>JANQDE010000054.1:282245-328223 GCA_037157785.1 Cephalotes varians
TAATTTATTAGAACAATTTATTACATAACTTTAATAATTTAATCATTTGTTCTTTCATATTTTATTTTCTCTCTTTCAAAATACAAAATATTTTTCTATTAATATAATGTAATAATAATATTGAAATACATATACGTATAAACTTTTGATTTCAATTTTTTATCGATTTAGTGTACTTTGCTATATTGTTTTATTATAATTTAAGACATAAAAGATTTCAAACATATTTCGAAAAGTTTGATTACTTTATAACATTATTATATTTCGCCATGCTTGTAAACTAGACACGACATTGCAATGCAGAAAGTTTCGATTATATTTAAATGCTATTATGTTTCTAAAAATAAAAAATAATAAAAATAAAATAAAAATAATAATTTCTTTTATTTAAGAATAAGATGTTTGTAAATAAAAATTTCTTTTATGTAAAAACAAATCCTTTTTAATTCAGGAAATTTTTTTTATTTAGGAATAATTTTTTCCTTATAATTCAAAAGTAAATTGCACATGCTATCAATTTCTCAGAATATATCATTCCTTGTATATGTATTATATTTAACATACATAATATAAAATATAAAAATTAATAAATATAAAATTGTTATTGTACTAATTACACTTATAATAATTATTATATTAATATTTAAAAAATTATACGTATAATATATATGTTTATTATTAATAATAAATTACTCATCCGTAGTTGCTCCGTTTAATGCTCTCTAAATTTCCCTCTTCTCTATTATTCCAATGTTGTTCCTCCTTTGTGACACTCAAGAAACAATACTCACTTGCGAAAATACAATTAATTACGATCGCGCAGTACTTTATATGACACTTCCGCTATCAATTGTGACGCGCGTTTTTTTACGCAAGAATAGTGCAAAAGAAGTACGATTGTATGAAACTATTTTATATATATATATATATATTCGATAACTCTTAAACTAGCATAACAGTCAAACCAACAATGGAGTAAATTCAAAAATGCGCGGACAATTTTACGTAGTGGCGATGTTATTGTTTTTATTATAGATCTTGCACTTTTATATACTTTCCGCATTTTGGATAATAAATAATGTGCTTGCATTTTAGGACGATTATATTATTTTGTATAAAAACAATTTTATAATTTGATTGCGTCAAAATTTAAGATAGAATTCTATACATAATTCATTATGTATTTAATTTAGATATGTATATTTTATGTATTTTGGTGTAAGTATATGTACGTGTGTGTCTTTTCCGTACTTTTTAAGTTTTCTGAGTGTCTGAATGTCTCTATATACAGAGCACATAATTAAATTATGAATAGAATTTGATCACAAAATATAAATCATTTAAAGCACATATAAATGGTAAGTGAATAAATATATGAGTTTTAATAAATATAAATGACCATTTTGGAATGCAATGTTGAAAAATGTAAACAGAAAAAAGATTAATGTTAAATTAAGACTAGATAATCTTATATATAATCAAGAATATTATAATCTTTCTAAGAAGATTTTAATCTTGATTTGATTGAATTTATTTCAAGCAAAAGTATTTGTATGTAAATAAAGTAGTCTGTTCAAAATTATCTTTTTAAAAAAAGACAAGAAAACAGCATCAAGTATACACATCCTGTACAAAAAATATGATATAAAAAAACCAACGTCAATTTATAATTGTCAATAAAATCAAATATAATTATTGTATATGTGTATATATGTACTTATGTCTGTATATTACACAAAAATTTTATGTGTAAAATGTATATAATAACAATATCGTACATAAATATACATAAATAACAATAGTACATAATAATAGAGATAGCGATAGTGGTAGTGGTAATAGTAGTGGCAGGGGCAGCAGCAG
Organism: Cephalotes varians; assembly: GCA_037157785.1. Classification (NCBI taxonomy): domain Eukaryota; kingdom Metazoa; phylum Arthropoda; class Insecta; order Hymenoptera; family Formicidae; genus Cephalotes; species Cephalotes varians. Next base: position 284,109 of record JANQDE010000054.1, read on the forward strand.
TAGCAGTAGCAATCGCAGTAGCAGTAGTAGTAATAATAATAATAATACTAATAATAATAATAAACATCATCCACAGGCTGCAATAGAAAGAAAAACACTTTCTCGTTCAGATGGTAGCCGTGGCATAAAAAAATCTTCACTATAAACAAATTAAGTCACTTAGAGAATTTTTTTACAAAAAACAAGAATCATCAACAATACACCAAGCCGTATGCCAAGCCGATACAAAAATCACACCACTAAACATGAGAGACACCCGATATGATATAACACAACATATAATCACAATAAGGAAAAATACGAACATGGAGCCAGAAGCAGTTACATGGAAGATACATACAAGCTCTTAATAAAGAGTATGTTGACAAGGAAGCAACTGATGGTTAAAAGAAGGTAGTATTTTTATAGAAACAGAAGGATTTATGCTCGGAATCCAGGATCAGATTATCGCTACAAGAAATTACACTAAAGTGATACTAAAAGACCCATCAATTACAGATGAAAGATGTAAAAAGTGCCAAGCTCTCTACCCCGGAAACAATACAACATATAACATATAACAGCGGGATGTGCGTCACTAAAACAAACCGATTATCTACACAGACACAACCAGGTAACGAACATCATACACCAAAAACTAAAAAATAAATATAGATTAATCAATAATATCAATCCGTATTACAAATACATACCTGAAAAAATTCTACAAAACGAGCAATATAAATTATACTATGACAGAACCATACTTACAGATAAGATCATATGCAGCAATAAACCAGATAATTCTAATAGATAAAACAAACAAAATACGACATAGCCATCCCAAACACTCACAATATACAGCGAATCCACATAAAAAAAATAAGAAAATATACCGAACTGTCAATAGAGATAAAACGCCTGTGGAAAATGGAAAAGATTGTAACTGTCCCAATAATACTATCTAGGAGTACAGGAGTCATTCCAAAATCACTCCATAAAAGTATAGCAACACTACAACTATATCCAAACACTTGTAAAGAACTACAAAAGGCCGTAATAATTAACACCTGCCACATTGTAAGAAAAATTCAACATCATAGAAGAAGAATTAGGATGACAACGTTACTGAGTAGCAAGAGCCTGGAATATAGTCCCACCTTGTAATTCAGCATCGAAATATATTTGAGGAAAAAAAAATAGTAGTAATAGTGACGACGATGACGATGATGATGACAATGACAACGACGACGATGATGATGTTTTTGTTATTGCATTATATTTTATATTTTTGACTGACAAACATTTAATTAAAATATAGTTTCAGTATTGCACGATACAATTGCACTATTGTGTCAGATTCCGTTGCAAATTTTAAATTTTCAAGCGTTTTTTAAAATTTATGCATTATAGAAAAACTTGGCATGCTTAGGTTAGGATTTATGGAACCCATCTCCAATGACTTTGACATATATTGTCAAGGTTATAATCCTGAGTAATCTTCAGAAAATTTTAGTCGCTCATTATTCGTTAAAAAGTTATGATCAAAAAAAGAATTTGAAAGTTTCTTTGAAATTTGAAATATATCATATGAAACAATACAAAATTAGACATCGTTTCGCCGTAACTAAAAACCAAATTAGTTTTTTAATTTCAATTAAAAAATAGATTAGAACCTCGTTTTACGTGAAAAGTTGTAAACTCATTTAGAACTTTATTGAGTATTAAGAGCACTGCTGTTAGTGCTCTTAATAGTCAAAATAATAATTAATCTCTAACGAATTTAATACCGCCAATATTAAATTTCTGTATGTGTTCACTATAACCATATGCACATTGTGCAATACAATAACCAGGAGTTACATCTCGGATTGCTCTACACGAATTGCGAAAAAAATTTTTTTCGATAATTCTGATCGAAATCTACAAAACAATGAATATCTCGGAAACTAGAATCGATTAAATAGGCCGTTTCTTATGAGACTGACACATACGTATAATCGGAAAGGGAATAATTTTGCGACTCAAAATAAGCTCGAAATGATAGAATAAATCTTTGTTCGAATAATCATTTTTGTGAGAAAAGATTTTGAAAGTTAATCGAATACAGAAAAATTATTCTTGCATTTGAAGAATTAAAAAGACAGAACACAAAGGGGGGAAACAATCCATTCTAATTAAATTCACAGAAACAATTTTGTATACGATAAAACGGTTGACATTCTCAACACTATCAACATTCTTAACTAGATAAGAAATAAATTTATAAGAGAAAAAATTATTTTTCATTTTACACAAATTCGCTTGTCTATCTTGAGTCAACTGATTGAATTAATTAACCCTGATAGTAAATAAACCATAAACCATAAAACATCTGTAGTAAAAACCGTTGCATTAAATATTATAGACAAGTATATTTAAGATTAACTTTTAAAATTCTCTTTTACGAAAACAATAAGGCTAAAAAAAAATTATTCTATCATTTTGATCATTCGATCTTATTTTAAATCATAGAATCACTCCTTTCTCGATTGTATTACATATTTCAACCCTGTTTTTCACACCCTGTATATCTGCTTCGTTATAATCGTTCAATACTTATAAATTCTAGGCATTGATGTAATTGTGGAATGACTGTGTGTTACGGATTTTAATATTGTTGTTGTCATTATTGTTATTGTTATACGTTGTTATTATTAAACTTTCATAATAATAATAATAATAATAATATAAATAATATCAATCTTTCATAATAATAATAAAACAATATTAAAATTGTTCAAAGATCTTCATTATTTTACTAATTGTAAGAAACAGAAAGAATGTCTATGAGACAAAGATTTGTTTCTAATAGAATAAAATTTCCAATATCAATTGTTGTTCTTGATGCTACGCTACTTTGTGAAAAATCATTTTCAATACTTCCTAATTTCATTTCCTTTATCCTGGTTTTTGCCCTTGTATATAAAGGTTATTTATTTTTAATTTGATGAAATGACCTTACATGATTTATATTATATAATTTTATTATTTATTAAGTATTTTTAGCAATTATTTAATAACATTTATTTATTTTTATTATCGTCAAAATTGTAGGATTGTCCCTTATCAACGCTTTACAGAATGTCCGCTCAGTCTCAGACTGCTCTTAGACTAACTCGCGCTCGGCTAGAGCTCGCCTTTTATAGATCTTGATGCAATATTGAGTCGGCTCCTTCAGGATATCGGCTATTGATTTTGTCGATTGATGATTGCGCCGGAAAACCATCAAAGACGCCACCGCGCTTTTCTGGCAGTTGCGCCCGTCGCTCGGTATCCTTGTCGACGCGCAATCAAAGTCGCCGACCAACAACTCTATATTGTCTAAGCTTTACTGAAAAACTATCAAAAAACGCCGCTGCGTTTTTCTGATAGTAGCGCTCGCCGTTCGACATCCCTTGGCTTCGCCGACAACCAAATACACGCTTTACGCATACACGCACAAGTTGCTGACAATTAAAATTTTGTGGCATTGATTGTCGGCAACTTGTACGTGTATGCGTAAAGCGTGTATTTGTCGGCGAAGCCAGAGGCTGTCGAACGGCGAGCGCTACTATCAGAAAAACGCAGCGGCGTTTTTTGATAGTTTTTCAGTAAAGCTTAGACAATATAGAGTTGCTAGTCGGCGACTTTGATTGCGCGTCGACAAGAATACCGAGCGGTGGGCGCAACTGCCAGAAAAGCGCGGTGGAGTCTTTGATGGTTTTGCGGCGCAATCATCAATCGACAAAATCAATAACCGATATCCTCTGAAGGAGCCGATCCAATATTGCATCAAGACCTATAAAAGGCGAGCTCTAGCCGAGCGCGAGTTAGTCTAAGAGCAGTCGAGACTGAGCGAACATTCTGTAAAGCGTTGATAAGGAACAATCCTACAATTTTGACGATAATAAAAATAAATAAATGTTATTAAATAATTGCTAAAAATACTTAATAAATAATAAAATTATATAATATAAATAAATATAAATACTTGTTAAAATAATAAAATAAATAAAAAATACTTAATAAATAATATAATTAATAAATAATACTTAATAAAAATACTTAATAAATAAAAGTTATAATACACCCATTATCAGGAGATGTCGCTTTCGATAGATTTGCAAGTGTAGCTTTTAAATGTACAAAGAAATGCCGAAAAACACTTGTGACCATTACCTTATATTACATGAAACAGCAATGACGAGCGCTGAAACTGAAGAAAGCCTAATAATCCATAAACAAAAGCAAGCAGCCAGCTTTTTAAGCTTAAACATATCAGAAATATAATTTTTGGTCAGTATCTAATTATTGCAACATATTGACATTAAAAGAATTGAAAATTCTCAACATACTGTAATATTTTGGCCTGTATCTCATGACGGTAGATATTTCACCTTATATCTATTGAGATTTTTTTTCATCTTTCATATAAAACTATCAAACGGCATGGTTTTTAATTATTCTATAAACTCGTAGACAATTTTGGACTAACTCCTTTTTCTTAAATTATATGAAATTTATTATTTGTGATCTGATTCAAACAAGTAATCACAATTATAATACTACAGTGTTCTATTTTAATTAATAAATAACATAAAAACGGCATGAAAACGGGGATTTATAAAAAATTATTTGGAGTAAAAATTATAAGATTTGAAAAATTAATTTTAATGGTAAAATCAATTTTTTCCAAAAAGTACAAAAGTATTTTTTAAGGTTACATAAAGGTCATTGCCATTTTTAAAACAGAATTAATTATATAATTTTTTATATGATATGATTCTTCTAATTATTCTGAGTATAAAAATATTAAAGTAAAATTATCAAAAAATTAATAATTTACGAGATATTTTGTTCTGTCATATTTTGACATATGAAATATAAAATTCATTCTTTTGATAATTGTACCTTAATACTTTTATAAATTAAAAAAAAATAGAATATTATTTTTTATAGAAATTTTCTTAACAAGAATATCCTAGAAAAGATAAAATGCTTACGTGATTATTTTCGCGTCAAAGCAATAAATTTGCAAAAGCCGCCGGAACTTCAGTATTTTTAATAGCTAGAGACGCTTGACATGTTTTCATGATAAGAATGTAATCGCCGTCAATTACTACTATAATTTTTCAGTATTTGCACGGTACCTGGAATATTCCCAAAATCGAAAGCCAGTACTTGTCTTTGTAAAGTGCCCTGATTCTTTTTCAGAAAAACATATATTATTACAAAAGTTAAAGTATTATAATATTTATTGTTGTATACATTATTATATAAATAACATAAAATATAAAAAATGTTTATAAATAAAATATTTTTTTGTATACTCGTAATCATTATTTATTAACATTAAAATGATATCTTTAAAACAATCATTAAAAGTTTATATTCTTGTGTAGTTTCTTAAATTTCCAATATTAAAACATTCAAATATTTATTATTATTATATTTATTATTGCTATTATTATTATATTTTATTACAATATTTTTGGATTTTTATTGAAAGTTAAATTTTAGCACTTTTGTATTCTGGATTTTGAGAATCCTAATTCTTAAAATTAAAATTAAAATTAAATTAAAATTAAAAGGAAATTAAAATTTGAGAAAAACTCAAAATTTAAAATCTTTGAAACTTTTAATACATAATCTTTTTAAGGATTTTTTCTGCTCTCTGAGCATTTTGAATGCTTGAAAACTTAGATTTTTGAAATTCTTTGTATCTTCAAACTTGAGACTTTTTTAAATTAGAAATCTTTAAAACGCAGTACATGCAATTCTCATCATTTTCTTTTAGAGATCTTCGAATTTTGAACATTCGAATTTGTATGATAACAAATCAATACTGACATCCTGTTTTTATAGATCACTATCAAGTACACATTTCATCAAATAGGATTTGCGAATGTATTATCAAATCACATGACACGTAATGACGCTATAAATAAGTCACATTCTTATCGGAATGTAAATGCATTCACCTCGTTTTTTTCCTCGTTAAGAAACTCAGAATCTTGAATTTCCAAAGATCAATTTGATTCTATCTGGATACGTAATATGCAATTTGCATCCTGCACATTTTAAGGAAAAATGTCCTGCGCTAAGGATCCAGAAATTCCTGATGACAGGAAAATCACTGTTTGGCCACAATGGTTGACCGCTTTTGCAAGTAAGTGCAGTTATTCAGTAAAATATTTTAACTAAAATTATGTATGCATGTAACAGATAAAATTATTATATAATAAAAAGTAAAGCGCACAGTTAAAGATTCTTTGTTAAATTAATTAGTTAGAAATTAGATAGCATTATTAAATATACATATATGCGTCACTATACAGAAATTGTCATCTAATAACAAATTCGATCACTTGTACCTATTCTGATGTATGCTATTATAATTATGCAATTTACAATATGTATATATCTTTTTTGAAAAGCAATTGTGTTTTATGTGTTTTCTTTATATCGGTTCATTTTATTATTTTATGCATACAGTATTATATAAAATATTATATAAAATATATGAAAAATTAATAATTATGAAGTATTTTATACTTTATGTCAAAATATATGCTAGATAAAGTATAAAATATCTCATAAACTATAAATTTTTTAAATAATTCTTTGATACTTTACATGTATTATAGAATAACTGAAAGAAATTATATTATATGAAAAAAATCATACAATTTCATTAAGAGACTACCAATGATCTTAATGTGACCTCAAAAAAAATTTTTTTTTTTTTAATTGATTTTGCCATTATTTATCTCTCTCTAGATTATACACCATCTGTCCGAAAAGTTCCGGGACTATCGTTAAAAAAAATAGAAAAAAATTAAGAGAACATTTTTTTATTAATTTGATTCTACATAGTCTTCTCCAATGTTAATGCAACGTTTAAAACATTTAAAACCGATCTTCTTTGAATCGTTTGTACCACTCAAATACTACTTTCGAAAATGATAAACATTCACCACGGTAAGCAATTTTTATGGATTCGTACGCTCGCTAAACATGAAATCTTTAAAAAACGTTATATTTTAGCTTTAATAAATTTGTTACGTTTTATGTATACGTTCATAAAAAGTCTCGTAAACGTTTAAAAGTAACATTTTATTTGTATCATTCCGTGGAATGTGTCAGAAACGTTGTATTTTCGCTTTAAATATGACCATTCGGAATGTCATATAAGAAACGTTTTGTAACGTAGAAGTAACGTTTTGGGGAAAACGTTTCTTTTGCAACTTTAAAAACATTGCTTCAACATTACATATATGATGTTTCTGAAATATTCATTTCGTTACATGTCATCAATGTTTCCTTTGGGACGTTAACTTTTATACATTCAAAAGCATTGCACCAACGTAATATATTCGACATTTCTGAAACGTTAACTTTCCAACGTTACGTAAATATTTCGTTTGAAACGTTAACTTTGAAATATTTTACAACATCGCATTAACATTATTAATATTATGTCATTGAAAGATTTAAATTTGCTAAACTCCACAGTAACAATAGTTATATCCACGTATGCGCGATATTCACTAGAATGTGCTGGAATGAACAACTCGCAGAAAAATCGTGATTCGGGACGGAATGAGAAACAGTTAGAAAGGACAGTGTTTTTTGGTAGTGTTTTTGTGTGACATTAAGTTTTAACCATGTAGTCTGTTACTGATGCTAGCGATCAGACGTTATTGCGTGATGTAAGTTAAAGATACAGTTAACATAACCTTAATAAATCGCGATGAGTGAATACACGGTATAAAATGAACAAAATACAAAAGTTTCGTAACAAAAAGACACATCCATAGAATTATTAAAAAAGAATTGATGGAACATTTAGCAAGTAATCAACACTTACATAAAGTATGCGATCGTTCACAACAGATACCTGCATTACAATCAATACAAAAGAAAACAATGATCAATTTGCAGAAAATCAGTTTATATTAGTACTTTCATTAAAGGAAATTATCGCAGAATCTATAAAATACATAAAAACGCTTGATGACAGTGATTGTTCATGTACAGGGTGATTCAGAATAACCTTATGTCTTTGAAGGGACATATTCCTGAGGGTATTCTGAAACGACTTTCCCTTTAGCAAAAATTTGTCCGAGGCTTAGTTTTTAAGTTATAAAGAAGAATAGTTATTGAATCACGAGGCGCGTATAGGAGATATCTCTTTCTCTCTCTCCTCCGCCCTCCTACATGTTTATTTTACAATCACGCATTTTAAATGACAGTTTTAATATAAAAATTATATTTACATGTACAGAATTATTAGAAACAAGGCGGCAAATAGTTAATATCATTTTTAAATCTATCATAATTAAAGTGTCAGTAAGTGAGTTGATAAATAAACGAGAAAGAGAGAGAGAGAAAGAGCAAGAGAGAGAGAGAGAGAGAGAGAGGAGAGGATATTGTATTCGAGCGTCAGCTGATCACAGCTGAGCGTCTCACATAATCGCCCGTATCGGACAGTGAGTTGCGCCGCCCCTGCCTATCTCCTATACGCGCCTCGTGATTCGATAATTATTCTTCTTTATGACTTAAAAACTAAGTGTCGAACAAATTTTTGCTAAAGAGAAAGTCGTTTTACAATACCCTGAGGAATATGTCGCCTTCAAAGACATAAGATTATTCTGAATCACCCTGTATATCACAGTCGAGCATATACCCCTGAGCAGTGCACAGAGTCTACATTTTGATGCCAAACCTTATAGGCTTTGATGGTATTATTTCAAACTTGTACGATCAAAAAATTTCACCATCATTTTATCAACTGAAAGCACCGTTGAAAAATATCCAAATTGTAGGGCATTGCTCCTGAAAATATCGATTATTTTCCGCACTCTCCATGTCTTATCAGCGTTATTCTTATCCGAAAGCATTGAATATTTCAGATTTGATTTGATTCTAAAAAATTTATTCCTGCTCATCGCACGAACGACACCATCGCACCGCAGATCATCATCGGTAGACCAATAGTCTCTCTGATTTGTTGGAATATTGAATGAGGATAATAATAATATACTAATGAACACTTCGAAATCATTCATACTTAGATCGAATTCTCTCACAAGAAGCACCTACTATGTACTCCTTCAAACTTTTAGAAAAAAATAGTTCAAATAGTTCAGTTAGTCAAGAATTTCTTATCTGTGATTTCACAAATTATTTGAAAAAAGCAATTCATCATTTATGCGAGGGATAAGTAAGAACAAGGGTTCATTGTAAACAACTTCTAAAACATATAGATCGCGGTGGTGTCTGGCTGAGACCTATCCTACCGCGCGCGCTGACACAGCAATCTTTTATAAATTTATTATAATATAATTTATAACTCGTTAACTATTCTATAATTCTGCAAATGATTCAGGATTTTTTTACTCAGCTTGACATGCTCTACCCGCTCACAAAAATTCCTTTGTTAATCTTCAGACATCCTGTATAGGTGTTTCATTTTAAGTGATATGGTCGATTGTCTCACGAATCAATGATTTTATTGAAAAATTTTTCAAACGAAAGTTACATGACTTGAGGGGGGACACATGATGGAAATGTGGACTTGACCTTGAGTGACCTTTTCAAAATCAGGTCAAGGTCATTATTGTTTCTTTAAATGGAAATCCCTATTTTTTATTACATATTATTGTAGCTTATCCCAAGAGCTTTCCAAAACATTCTAATAAAGTTACGTTTCATTAAGTATTTTCCAAGTTATGGAGCTTGAAAGTTACAGCACCGCCGGCGTTATCCATATACGCATGCGCGTGTAAGCGGGATTCTTACGCGCGCGCGTCTCCGCGATCTATCCACACTGCTTGACATACGTTCACGCACACAGAATTGAGTCCAATCCTTCCAAATTGAACGATTTAACTTTCCTCTTTTTTCGTATTTTTCTTTCAGTTTTTTTACATAATGGGTTTTCTAAAACTTTTTTCAAAATGACCGCTTACAGTTCGAATGAAATCGTTGATATTATTCTTGTGCTTGGTGAAGCTGGGTAAAATTATTGTAGAGCAGAAAAATTGTATCGTATAATATCCGTTTAAATAACATCTAAATGTAGATAAGAAGAATCCAATACATCTCGTTTTGTTCTACAGTCACTTTAGAAACTATCGTCTCTGGTCTGGCCAGTGGGTGGGCTTCGCCGTATTTAGCGCAATTAACATCAGCAGAAGCAGATGTTCCCTTAAAACTGACCGACTTCGAAGTATCTTGGGTGGCGTCCCTTTTGAACCTTGGACGTGTAATCGGAGCGTTTGTCGGTGCTTTTTGTCAAGGTAAGAGTCGCATTTTGTTGGAGAACACATTCACATATTCACCCTCATAAGACACACATTGATTATAAATTTAAGATTTATCGAGATAAATTTAAATCATTGTTTAAATTCTTTCTATTATATCCCAGTATAGATCAACTATATTTCTATTAATATATGTAATATATATTTCTAAGTAACAAATTATAATATATCAATTAAAATATAATATATATTTCAACATTCTATAACTTGTTTTATACGTTATTAACACATGAATTATAATGTTTTCCATTAATAGAAACAAGTATGTTTTTTTTTAATATACATAATATTCAACTCTCCTTTTCTCTATTTTTAATTTTAAAAAATTATTAAATTACGGGAAAGAAAAAATCCAGTTCTTTCTGCATTTATTCCTTTTTATATTGTTTAATAAATTTTTCTCGATCTATCAGTTGTTTGACCTTTAAGGGGATACTGGCGTCGTCTGTTTTACCGACCAAACGCGATAATATTTTTTACTAGACTTTCTTTTAATTGCCTTTATAAATTTAAAAATCCTTTACCATAATTAAAGTATAAACAATAACATAGACCCGATGCTACATTTCGATATAAATAACGAAAAAAATTGCAAAATTACAATTTTGTTATTGACTTCTGGCGACGACTCGTAACAACATTTGTTTTATATATAAATTTTATATTTTGTACGTATAAAACACACAAGTAGTAGCTAGCGGGACTAAAGATTACATAAAAGAACAACACTGTGCTTTTAGAAATAGATTAGAAACTTTAGTATAGAAGAAAGGAGCATAAAAAAAGGTTGTATGAATGTATGCGTGCGGAATCGGTGTAGTAGAGTAAGCGTATTATCCTTGTCACTTTCATTATCGACAATCGTGTTATCCTTGTCATTTCATTTTTAGTTCTAAGTTAGACATGTCTATATTCGACATTGTTCGAATTCGTCTGGCCAGTATCCCCTTAAGGCTTTGAATCTTCTCTTGATTAAGAATGTATTACCTGTACAGTTCTTGCAAAAAGTTTGATATTGGAAAGAAATGTAATATATTTAATATTTATACTTTTCATATAAAAATGAATCCTAAAATTATATATTAATATATGAAAGTCGAAGTTTCACAATTGAATAAATAACACGATATATTTATTTAACATTTTTATAATTTAGTTACTGTATATTTTATTATAATTTATTGTTATAATACTTTAACTTATAAATGGAAAAAGTCTTTATTTTTTTTTATAAATACTTTAAATATTCAAGATGATTTATGCAAAATTTCATTACGCGAAGGTTATAGTTATCCCAGTAAAAAATTTTTCATATAACAATATATATAAATATATGTAAACATTGCCACCGTACTCGCGAGTAACGAGTGGCGCCCATTTGATCACGTTGCAATTGCCCACCAGCCACTCACAGCACTTGAACAGTAGAAAGCTTCTAGACTCCGGCTGCTATGAGTGGCTGTGGTTAGTTATTGGCTTAGTTAGTTTATTTGTTTAAATTTTATATATTTACCAAACTAATCTCTGCAGTATAATAAAACTTTGTATAAATCATCTTAAATATTTAAGTACTTATACAAAATCTCCTTAAATACTAAAATACTTATACAAAAAAAATAGAATTTTTTTTATCGTTATAAGTTAAAATATTATAAAAATAAAAAATAATAACAAATATAAACAAATACAGTAAATAAACTATAAAAAAGTGTCGTTAAATAATGTTTTTAAAGCTTTCACGGGTACTTATTTTTAAAATACTGAGAGATTTCCGAGTTGTCTCCGTGTCTTGATCCATGGTTTGATGCCAACGTTTCGTGAACATTGCAATTCACTTCATCAGGGCGAGAAACAACCTGATACTATGTGTCGTTAAATAATGTTATTCACGTAATTGTTTCATATGTATTATATAATATATAATTTTACTATTCATGAAATATTTTATATGAAATATATAAATATTAACAATTTCAAACTTTTTACAGTAAAATATGGGTACATCCTTAAAAATGAGCAACAGTTCGCGATCTAAGAACAAGTCAACCATGACTCAGTAATAATAAAAAATATCTTTAAGAAGTAAATCTTTATTTACCTTCTCTTAACAAGACATAAAATATCAAAAAAGGATGAAATTAAAAACGTTTAGAACTTTCCTTAAAATCTTACATAAACTCCTTATTAAAGAATAAAAGTATTAAAAAATAAAATCTTTCTTAAAGCTTCCAGTTTTTGAAACCAATTATATGTATAATATTCCTGACACTTATGTAATATTTTATGAAAACTATGATAGACCATAATTTTTTTAAACAATTATTTTTATTCTTGAAAGCCTTGAATTCTTTTCTAAATATTTTCCTGAAATATTTCCTGAAATATTTGTATATAATTTGTAAATAATTGTAGCTCCATTTTCTTTTTTTTTTCAATCGTACAGAATGATTTGTCGGGCACAATATATAATATGTTTAAACGAAAGTAGAAAAGACAATGTCTCTCATTTTTAAAGAGACTTAGCAGTTGACCGCAGTTCTGAGTTGTGGTGATCTTGTTCTCAGGATAACATATCTCTAATACGTCCACGACACAATCCTTCAGAATATATCGGGCTAAAAAAGGTGCTGCTGTTATCGGGCTTGCCGTTAATCTCTAGCTGGATCCTCAACATCTGCGCCACGTCGGTCATGTGGCTCTATCTTTCCAGATTCTGTTCTGGAATCGGATCAGGCATCATGTGGCCCACGATATCCTTGTATCTCGGTGAAATCGCCAATCCCGCTATTCGAGGCTCCCTGGTAATTTAAATAATCGCATCTTTCCATATAAAGCTTGTATTTTTATATAATCCTTTCATTTTTCTCTCATTTTATTTAATCTCAAGATAATTGTATTGTCTGAAAATTCTTAAAATTATTTAACTTCTATTTTTGTACGATTGCAATTTTTAATTTCCCTTTTTAAATTTTTATTCCTTTTTTAAATTCTTTAATTAACATAATTTTTAATTAGTTTTTTTGAAAGTTGAATATATAAATAATTTATTATTTATCCTTAACAATTTTAAACTCTTTCCTTTTTTTCTATCAAATCAAATTTATTACAAATCCTTTCTAATTATTTCTTAGCTTTTCGAATAATTTCTTAGATTATATTTTAGATTTTTTTTCTGTAAACTTATGCGATTTTTTAAGTCTATTTCACTTTTATTATCGACAATTGTGTTATCCTTGTCATTTAATTTTTAGTTCTGAATTAGATATGTCTGTATTATCGATATAGTTCAAGTTCGGCCGTCTGACTAGCATCCCCTTAAGAATTTTGATAAATATCGATGAAGACAGCCTACTTCAATCATTTAGATTTGACATTATGGCTACGTTCACTGCAAGTAGCATTTTGTTCTTGTTTAATATTCGGTGAACAAAAAGGATGAAATGCTATTTGCAGTACTCGCAGTGAATAACGGAACGCAGCCTATGTTGTGTCAAGATTATGAACGATTTTCAAAAGATTTTAACCCGTTATTCATTGTTTATTAAAAAGTTATTATATAATTAAAAGTTATTATATTGTTATATTATTAAAAGTTTCCAATAAAAAAAATTTTATATAAGAATATATATAATATATAAACATATATATGTATATATATATATATATATACATATATAATTATAAACATATATAATTATATACAAAATCTGTTCGTATATGTTTACATATCCTTCTTTTTTAAAATTACTGTTTGATACAAAAAATAATAATAATGAGAAAACATAAAAAATAATTAAAAAGATAATTTTTGCATTGTTTTTTTTTACAAATAATCAAGTTTAAAGAAATAAAAAAAAATTGTTTATTGCATTATATATATATATATATATATATATATATATATATATATATAAAATTATATATAGATCATTATATACAATTATATATGAGCAATATTTTGAAGGTGAATATGTGAATGTGTTTCTCCAACAAAATACGGTTCTTACCTTAACAAAATGCTCCGATTACACGTTCAAGATTCAAAAGGGACGCCAAGATATTTCGAAATCGGTCAGTTTTAAGGGAACATCTGCTTCCGCTGATGTTAATTACATCGGAGTGGCGCCCATTTGTCCACGTTACAATTGACCACCAGCCATTCACAGCGCTTGAACAGTGGAAAGCCTCTATGCACCGGCTGCTATGAGTGGCTGTGGTCAATCGTAACGTGGACAAACAGGACGCTCCCATTAAGCAGCGTCTACAATATGTGGAGTAAGATTGATTTAAGAAGTAAGAGTAAGAAATTAATCAATCACAGTCAAATGTAAGAAGAATAGTTGACTGTGATTGGTCAATTTCTTACTCTTACTTCTTAAACCAACCTTACTCCGCATATTGTAGACGCTGCTTTACATCAACATATAGAATGGACTGCTGATGGCAGTAGAGATGAGAGTAGAGACACGCATGGAGTGAGAGGCAGATAATAATATGAACATTTCTTCTCTGTCTACTAAAGCCTAATTACTGTTGCTCTGCAAAACAATAACCAATCAGGCTTTAGTAGACAGAGAAGGAACGCTGAAGAGAACTTCATACTATTATATGCTTCTCACTCCACGCGTGTTTCTACCCCCACCACTGCTATCAGCAGTCCATTCTGACTGCGTTCGGACAGACGCTATTAGCGAAAATCTATAATGCATGTAACGTATATCATAGATTTTCAGCGCTGATAGCGTCTGCCCGAACGCAGACGCTATCTATATATCGATGATTAATTACACTAAGGGCCAATTTCACCAACGTCGGTTAAGCTAACCGACGGTTAAAGTGTCAATCGTGATTGGTTCATTCTGATCAAAGACAAATGCAATTGGACAATTCCATTGGAATTAACCGTCGGTTAAACTAACCGATGGTTAATTCCAATGGAATTATCCAATCGCATTTGTCTTTGACCAGAATGAACCAATCACAGTTGATACTTTAACCGTCGGTTAGCTTAACCGACGTTGGTGAAATTGGCCCTAAATACGGCGAAGCCACCCATTGGCCATGAGAGACGATCAGAGACGATAATTTCTAAAGTAATTGTAGGACAAAACGAGATGTATTGGAAATGTTCAAGTTATCATTCATAAATAACAATAGTAGCAGTACCTTTTTACGTTTTTTAATTTAATTTTTTTTTTTTAATTTAATAGTTTCAAATTAGAAAATTGTACTTTTTTTGAATAACACTAGAACAAATAAAACAATTATTTTGCTTTTTTTTTAAAACTTTTATTATATTTATTATATATTTATATATGTTACTTATATATTATATATTTATACATATTATTTATATATATTATTATTTATATATATTATATATATTATTATATGAAAAATTTTTTACCTTGTTATTATGTTAACAAATAAAGCGTGTTGACAACATAAACATATGTTTAACTCCGTACTTTGAACTCTATCTAACGTAAAATTATTTGCATATTTGCTTATTTAAGTAAATACTTAAGTGGGGGAAGAGCTCAGTCCTTCCTCCTGCATCCTATTCCGAGTAATCGTAATTGCTATGTATTATTCCATGAATTTTATCATAAATAATGTTAACCTTTTCACTCCCAATTTTTTATGACAATGAACGAAAAAGAACGAACGAATTCTGTATAACTCAAGTATAACAGTGAAAATAACTACTGCAATGCTATATAAGAATCGGCAAATATAAGAATCAAGCATACAAGGAAAATGAGGAAACCAGTAGGATCCCAGCAAACGAAAATGGATTGAAATGAATTGAAAATTTTAATCCATTTTAATTCATTTGAACAAAATATGGATTGAAAAAATAACGTTTACATCATTTCAATCCTATGTCATAGATTAAAATGATTTGTATGACCCGAATAACTTTTTTTGGATTTAAAAAGTAGAAATCATTTTGTTTTAATCCCGCATGATAGATTAAAATGAATTAATGGTCTGCATATTTTTTTTTAATTGAAAAGAATAAGAATCGCTTTATTTTTATCCCTTCATGTGGATTAAAATGGATTTTAAAAAATTCGGAAACTTTAATTGGATAGAAATGGATTCATAATATCAGAATCTGGATTTGACACAAGCAAAACGAATCTATTTTTGTCCATTTCAATCCGTTTTTTCATTTACTGGAATATGTGATCATAAAAAAATATGAAAAGAAGAAGAAGAAATGGTATCGTTCCAAATGTCTGTGGGACATATGTGTTCCCGCTGGAAGGGACCCCATTCGGATTTTAATCCCGAAAGGATTAATAAATAAATAAAAATATTATTAAAGCAAGATTTAATTTAGAAAAACAATTCCACTTTTAATTGCTATTTTAATTAAATATTTTTAACAATAATCTACTTTGCAAGTTTACCGAACAATATAGAAAGATTTATTATCATAATACATGTGTGGTCGCATCTTTTTAGATATCTTTGAACGTGAATGCAGCGTCATTGGGTATGTTCCTGGGCAATACGATGGGCCCATACCTATCTATGGAGATGTTCAGTTATGTGAGTCTCGTACCGAATATCCTCTTCATGGTCCTCTTCAGCCTAATACCTGAGTCACCCTATCATTATGCTCTTCATGGTAATATCGATGAGGCCGAAGCATCTCTTAAGTGGTTCCGACGAGAGGCTGACGTCAAGGCCGAAATGCGGGAGCTCCAAGACTTTGTTGACGGTGCCAGCACCAGTATTTTAACAAAACTCAAGGACTTCCTGTTACCAGGTATCTCAGAAACAAAGTGAATTGATCGTGTCTTTGGCATGAATCGTTTTCTTTAATTTTGAAGTGTTTAACATAAATGTGAAAATTTTTATTCGAAGATTATAAAATATCTTAAAATTCTAATGATTCAATTTTCTCCAAAAATCTTTAAAATTCATAAAATTCTTTCTGTTTAGAACTCGAATTTTCAAAAACCCGAAATTTCAAAAAAATAACGTTCCAAAAATCCAAAAATTTAAGGATGTTTGGAATGTATAACAACAGCTAAAAGTTGTCAAAATTTAAAAATTATAGATTTCTTAGATGTCTGAAATATAAAATAAATAAGTTTACGTAAGAAATATTACATAACATAAAGATTCAATAATCGTAAAATAACATCATTAATAACATAATGTTTGTAAGAAAGGAAATATTTTTAGTTAATATTTTTAATTAACAACAAAATTATAATACTAATAAATAAATAATAATAAATAAAATATTTCTCATTAACAACAAAAAATTTTTCACGTGCGCGTAAATATATCTTAAAATCAATTGCAAAAAAACAATTTACCTTATGATGGCTTATGTAACGCAATGACAATGACATTTTAATGCAGTTTTAGGTAAATAATTTTTAAACCGTAAATGGATCCAAATGAACTCTTGCATGAATATTCATCCAAAATTTTATCAGTATATGTAAAAAAATTTGATTTAATTTGTAATATTACCTTCTTATTAAATTTACAAATAAATATTACAAAATTACATAAAAATATTACATAAAAATCAATACAAATAAAAAATTAAAATTTTTTTAAACTAATAAGAGAATTATGCTCAATTTTACATAGATATTCAGACTAATAAAACAATCTATAAAATTTTTATATTTTTAATAATGCTTTAAAATGTGTGATACGTACATCTCTCCTTAAAATTTTAAATGTTTAATGCAACGGTGCACAAATGCACAAATTTTTTATGTTAGATAATATCAAACAAATTTTACAAAAATTAATTGTTTATATGTACATATAAGATGTAATTTTTTTATATTTTCATGCATAGTTTTCAGTAAAATAAATTACACATTAGTACATATTAAGGATGGAAAAAATTTCGACCTCTTTTCTTAAACAGAGATTTGACGGGAGCTATAAATTTTTTTATCATTCATATAAAATTATAAATGGATAATATGAGACTAATTATAATTTTGAAAATTAGTTTAATTAATTATAAAATTCATTGATTTTTTTTATATTTTAACACATAATTTTTATACATAAAAATAAATTGCACATTGTTAAAAGTGCAAAAAATTTCACGACTCCTTTATAATTCTTACATAACTTCTCAAGGGATCTCGATTTATGATTTAATATAACTGGTTTCAGAAAATTTAAAGTATTCAAAATTACAAATCAAATCCTAAAACTCAAAGCATTTCACAAGCAAAACAATAAAAAATCTGAATATTTAAACAAACTGTTTTTTTTATCAGAAATATTTTTACCAGTTAATAAAAGAAATATTTTTACCAGTTTATAAAACATTTTTAATCTTTTGCTGCACAAACTTTTTTTAAACACATTACTATTATAAATTAATATATGAGGATTTTTAGAATTGCAGATATAAAGTCAAATCTAAAATCAAAATTTAAAAAATCAAAATGGCAAATATGGCAGTCAAATTAAAAAATAATTTAATTATGGGTTATACATAACTAATAGTGAATTCAGTCGAACGCACCATTGCGCATTCAGTGCATATTAAAATAATTGTGCACAAATCGTTATAAAAATGTTTAATATAAACGGCAAAATGTATATCCTCATCACTTTGTTATTAATATAAATATATATACTGAACATTTTATTTTCGAGATATTTTACTATATTTACTATATTTATACTTTATATTTTACTATATTCAGATTAGAACAGTATACAATGGCTTTAATGTGCACTATTTGCGCTATAATGCGTTCAATCAAATTCGCTATAACATTTTCTATGTAACACATTATATGTAACATTTTATATGTAAGTATTTCTTAGACTTTTAACTTTTTGTGGACGATCGACGCATATATGTGTTCAGCATAAATCATTGATGTTAGCCGATGAACGCATATATATTAGCGAAGAAAATCCTTTATAATCCTTTTATTGTGTATATGTGTACGCATGTCCAAAATTTGGCACCTCGGAATTCTAAAAACGATACAATTATGTAAATGTGAGCTGCGATCTCAGAAGACTATGTATCGTTACAGCGACTCGACTCTACTCGGCTTCGAACCGTTCTGTCCGTAAAGGGGTAATTTCATATCTGGAGTCAAAATTTGAAAATTCAAAATGGCGGATTCAATATTGAAAACAATCTTTAAAATCTTTTAACGACAAAATCTCACTCTAGCACGATCTGAAACTAACGATGAAGACGTAGTGAGGAATCTCAAATGTACATATATCGCAAATATAAAATTTTAGCTAAGTATAATCATTTTTCAAAATTTTTAGTTATTTTAGTTATTTTATATTAAATTTATTATTTTAAATTTTCAAATTTTAAGTGCAGATTTGAAATCTTAGAAACATTAACGTAAAGGTTTTCAGGATATGTTTGTTATCTTTTCTTTCAAAAGTTCTTTCCTGAATTTTTAAAAATGCTAATTTTGACTTAATTTTTTGTTTATAATTTTTTATTTACTAAAATTTTTCTTTATAATCTATTGTTAATGCAAAATAACTATATATATTTATTGTTATTCATGTATACAAATATATCTCAGGAACATAAAGATATCAAATATATTATACAAATCAATTAATAAAAGGCTTAAAAATACTGCAAAAAGACAGGCATTCTATATGTGGAACACATATTATGCAGAGAGAGATAAAGAATTAAGCAACAATTAAATCTGAACTACATTTGATTTTCGTTTGTTCCAGCAAACTTGAAGAACATCTTGATCATGCTCGGCTTGAACATCTTTGTCCAAACAAGCTCATTCAGTACAATAAACACCTACGCAGAGATCATCGTCATTAGTACCAAGGTCAGCATCACTCCATCGATTGTGGTAATGGCGCTGTGTTTCGCCACAGTTGTTGCTGGTTCTGTCGTTATCTTATTGGTGGACAGATTTGGTCGCAAAAATCTGCTGATACTTTCCAGCGTCGGCGTCACTATTTCGTTCGTCGCTCTTGGTCTTCACTTCTATCTTCTTTCTCTAAATTTTGACCCTGAAAAATTGACATGGTTGCCGATTACGTCATTGCTATCCTTTAATCTATTTGTGTCTTGTGGCTTAACCATAGTGCCTAGTACTCTTCTGGGTGAGATGTTCCCGGCAAATCTCAAAAATTTGGCATCTCTTTGCATTTTTTCGATCAATGCTCTGCTGTCCTTCATATTTGTCAAGAGTTATCAGCCTTTCGTCAATTTGGCTGGAGAAACAATAGTCTTTTGG
Organism: Cephalotes varians; assembly: GCA_037157785.1. Taxonomy (NCBI): domain Eukaryota; kingdom Metazoa; phylum Arthropoda; class Insecta; order Hymenoptera; family Formicidae; genus Cephalotes; species Cephalotes varians. The sequence continues at coordinate 304,693 of JANQDE010000054.1, forward strand.
AGTTATGGATTTTTCGTACTTGGAATAGTGCCTTATGTGCGATATTTAATCCCCGAAACGATGGGCAAAAGTTTATTGGAGATCCAGCAATCTATTAAAAAGTAATGCAGTTTGTCAAAATCAAAACTATAATAAAAAAACTTTATATCAAATATTGATCTCCTTGAGAAAATCTAAGAAAATCTAAAATTTATTAAAGGATCTACAATAATTTAAATGTAGAATTTCACAATTGATCTAAGATTCAAATGTTCAACTTCTTAAATTGAAATATTGATCTCTGTACTTTGGCAATAATTTATAATGTCAAGTTTATACAAGAAAAAACGCACAATTTATTTATTTTGTAGCTTACTTAAGTTAACTGATAATAATAAAACATAACATTTATGTACACATATTTTTAAAAATAAAAAATTTACAATTGCAAAAATTAAAAATTTAAGGCTTATATGTTTTAAATGAGATATTTTTAAGGCATTTTAGTTTAAGCTTTTAAGTTTATTAAATTAAATACCACAAAAATAAGGAAAGGGAATTTAAATATTTAAATAAATTTAATGTAAATCATTTAAATATTTTAAAAGTTATATTTTAAAAGTGTGAAATATTCTATATTTCATTTAATTATGCCAATAAATTAGAAATACAATTTTAAGAAATAAATTACATTTTTGTTTTAATTTTAAAATATATTTTTTTTTTAATAATTTTTCGTTATTAATATTTAATATTTGTCAAATAGTAAGTCATATAAAAAAGATATCTGTAATTTATAATCAATTTAAATTAATATTAAAATATACAGTCACATATTTATTTAAGTTGATTATATTATCATGAACTTACAATGTGTAAAGTATTGTAGTAAATAAATTTGCTATTATGATGATATTATAATGATAATAATATTGTTTATAAAAATAGTTAAGAATTGCTAAATAAAATTTAATCAACATTGTTCATTTAATCAACATAGTCATTTTTTACATCTCAGAACATGTTGCCTATAAAAGTATATAGCCGACGTTGATTGATGATCTAATTTGCAATTATTAGATTATTAACATTATTAACATATTATTAACATTAATATATAATTCTATGGATTCCACGATTTCCTCCTTTCGCGAAACGTTCGATAGAATAATCTCTTAGAATAAAAAGCGAACAAATAAAACCGAGCGTTAACGGTTACAACCGATCGACTAAGTGTTTATAATGTCGATAGAATTTCCTCTTTTTCCTTCTTGTGTTGTTTAATTCATGTAAACACAACATAACCGAAAGCGTGAAAAATCTTCCAGACAATAACATTCAGATGAAGACAAATAGATAAAACACGATTTTATTAGTTTTGTCTAATCCGCAATAAAAATCACTACCAACTGATCAAGTATTGCCAAGGACTCCAAATCTTCACGGAATAATAAACAAATATTGTCTAAACGTGTGATAAAACATTTTTCAAGCGAAAGCAAAGCATTAATTTGGGTCAGCGAGTCCTGTGAAATTCTGTCAATAAAAGGAACACGAATTTATCTGTAAACTTTTATCGGTTTGCACATAACCGAAAACAGACTCTAAGAGTTTGTTTCTACTACTAATAAAAAAGATATCGCTGACAGATAAGAAAGTGGGCGAAATAAAGAATATTTTTGTAAATCGCTGGAAGGAAAGTCACGAATCTTATCCCCGAAAAACGAGGCAGATAAGTAATTGAAATTCGCTAATAGGTAATCAATGAGAACCAAAGCTGCTATATAAGCGGAATCAAGAGATAACCGTAAGACTAAAATTTGTACTGCGAGTGCCGATCCAATGTAAGAGTCTCCAATAAGTGTTTAAGAAATCAAAATTTGACCAAAAAGGAAAGTTATCCCATCAAATCTTACCAACTTGAATCGTCTCACAAAAAAATCTATCCTCTAAAAGACTCCTAAATCACTACATCTTGAGTTTGCTGTCATTCTTTTGATCTTCAGTAAGCATTATTACTGAGATCCGAAATTGTATGTAAACAAAGATAAAATGACACTTTCTGCAACAGTGGATGCATCCAGAAGCGCAACCGCTCACTGAGCGCTCAGTGAGCTCAGTGAGCACCCAGTGGGTGCATCCAGAAGCACGACCGCTCATTGAGCAATCGAAGATGATTGGTTGGATCTAAAGGTAAAAACCAATCATTTTCGATTGCTCAATGAGCGCTCGGTGAGCGGTCGTGCTTCTGGATGCACCCAGTGACTGCATAAACGAATTCACCCAAAGCATACTCACGTGACACGTCGCTAGTTTCGGCGGTATGACAGGTTTCCTAACCTAAATACTCGTCAACGACTAATATCTCGCTTCGAGGGGCAGAGCGACACTTTTTTCTTCTCAAATCTTTATTTTTACGCGAAAACGCATCGATTGAGTGTATTTTTATCAAAATTTAAGTGGACCGACGTATTCTAAACATTTACTTTTATTATTTTGCTGTGTTTCGCGTAGAAGTTATTCATTTTCGAGCCATTAGAAGTTGTAGAACGATTGGATTCGTGACAGAAAGCAAAATGATAAGATGGACAAGAGCAGCTGCAAGGATTCAGCAAGAGAATAAAATGAAGAAGAAGAAAGATAATGTAATTGAAGATAATGTTGAAGATAATGTAATCAAGAACCAAACAATGCCAGTTTGTTTACATTTTTTTATATATATTTTTAATAATCAATAAAGAGATGCAATTTATTAGCTTATTTATACACAACAAGTATAAATAAATATTTCTTCAAGAATAACTTTTCGGGAACGTCCTGTTTGCCCATGTTGCGATTGATCACAGCAGCCGCTGCCTAGAGGCTTTCCACTGTTCAAGTGAGTGGCTGATGGGCGAATGCAATGTGGCCAAACAGACGTCACTCACTTTTTTTCTTATTTTTTCTTATTTTTTTACAAGTTATGAATTTATTTTAATATTCTTTATTTAATATGATTTCTAAAAAAATAATTGGATATAATAGATTAAATATAAATAATTTAATTTGATAATTGTTTAGTTTAGCTACATCAGCACAAATATCAATGAAATTATGCTTACTTGATGTATTTTTGCATGAAACAAAATAATCTGATAGAAAATTGTCGGCAAACTATCTTCAGAAATATAACAAACCTGCTGATATACTATGCCAGCAGAAATTGAACAGGATTGCAGCTTCTATTTGGTTTCTGTTGCTAATCTGGCTTAGCATATTAGCAGACTCTGTCAGCATATTAGCAGACTCTGTTCAGATGCTGAACTTAACACAAACACAGATTGCTATCTGCAGTAAAAATCTGATTGAATTTGTTGCCAATCTGCAAGTGAACTGCTAGTATTTTGCTACTCTGGATATATGTTTTTTTTTTAATATAGTTTGTTTCATATTTTTATCTAATAGAAATGCTGTATAGCTTTTGCTTCAATGTTATTTTATTTTCTGTTAGATGGAAAAATTAAAACAAAACCTCAAATCCTTACGAGATCAAAATACTGAAAATCTGTACAACACAACAGATGCTCAAATTACTGCATCCTCTAAAAGATTCAAGAGTTCTCAGAAAGAGCCTAAAATAGAAACTCATATTAAAAGTTAGTTATAACATTAATCAATTAATTACAAAACTTTTAATTTTTATAAACACTTATTTATAATATTTATGCAGAAGGAAAGAAAGTGGAGGAATTAAAACCAAACATGAGTCCTAGCAAAGGAAAACTGAGAGCAGTTGTGAACTTGCAAATGATGAAGGCGGAATTGAATCAATTACAAGATCCTCCTCTGACACCTTGGGAGAAAGAATTATCCTCTAATCGATTACAGTATGAATTCTTTGATATTCCCTGTGAAAAGCTGGCACAACAATTATTAGGTTTGACTAACTTTATATATTATTTTATAATATTGTGCACTTTATATTATGCATTATATTAAAAATTTATTTTTATTAAAAAAAATATGGAACAATTACTTAAAATACATATTGTACCTTTCTTTTCGTTGTATGATTTGTACAAAACATATGTAATATTTGTTTAATTTTGTATTTTTCCTACAGGAAAAGTACTTGTAAGGTATCTTGAGAATGGGACTATCCTCAAAGGTAGAATTGTAGAAACTGAAGGATATTTAGGTGCAATTGACAAGGGTTCACAATCTTATCAAAATAGAATTACACCTCGCAACTTGCCAATGTACATGCCACCAGGGACTATTTATATTTACATGACATATGGCATGTACCACTGCTTCAATATCTCTAGTCAAGGTAAGTACAAAAATTATTTTTTTCATTATTTCTATATAAAGAATTAAAATGTCTTATTTTCATGAACTCATCGAAATAATAAAAATCAAAAAATAAAACGAAAATAAAGGGGGAAACTAATTCACTAGCAAAAAGTACAAGAAGAGAATAAAAAATTTATTCAGGGAGAAAAAAATCGCATTTTCACAATTTTGAATTATATTTTTATTTGAAAAGAAAATTACATTCAAGTTACTATTTAGTTAAGTATTACCATTTAGTATTACAATACTAAATAACATTTAGAGAAGAATGCGCATATATTAATCAAAGCGATGGAACCACTGATCTTGAATATATAGAATTGCTAAAAAATATGTGGCGGAAGAATAATGATGGAAAAGAAAAACAAATCGCGAGACATGCGACGCATCTAAAGCAATATGAACTTTGCAATAATCCGTTCAAGATTTGCGATGCATTTGCGATCGATTAGGCTTTCGATCAAAAGCTCGCTTATGCCTGTAAAGCTAAAAACAGGTGCTTGTTTTTCTGATTGCTTGCGTTTTAATGAATTACTAGAAATTCTGCTTTCTGTTTGATATAATTTCCGTAATTTACTGTAACGCAATCAATTCAGTAAACTTTAAGCTTTATGTCCACGATGCTAGAAATCGATCCCAAATGTCGGACGGAGAGAGAGAATTGATCAATCGCATTTAAACAATTCGGCCAATGCGATTAATCAATTTTCCATTCGAGATCTCGGAGTGATTTCTATCGTGAAAAAGCTTAAAGCCTGCGGCACAATGTTTGTTTTCCTGTTGAATTTATATTTATGTTTACATTTCTAATCAGAGAGTTTATAAATACTGCTATTTAAAATAATGTTGCAAATTTGATATTAACTCTATCAATAAACAATTATTAAAAGTAATAGTATTGAATTTGTTCTTTTTGTTGTTCTTAAAAATTTTTACAATATTATGAAAAAAAAATTGCATGGTGTTATTTAAAGTTTATAAAAAGTTTAAAGTGACCTTAATTTTTTATTAATTTTTTTTCAATTTTTTTATTGTAAGTTGTAGCTTGCATAAAATATATGAATATTCACCTTTCAACCTTTTTTTAAACTGTCGGAAGTGTCTCAAAAATTGTGCGACCCATTACGTTATATACTTCGTAACTGTTTTTACTGCAGAATCAGTGGAACTCTAAGCCCTCAATTGAATCATATATAGGCTCATTGTTAGCCGAATCAAATGCGCACAGCCAAAATCCAAACGCGAAGACGAATTCTTGCATTTTGATAATTTCGAGAGCGCATGGCGTTGCTATGTGGACTCGAATATTTGAATATGGTTGTAGTTAGTGGGCTACAACAGTCTCCTATAATTGTAGCTTCTCACTGTTTTAGGTGATGGATGCGCGGTGCTGCTGCGAGCCGTCGATCCTCTAGAAGGTATAGAATGTATGACTGATCAGCGTAGCAGGCTAAGAGTGAAGAAAACTGATCTAAAACCGCATGAACTATGCAACGGCCCCTCAAAGCTCTGCATAGCATATCAGCTTAATAGGCAGCACAGCAAGTACTCTCTCTGTACGTGGAAGAATCTGTGGATCGAAGACGATGGTGCGGCGGGGGATATCAAAATCGTTAAGTCCGCCAGGATTGGAATCGACAGCTGCGGTCCAGAATGGGCCAACAAGCCTTTACGCTATTATGTTTATGGCAATAAGTCCGTCAGTAAGAGAAACAAAAAAGCAGAGGAGGAAATTTCTTAACTTCTCGAGTGTTTTGTCAAATCCAATTTGCATGATTCCACATAAAATGAGATTACATATACATTTTTTATAAATCTAATTATTATTATAAGCAAAAAATCAGTTATTTGAACGATATATTGAGTTATCATCACAAAACACAAACTTTTTTGTCAAAAAATGAGTTATTCATAGTGTTCTATTTTTATTTTTTTAATGATCAAATACTTATACTAATAATCTCAATTTATTAACATTATGTTATAAACTGAGTTTGTTATGATCCATTATTGATCATCTATTTAAACAAAAGTATATTATTAATACCGATAACAATTGATAATTAATATTGGTGATTATTTAAATTTTGAAATAACAATTAATTTTTTTGTGAAGGTTCAAAAAGGATTTTATGAATTGTCATCAAAAAATTGTATGCTACAGCGTTGATTAAGATCTTTATATTGTATGCATTTATGTAAATAAATTATTCGATTTTAGCAATGAAGCGATTAAAGATTTGAATTTACAACGATTTATTACGTCTGTAGGGTGAGAGTTAAGCTTCTTTATTATAAAGTTTATTATAAAATAATAAAGTCGGTTTATATATATATGATTTAAATTACAATTATATATATAAATTTTATATATATATTTGTAGATATATGTGTACATATTATAAAAAAACTTTATAAGTTATGTTTTTAAGGCTTCCACGGGTATTCTCTTTAAAAGTGCTAAGAGGTTTTCGGGTTGTCTCCGTGACTTGATCCATTGTTTAATGCCAATCAAATACTGTTTGACAAAACGACAATAGCCATTACCACATCATATTTCCCAAAAAAAGTACAGGGAGGCTATAGAGATACAGAAACATCCCGATAATCTAAACAGAGATAATAGCCATGTTCAAGCCGGACGAAGCAACTTGCCTGCTCGCCGAGCGATTTAATATGATTGGTTGGATCTACAAGCAAGAACCAATCACGTTCAATCGATTGGCGGGCAGGCTAGCTGCTTTGCCGACTTGAACGCGCCCAATGGCTACGACATAAGCAGAATACGAAAGACCATTCTCCCGGTTATCGAAAATTGGACCTAAAGCCCGTATCAGACTTGAGATTGGATTAGATTTTGACCAATCAAAGCAGAATTCACTAAACTTGAGATTGGTTTTCTTTCTTCTGATTGGTTAAATTCCAATCCAATCTCAATCTCAATCTCTAATGTGATACGGGCTTAAGGGCCACTTTTACCAACGTCAGTTAGATTAACCGAAGGTTAATTCCAATGGAATTATCCAATCGCATTTGTCTTTGACCAGAATGAACCAATCACGGTTGACACTTTAACCGTCGGTTAGACTAACCGACGGTTAATTCCAATGGAATTGTCCAATCGCATTTGTCTTTGATCAGAATAAACCAATCACGATTGACACTTTAACCGTCGGTTAGACTAACCGATGGTTAATTCCAATGGAATTGTCCAATCGCATTTGTCTTTGATCAGAATGAACCAATCACGATTGACACTTTAACCGTCGGTTAGCTTAACCGACTTTGGTGAAATTGGCCCTAAGAGTCGTTAAACGCATGCGCATGAAATCGCACGCATGAAAGTGACCACAGCGCATGCTCAGTTCGCTACGTTATGTCGATATGATGAGAAGTCTGGTTTTTATTCCTGCACTCTCTGAACTGGTACATATGGTGCAATAAGTTGAAGTGAAGTAAACGTATGTTTATTTCACTTTAACTTATTGCACCGTGTGTATTAGTTCAGAAGGTCTGTTTTTTATTCCTGCACTCTCTGAACTGGTACACACCGTGCAATAAGTTGAAGTGAAATAAGGCCTGTCTGTTCTTTTTAGCTGAACTGGCTGTACTAGTTCACAGTTTGTCTTTCTCTCTTTGCATTCGAAGAAGAAAGATAAACTCTGAATTAGTGCAGCCAGTTTAGTTAAAAAGAACAGACCTATAAACATATGTTTACTTCACTTCAACTTATTGCACTATGTGTACCAGTTCAGAGAGTGCAGGAATAAAAAACAGACCTAAGTTTTGTAACCTCAGAAGTGGTAAACTTTAACTTAATATTAATATCTCGCTTCGCAGGACAGAGCGATACTTTTTTCTGCCAGATTCTTTCGTTTCATGCAAAAACGCATCGATATTGAATATATTTTTATCACAATTTGAGATGGCCGGGGTATTATAAATCTTTACCAACAGCCTTTTCCTACATTATTTATTTCGAGATAAAATCAGTAAGTGAAACAATGTCATTATTCCTTACTTAAAGAATCTACAATAATTGTATTAATTTGATAGTATTAATTTGATATTATGTCTATTATTAAATTTTATATTATGTTTTGAAAAATTAGATTTTATGCGTTATTAAATGTAAACATTTAATAGAAATATTCTGTTTGTTGTTATATCTTAATATTTTGAAATTATTTTTTTGTTTTAAGAAGCCTGTTTTTTTTTTATTAAATGTAAACATTTAATAGAAATATTCTGTTGTTATATTTTAATATTTTGAAATTATTTTTTTTATTTTAAGAAGCCTGTTCTTTTTTTGAAATTTGTTATATAGTTTATCTTTTCTCTTTTTTCTTCCACATTAGAAAGAAAAAGAGAAAAGATGAACTGTGCAAGAAGTTTAGATAAAAAGAACAGGTTTATAATGTACACAGATTTACAGTCAAGATGACATCAATGTTTGACCAATATGAGCAAGCTTCTCAACGTTCCAAGCAAGTGTTGACACCACCAATTCGTCCGGATATTGTACGTTTGTTAACAGATATCAGTTAATGAGACATCAATTACATAAACAGAGTTACAATTATAATATTGTTTTACAGAGTACAGCTGGTTTTATTCAAATGAAATTACAAGATGATGGACCGATATTCACTAAACAGAAAGTCAATTTTCTGCCATCGAACAAAATTCTTCATCTAGTCGTTAGCAGTAACACAATTGTGATAGCTATGGCTAACAACATTTTATTACGCATTGACATGAAACAACCTGATAAAACTGAAGGTAGGCAACTGCTTGCATTATTTTATTGGAAATTATAATTATAATATGTGAATAATCAAATTTTTGTTGAAATATTTGGTCTATAAATGTGTTTGAAATATATGTTTTTATTGGTGAAAAAGTAACTGAGGATAGATCAAACAATGACTTACATTATATTAATATTTAATAATTATAATAATAGGTGAATATTTTTCTTGCAAATTATTTGACTTAATGAAAGTTATTTTTATTGGCAAATTATTGGTATTAATAAAAATTACATAAATTAATGTAAAAATAGTATAAATATATATAAGTTTTTTTATATTATGTCTTATATGAAATATATGTTAAATTATGTGTTGTATATTTACCTAAAATCAATTCTTCATTAACAGAACATTAAATTTTTATAGAAATTGACATATCCAAATATGCATTGAGCATGAAAATGTCTGGTTTATTTCTGGATCCATTGGGTTATCATTTGTTGATAACTCTAGTGTCAAGACATAAAGACAATCCGCCTCCGGAATTATTCTACTTGCATAGGAAAACAACAAAGCTCAAGCAGGCTGGCAAGTTCAAGGGTCATGAGATCACTGCAGTGGGATGGAATTTTTCTAACGCTTCGGAAACGAGTTCGGGTCCTATTTTACTAGGCACCTCCAAAGGCCTGATTTTTGAAACAGAGATCGGTTTGGAGACCGACAAGATTTTTAACACGAGTTTGGAGCAGTATTGGCGTCAGGTATTAATTGTTTACACGTTGATAGGGTCATTATTTCATTTATCTGCTTGTAACGCTCTTTCACCATTATGCTATTTATTTTTAACAAAGCTTCCAAATTATTTGCCTCTTTATGGTTCAAAAGAGGTAGGAGGATTGGTGAGTTCATATATTCAATTTTTATATTTATATAACATTGTTTTATATAAATATGATAAATTCAGATTTTATAAAGTTTAAATAAATAATTAGAAAATATTTTCTATTGAAAAATATAAAATAAAACATTTTTTATTTGATTAGTAAAAAAAGCTGCAAAAAGTCATTTTTATATTTTTGTGAAAGATAAAAGCTAATTAGAAATTTATATAGTAATCTTTTATATGGTCAAAATGAAAAGTAATATATTTTTTAATTATTTATATTTTTATATAAATCATTATTTAGATATCATTATTTAGAAATCATTATTTAGATATTTAAATATTCTAAAATAATAATGAAATGTTTTTGATTACTATAAACATGATTTTAGGTATTTGATATAGGAAAGAATAGTAAGCCTCCAATCACTGGAATAGAATTTCACAAAATTCCTAATTCAGATAAATATGTGATCATCGTGACCACTCTTATGCGCATTTATCAATACATCGGAGCTGTTGGCAATCCCGACGAGAAACCTCTTCTGCAACAAGTATTCTATAGATATTTGAATGCACAAGGTAAAAGCGAAATATAAAAAATGTATGATTTGCAATTTCAGTTAGCAATTTCAATCAATTTGCAATTTTATTTTATTATAATTCAAAATTCCTTAATGTTTAGATTCTTGATAACTCGCATTAATTCTATAAAGAGCAATATATGTACAATTAATAAGACGCTTTGTTTTATAATAAAATATATCTAAATGTAAAGAAATTCTCACAAATCTTGTGGAAAATGAGTTTCGGTCATTTGCTTCAAATTTTGATATTTCATCAAGCTCATCAAATTGATTAAAAATCCTCATGGGTACAAAACCTAAATACTTAAGCTTCAAATAGCTTAGTTTTTATTCCAAAATCTTCAGAAAATCTTCACATTTTATATGGAAAAATGAAACTTTCACGAACATGAATAATATATTACGGAAAAATATCACGTTTATAATATTTCGGAAAAAATTATCACAGTATAAAATATCCTGAAAATTTTTATTTTTATTTGCATTTATTTTATTAGTTTCAGCCGATTTTTAGAAGATTTCACGTTATTTGAAAAGCTTTATTTTATTCTAAGAAGTATGTTTAGGTTTCCAAAAATTGAATATTTTATTTTGTATGATCATATACAAACATAGCGCGGCACAATGTCTATTGATGAGAGGAGCAAGCAAGAGCACGTGTGCCACATTATATGTGTTCTTATCACACAGCACGAAATAAATTATTCTCAATTTTTGAAAACAGGCTTTTTAAAATTAAAAACTAAAATAAAACTTTTCAAAAAACATGTGAAATCTCTTGAAAATTGACAGAAACTAATAAAATAAAACGCAAATTTTAATTATTAAAAAAACGCAAAAAAAAATTTTCAGGATTTTATTGTATATAAATTTTTATATTTTATACTGTAAATTTTTTTTTGAAATATTGAAAAACGTGACATTTTTTGTAATGTCATTTCCATTATACTTTATGTTACAATATTCGTTATATATTATATTTCAGTGTAACTAATGTTTATGAAAGATTTATTTTGATTATTTTTTTCATTTAAAGCTTACGGCACACGATGCTTGTTCTTCTGCTGGATTGCTTGCATCTTAGTAAATTACTATAAATTCTGTATTCTGTGTGATATAATTAAAACGCAAGCAATCCAGCAGGAAAACAAGCATTGTGCCACAGACTTAAGATGAAGATCTTCAAAAAATTTTGAAATAAAAAGGTATTTGAAGCTTTGTTTTAATCAAATCAACATGAGCTACAAAATATTAAAGCTACAAAATATTTGAAGTAAATTGACTGAAACCCATTTTCTATAAGATTTATGTGGGGTATTTTATTAATTTGATTCCGTCTATTTATTTTCAAAATATTTGCTTAGAAGCGTACAAAGAAAAATACAAAAAAAAAAAAGAAGAATTGGTTCTGCGATTTGAAGAAACATTATTATAGCACATTTGAATGAATAAATATATTATATTGCAGAGACCTTTAACGAAGTGATAAATTCTTTGCCATATTCGAAGATGCAATTTTACTATCCATCCTTGGGCGTCCTGCCAAAATCATTTGGATGGCTGACAGAAGCTGGTATCCTGTATGCTCAGGTACAATTACATGTATACTATCGTGTTTTTATTGTATATATTTTATTATTCGTGTTATTTTTAAAGATTTAAATGTTAATGTTATTTGTCTGAACATATATTCTTCAATATCTTTTTGCTTTTATATTCATCTTCATAGATTTTTATTCCTTTACGAAAAGACATAACTCACTCATAACTTTGTGATTTCTTAATGTATATTGTTTTTTTTACACATGATTGTTTAGAAATGTTGGCGATCTTTTCTGGAGTTTATAATCATTGTTCGCGTTGATAATGAAGAGTGCATAATGATTGGTTTTAGGTAGATGCGAAGCCGGACACAAACAATGTGTTGATCAATCAACGGATGTTGACATGTCCGGAAACGAGTCTCATGGGCAGTAACATTTCACAAATCACTTCGATGCCGTTATCCTTCGTGCTTACAGAATTTCATGCACTATTGTTGTATCCGGATCATGTGAAGGGCATATCACTTTTAAATCAAGAATTGATATTCGAAGATGTTTATAATGATGTACGTACACTTCCCAGCAGTTGTTTTTTTTTTTTATTATTATTAAATTCGTATCAGACTAAAAATTGAGATTGAGATTGGAATTTAATCAATCAGAAGAAAGAAAATCAATCTCAAGTTTAGTGAACTTTGCTTTGATTGGTCAAAATTCAATTTAATCTCAATCTATAGTCTGATACGGGCATTACGATGGTTAGTTATACTCATAGCACACTGAGAAAATTGAAACAGAATGCGTTTGCAGTTATAATTAATATAAATACAATTAATTTAATAGAGTTTGATTTTATAGAATGTAATAGTTAAATCTCGAGATGTTAAATATATATCACATAAATGTGATTTAATGATGTTTAGGCAGTCGGCAAGTTAATCGGCATCACCAAGGATCCAGCAACAAGATCGATTTGGGCTTATAGTGAACGAGCTGTTTTTAAGTACAAAGTAACGAAGGAAGATAGGAACGTTTGGCAGGTAAAGAGAATGAGGACATAATAATTTCAAAGTAACAATAACGACAATCTTTTGTTCAGGTATATGTCGATAAAGGTGAGTTTGAGCTAGCTAAGCAATATTGCAAAGATAATCCGGCGCACATTGACCAAGTACTCGTGAAACAGGCAGAAATGCTCTTCAAGAATAAAGAGTAAGTTTATGTACATGTGCTTACGTATGTATAAATGTGTATATGAATACCGTATTTTTTTCCAAATTTCATCTATTTTTCTAGTTTAACTTTTTTTCATGTTACATTTTTCATATTATATGTTTTACATTTTTTTGTATAATGTTTTGAATATAATTATGCAGATACGAGAAGAGCGCTTTAATATACGCTGATACTCACTCGTCTTTCGAAGAAGTCTCGTTGAAATTTTTGCAGGAATGGCAAATCGAAGCTCTGAAAACATTTCTGCGTAAGGTAAACGATAAGCATAAGATTTATTTAGCAGTTCTGTGTTTTGCAATGATTACAAAATCAGATAATGCTATGGAAAAATATTATTTTAGTTTTATATATATATATATATATATATATATATATATATGTATATATTGGAATTTATTTGCTGTAATGTAATTCTAATTCAATTTTTTCTCTATTTACATTTGTGAATGTATCAAATATTTAAAATTTTTTAATTTTCTTGTATTAGTTTTCAAATTAATTGTAATTAATAGCTGCTTTGTTTAAAATATATTTAATTATTTGTCTCAAGAAACTCGACGGTTTGAAGACCCAAGACAAGACACAGATAACGATGATTGTCATTTGGGTGACAGAGCTATTTATGAATCAGATGGGAGCTCTACGCAGTAGCAATACAGCCTATCTTCACGATCCACAATACATGGAATTGCAGAAGCAATTCGACAGCTTTTTTACCATTCCTAAAGTTGAGGTACTTGGAAAGAATAAAGACGGATTGAAAAGAAAGAATAATAAAATATACAGTTTTTTAACACTATTTCATGAGTGAATTTAGAGTTCAAAAGAAGAAAAAAGTTATGTAAAGGTTGGAAAATGAACATTCCAAAGTTTTTTTTTAAGACTTTTACTCTTGTTCTCTCACCACTATCTCAGATTGTGATGTCAAAAGCGAGAAAATACACAATAAAAATTCTTGCAAAACATTAAAATGAAAATATGTTTCAATAAACAACACTTACAATCGATAGAACTTATCGATAGAATCTTGTATACCAAAATATTCTAGAAACTCTGCTTTTGCTTTATTAATTAATAAATAATCATTTAATTCTTTAATTATAAATATAATAAAAAATAAATTATAATAAGTTAACATCAATGAATACACAACTAAATATAAATAAGGCTATTCGGTTAGAGTGGGATTTTAATGTTATTCTTTAGTAATATTTATACGTGAATTTATATACATTTCCCAGTCCTCTAATAATTTTTTTAATGTTTAAAGATACTTATTAGTATTTAATTCATGCTATTATTCTACAGCCTCAGCTCAGAAATATGTTTCAAGATCGAAAATTTCGGCGTGCAGTCAGTTGCAGAATTGAGAAATGTATACAAATTCACGCACACATTAAAAAATCGCACTAATTCAGTTCTGACTATTTTTTGTACTCTAAATTCATACCCTTTCAAATATTAATATATAATTTTTATCTAACATTTAATAAATATTGTATTTTTGTTCTTTTTTTCAATTACCAAATTCAATCGATTTATCATGATTTTAATTAAAATTTAAATTAAAATCAAGAAACACTAACTGAAATTTTGTATACAGGAATGTATCAGGAGAAATCGCAGCACGATATATGATTTAATGGCCAGTCATGGTGACAAAGACAATTTAATACGTCTGACAATAATGCATTGCAACTACGAGGAGGTGATTCGTCAACATCTGTATAAAAATAACTATTTGGAAGCACTTGGGGTACTTAAGAGTCAGAACAATAAGGACTTGTTCTATCAATTTGCTGGGATACTGTTACAAGAGTTGCCACGACCCACAGTAACTGTCTTGATTTCACAAGGATCATCGCTGAAGTCAACGAAGCTTCTGCCAGCCTTGGTCTCGTGCAATAGTGATGAGAAGCACGTAAGGAAGAAAAAAATAGCAAATTATTACTCTACAATTATCATAATGATAATTATTAAACAAAAATAATGGTTGATTATTAATTAAAATTTATATAAAAGTAATATTAGTATCTGGAGATTACTATTTTTTTAATTATAAGCAACTTACGTTAATAATTTCTTATTTTTTACAGGCAAAAGAAATTATTAAATACTTGGAATTTTGCATATACAAGCAGGGCTCACAAGAGCAAGCGATTCACAACTTTCTTTTGTCCTTATATGCACGTTATAAGCAGGATGAAGTAATGCGATACATAAGCTCTCAAGGTAAACTTGCAAATTTTATGGAAAATTAATTTACTCCAGTTATGAATGATCCGTTGATTTATTATGACTATTAGTTGAAACACGATTATTCACACGAGATGATCTGTTGCTGTTATTAGGTCAGGATATCAGTATGGTGCATTACGACGTGCATTACGCACTGCGATTATGTCAGGAGGTAGGCTTGACAGAAGCTTGCGTACAATTATCAGCTTTGCTCGGTCTATGGACCACTGCTGTGGATCTCGCACTTACAATCAGTGTAGATCTTGCCAAGCAAATCGCCGCTATGCCATCTGATCATGACGACGAGTTGAAGAAGAAACTATGGTTGAAGATAGGTAAAGAACAATTTTTTTAATCAATAATATCCGATTTAAAAAGTCGATTTTTTATGATAAATTTATTGTACTTTGAAACCTGTGATTATAACTTATTATAGATTATTTTTAAATATACATTTTTGCTGTTGTATATGCAGCGGAGCACGTAGTGCGAGAAAAAGATGACATACAGCAAGCAATGGAATTTTTGCAACACTGCGATTTAGTTCGGATAGAAGATATTCTGCCCTTTTTTTCCGATTTCGTCACGATCGATCATTTTAAAGAAGCTATTTGCAATTCTCTGCAGGTACAGACTAGAAAATTGTTTCTGAATTTATAATCAAATTCCAAATTAAATTTTTTTTCTGATTCCAAAAACATTTAATTTTATCTTTTATCTCTTTTTAATGATAATTTTATAATTATATATCTACAAAAAGAGTATGAAATTTCGAAAATAAGATAAATATTTATAAATAAGATTTTAAGTTTTCTTTTTTCTCTATATGTAATATAATTAGGAATACAATCAGCACATTCAAGATCTTAAAGAGGAGATGCAAGAAGCTACAAAAGCAGCAGAGTTAATACGGAAAGACATACAAGCCTTCAGAACTAGGTATCGATAAAGCATTCTTTCAATATTTTTAATATCACATCTCTGCGATCTGCGCTATGAAAATCCATTCTTTATATCAGCGTTTTTTAAACTGTGGACCAAACAATTCCCCGTGCGTCTAGCAACTTCGATCACTGAACAGCCGCATCTCGTTGTGCGCTTGTATGATTGTAGGTCGGGTTAATACGGCGATCTTTAATAATTAATAACTCGTTAACTATTGCGAAAATTGCAAAATGGTATAAGATTTTTTGTTCCACCATGTCCCTAATATAACACAAACCCCATTTCTGGAATATCCTGTATAGAGTATCACACATTTCTATTCTTGACTTCTATTATTGAAATTTTTTTTTTTTTTTCAGATGCACCTTCGTACATGCGCGGGACACGTGTAATACGTGTGAAGTACAATTATTGTTGAGACCCTTCTATGTATTTCCTTGCGGTCATAAATTTCACAGTGATTGTTTAGTGGCAGCATTAACACCGATGCTATCTATGGATCAGAGGACGAAATTGGCAGATCTTCAGCGACAACTCACGGCCATCTCAAACCGACCCGAAGACACCACTTCGACAACTTCTGTATCGTTATCCATGAGGGATCAGATCAAAGCCGATATTGACGAATTAGTCGCTTCGGAATGTCTCTACTGTGGAGAGCTTATGATAAAGTAGGTTTAATTAAATAGCTAAAAAAAAAAAGAGTTCAATTGCAAAATTTTAAAATTTAAAGATTACTTAAGGATGTATCACCAGCATAAAGTATCTCCCTGTGAAAAGTGAATTAAAATTAGAGATATGATGTGTTAATATTTACAACTTTCTATATATATGAATGATTTTATATACATATATATAAGTATACACTTGTATGAATCACATTCTTTTAACAATACATTTTTAATATAACATTATTTATTTTATTTGCTATTATTTTTTTTTATTATTATTGTCTCAACTTTTTTTAAAAAATAATGTTAAAATTTCAATTTTTTTGGAAAAGTACTTTAAGTATTAGAGAGAGAGAGAGCTATGTAAAATTTGATTACATGACTGCAGACATTAGTTCTTTAAATAAAAGTTTTGTTTATTTCCAATTTTAATTTACATTTTGCAAGGATTATACAGATGATACATTCATAAAAATTGAAATCTAATTTTTTTTAGAATATCAAAAAAGCATAAAATTCTATAATTTTTTATATTTCAATGAATCGTAATGATAGATTATTCTTTGCAGATCAATAGACAAACCATTCATTGAGGAGGAAGATTATGAACGCGTGATGAAGGAATGGCTGTGATGAAATTTCTCGGCTGAACATGTGATAGAGCACGTTTTATCTTTTCTTTTATTTTTAAGAAAAGATTACTCGTGCCTCGTATTATACATATGTATATATACATACAAATAATAATCATAGCTTGGTCATAAATTAATTATGATCTCAATATTTAAATATTTTTCAAAATTTTATTAATTTTTTTATAGCTATAATCAACTATTTAAAATGAATGAATAGAAAAAAATATGATACATATTAAATTTCAGCTTCAGATTTTTAATTAACATAATACTGAAATTATTACGATCTAATTATTAGGATTACAATTTGTAGATCCTCTCTGTATGTGTGGGTGTGGGCGGGTGCGGGGGTGGGTGGGTATGCGCGCGCGTGCGTGTGTGTGTGCGTATGAAAAATTATAATTTGAATCATATTTATGATTATCATATATATCGATAGATCGATTTTTTTTATTATTTTAATAGAGCAAGTTTAACTCTTACAATACCATTCCAATCGTTGTAACAAATTCGATTACTTTAACCAACTCATTGTTAAAATTGAATAATTTATTCACATGCCAGAAATAAATATATACAATTTAAATACAACATTGAGATCTTAATTAATGTTGATGTTTTACTAACAATAATATGCAATCTGCAGCCCGCATGAATTCTTTCCAATTCGTTAGCCAAAGACATAAAATCATATTTTCTATTTTATGCAATGAAATAAACATTTTTGCGGCTCGTAAGATTTATTTATTATTATTTATTGTGACATTGTTTATTTATTATTTATTGCTGAAAATAACTCTTTGATCCTAGATGATTGCGCATCATTGCCTTATAGCACATAACAATTTTCTGATAATTTCATAATCTCCAAATTTTTTTGAATCTTTGTAAAATTAGTTATTCACAATTTAAATAATCACACACACACACACACACACACACACACACATATATATATATATATATATATATATATACACACACACACACACACACATATGCAACACACACATAGGCTGTGGTCTGATTCATGCTCACAGCGCGCTCACGGTTAGTCCAATTCCACATTAAGATTCAACTTGTATATATGAACGTGTATGTGCATGCGCGCGCGCGCGTGTGTATGTGTATCAATATTATTAATTTTTATCAGTATTACTGCTTTCATATAAATACGTAATGGATCATTGGCTTATCAGTATTTTATAGCAGAATATTAATAAAATGAGAGACCACTAATACTTCATCATTTAAGAAAATGAAAATAAAACATAAATAGTTTATTACAAAGCACAAACTTTGATGAAAAAGCTTGTACTTCGTGATGATAATTCAATAATTCATTCAAATGACTGATTTGTTTTGCTTTATAATGATTCAGTTTTTAAATTAAAAATGTTTATGTGCAACATATGAATATCAGTCTCTTTTTATGTGGAAACGTGCAGATTCCATTTGACAAAATACTCAGTCTCAAGAAGTTAAGAAATTTCCTCCTCTGCTTTTTTGTTTCTTTTACTGACGGACTTATTGCCATAAATATAATAGCGTAAAGGCTTGTTGGCCCATTCTGGACCATAATTATCGATGCCGATCCTGGGAGACTTAACGATCTTGACATCTCCGGATGCACCATCGTCTTCGATCCACAAACTCTTCCACGTACAGAGAGAGTATCTGCTGTGCTGCTTGTTAAGCTGATATGCCATGCAGAGTTTTGAGGGACCATTGCATAGCTCATGTGATTTTAGATTGGCTTTCCTTGTCTTCAAGATATTACGTTGATCAGCCATGCATTCCATACCCTCTAGGGGATCGATGGCTCGCACCAGCACCGCGCATCCATCACCTAAGATCTTGCCAACAGTGAGGTGAAGATTTTTCAAAGCTACAGATGTAAAGACTTATTTTTCTAAATTTTATTCGAAGATATATGATTTCTATGAAACTTGATACTAAAATAAACGCTTTTTTCGTGTAGAGAGATGTCAACGATTAAAGGGTTCAATGAAAACAAAGTCAAGTAAAATTCAATTAACTTACAACCTTAAGCATTTTCTGAAATCTTCTAAGCACGCACACAATGTGAGATTAAAAATTTATGATTTTAAATTAGCGATACAAAATATGAGAAATCAAAACCTCATAATTCTAATTTTTAATGTAACTAAATATTTTTTAAATTATTTAATAATAATATTTAATAACTCTTAATTTCTTGAGTATTTTGTACACAAAAATTTGAAAATTATCGCGCAAACTTGAACATAAAAAATTCTATACTTTTATATTTAATATTCATAAAATCTGACTTATTGTAATTTCTCGAATACAGAATTTATTTCCTCAATGCTGACACTTCCCAACATATAATATCGCATCTTTACATCAGCAGATTATATTTTAGATAGTTACTATAGTAAATTTTACAAAAGATTGATTCAAAGCGGCGAAACCTTAGTGAGTCTCAAGTATATAGATCAAGTATATCTCAATTATATTACTAAGAAATATGTGGACGAAAGAAAAAAAAAACAAGTCGATGTGCAGTGCTCTTAAAACATCACAAGCTTTGCAATAAGATTTGCAACGCGTTCGACCAGGACGCTTTCGAAAGCTCGCTTATCATGTAATAATCTTTGACTCGAGAATCAATCTTTTGTAAGGTCTTGCCTATTACTATAATACTATAATTAGTATTATAATATTAAATATGCTAATACTAACAAAACACATTAATAGACGATTCTCTTTTCAAATAAAAATATAATTCAAAATTGTGAAAATTAATTTTTTTTTCAGACTTTTTTTTTCTTGTATTTTTTGCTATTAATGATTTAAGGGATAATCTCCTTTTTTTCTCATTTTTATGGATTTTTTATTTCCAATGATTTCACAAATAAGAAATATTTTAATTCTTTGTACATAAAAGTAATAAAAAAAAATCATGTACTCACCTTGACTAGAAATATTGAAGCAATGGTACATGCCATATGTCATGTAAACATAAATTGTCCCTGGTGGCATGTACATTGGCAAGTTGCGAGGTGTAACTTTGTTCTGATAACAGTGCGATGCCTTGTCAATCACTCCTAAATATCCCTCGGTCTCTACGATTCTACCTTTGAGGATAGTCCCATTCTCAAGATATCTTACTAGCACTTTTCCTGTGAGAAAAATACAAAACACAACAGATATATAATTGGTATAAGATAAAATAATAAAAAAAAATCATAGGCTGTCTTTAAACATCATATTATTTATTATTATTAAAAAATAAAAATAGGAACTTATTAATATAACATATATGTAATATAGAAAAAAAGTTAGATTCTACAAACCTAACAGCCGCTGTGCCAGCTCTTCGCAGGGAATGTTAAAGAATTCATACTGTAATCGACCAGAGGATAATTCCTTTTCCCAAGGTGTCATAGGAGGATCTTTTAATTGGCTTAATTCTGCCTTCATTTGCAAGTTCATGACCGCTCTCAGTTTTCCTTTGCCAGGACTTGTGTTTGGTTTTACTTCCTCTACTTTCTTTCTTCCTGTATAAATATTATAAATAAATGTATTTATAAAAATAAGAGTTTTGTAATTAACTGTGATTAATGTTAACTAACTTTTAACATAAGTTTCCATATTAGGTTCTTTCTGAGAATTCTTGAATCTTTTAGAGGATGCAGTAGTCTGAGCATCTGTTGTGTTATGTACATTTTCAGTATTTAGATTTCGTAAGGATTTGAGGTTCAATTTTGGTCTTTCTGATATCACCTAATAGAAAATAATAATGCTGAAGCAAAAGTCATATGATATTTCTATTAGATAAAAATCCATAATTTGAAAGAAACTATAAGTATTAAATATAAAAACTGTAAAAAGAAAAAACATATACATAAACAAGCTGTGATTTGTACACTATTTTTTCTAGATAAAAGTCTAGTATTCAGAACTTGTCAATTCTGTTGAAAACAAGATTAAATTAAATGAAAAAATTATGTAATATTGTTCCAATCATATCTAATTATTTTTTCAATACTATATTAAATAAATATATTAAATAAAAATATATTAAAATTAACTCATAACTTCTAAGAGAAAATAAGAAAAAAATGTTATTCTTAAAGAAATATTAATTTATTTATGTTTCTACTCCATTGGAATAGAGTTAACAAACAAGTTAATAAACTTGCATTTATTTAGCGATTATAAAAAACATAAAATATAAACAAACAAGCGTTGTTTGGGTCTTGATTACCGTATCTTCATCATCCTTATCTTTCTTATCCATTTTATTCTCCTGTTCTTGTTCTTATCAATTATTTTTCTATTCAATCCAGAGCTGTCAGATCATAGAACGTGAGACTATAGGTACGTTCCGTTTCACGCATATGCGCGCGTTCGTCTATAGTATATGTGACGTATACTATATATAAATGCGCGCATATGCGTGAAACGGAACGTACCTCATGATATAAAGACCGCGTTTGGGGAGCGCGCTGTCAGCGCTATTGCGTCATTCTATCCTTATCGTTTATTACACATAAAACAAAGATAGAATGATGCAATAACGCTGATTGCGACGCAGTCAAAGACAAGGCTCTTGCGCATCCCGCGATAGCCTCTCAATGGGTGCATTCAGCGGATTCAACAGTTGAGTGAGCGCTTAATGATTATTACTTGTGATTGGAATAAACTTTTAGATCCACGATAAATCTAAAAAAATATACCAATAGCAGCGAACGCTCACTCAACTGTTGAATCCGTTGAATGCACCCAATGGTCACGTTCAGCAGCCTCAACTGTGCGGAATGGATCCGTGAGCGCTCGCTGCTATTGGTGTATTCTTCTAGATTACCCAATAGCAGCGAGCGCTAATGGATTCGCTACCATGGTCAGAGAGAAACCTGAGAGCGGCCATCCCGGCCTTTTTCGTAGGACCGTCAGAATTCCCGTACACCAGCGCACCTAGTTCCATTTTAGCGTGTATGATACTACGTACCGCATGTTGCCGATAAAATCGCCCCTTCGAAAATGGATGTGGTGCGAGTCCGTGCTAAGAACTTGCCAATCAGAAATAGATATGAACCCCCCACCATGGTACCTCTTAGTACGGACTCGCACCACATCCATTTTTGAAGGGGCGATTTTATCGGCAACATGCGGTACGTAGTACCACACACGCTAAAATGGAACTAGGTGCGCTGGTGTACGGGAATTCTGACGGTCCTACGAAAAAGGCCGGGATGGCCGCTCTCAGGTTTCTCTCTGCCATGGTGATGATAATTTAATAGAAAGTTACTAGTTAGTATGCGTATTAAGTACTCGATGTAAACTAGGCTATAGTGATGTGTTCTTGTCGCGTAAATCATATGTGTATAAGTGCGTTCAGTCGGTAAAACAGGATCTCCGTCGAAGTTCGGTTTTTGATTTAGCATCCCTTTAAAACCCACAGTTTTTATATAAAACATTTTTCAAGGAAATGCGTATTATACGAGATATTTAAACATTCATTTGAACTTTTGGGACACACTACATATTTATACAAAAATTGCATTATACACAGAATTCTAATTTATTATATGTTATGATTATAGTTCAAAAAATGAAAAAGACTTTATTTTTCTATAATTATCAAAATTATTAAAAAATTGTACAAAGTAATAACAAGTATTTTTACAATAATCGCTATTTTATCTTCTTAGTATATTTGTCTTCCAACTCGTA
>JANQDE010000054.1:328318-352486 GCA_037157785.1 Cephalotes varians
TAGTCAATGTTAGTTAATCAATTATTAGGAATGGTTCATTTGGACACGTGCG
Source organism: Cephalotes varians (assembly GCA_037157785.1). Taxonomy (NCBI): domain Eukaryota; kingdom Metazoa; phylum Arthropoda; class Insecta; order Hymenoptera; family Formicidae; genus Cephalotes; species Cephalotes varians. The sequence continues at coordinate 328,371 of JANQDE010000054.1, forward strand.
ATTCTCCACAGCCATTCACAGCGATCAGTGCTTAGAGTTTTTTCTTTGGATCAACCAATCTGATATTTTTATTTTAAATTGACCAATTAGCGACGTGTCCAATTGCAACCCTCTTAATGTTAGTCTATGATATCATGTAAATATATAAAATCTGTTTTTTGTAAGTTTATTATGTTGAATTCTCAAAATAAAACATGTAATTAAATATTGAAAAAAGTAAAAAAAAATAGTATAGAAGAGATGCAGAAAATATAGAAGATATAAAGAATAAATTTTATAATACAAAATAAAAAAGATGATAACTTTATTTATCCCAGATAACGTGTTTATATTATTATTGGCATGTTGCTTGCAAATCAAATATGATTGTTATCAAAATTGAGGCAATTGAATCTGCATTTGTTGGCAAGTTGATATTTTTATGATATAACAATTTTGGATAGAAACTTGTTAACAAGTTGCTGGCAAGAACGTAAGTAATTCAAAATTCATGTTACCGTTATGCCATAATAATTTATTAGATTCATTAGAATTTATTATTATTATTTATTATTAGAATCACAATATTATCATATTGCCAATAATGCGAAGTAATTTTAATGCTGCTATCTTACCATTAAACAGCTATACATACAAAGTGTCCCATTTTAATTTTCACACCAAAATTTCTCGGAATGTACAAAAGAAACAGAAAAATGTTTTAAATAAAAGTTATAGGATTCGAAGGTGATAGAAGAGGTTTAACCTTGAGTAGCGCTGCCAAAGTCAGGACAAGATCATTTTAAATTTTTTAAATAGAATTCCCTAGCCTTTTACATTATTATAACCCTTCTTGAGATCTTTCCAAAGCACTATAATTTAATTCACTTTGAATTAGCTGTTTTGAAACTATCGAGATTTATATGGTCAAATCAACAAATATCGGTGATTAATCTAAGTAATCTAGGTAAGGGACAATCTGGTTAACTAAGGCAAGATACTTTGTCTAATCGTCATTACGTATCACCTCGGAAATGTTCAAAATGTGCATTGTTATTCTCCAAGCACAGATTCTGTCTAGTTTCATTACACTCCTCTGTGTATTTGCGGCGTTATTGCTTGAGGGATCTTCTGACTCTATTTGTCATGTCTAGTCTTGTGGATAGTCTCGTAGATATATCACTTCCTGATATACAGCATCTTTTACATCCCCATAAATAGTAATCCAGAGAATTGTGATCTCGGAGGCCACAAGACTAGTCCTCCCCGTCCTATCCAATGATTTGGATATTGCTGATCTAAAAGAATTCGAACATCTTGAGTAACATGCTGGAGCACCATTCTGTTGAAACCAAAGCTTGTGGCGGATATCAGTGGAATGTCCTCAAAATATATTGGCAAATAATTTTGGAGGAAGTCTAAGTAAATTGGACCATTGATTGTGCGTTCAAAGAAATACAGGCCAATAATTTAACTATTACATATCCAAACGTGAAGGTTCCAATGCTGATTGAGCATTTCTCGATACCAGTGAGGATTTACTGGTGATCAATAATGACTATTGTCTCTATTGAGACTGCCATTGATATGTAGTTTTGTCAATAAAACAAACATTTCAAATGAAACGTGGATTCTGCTTCAATGCCCATCTATAAAATTGAACTCTTAGCAATCATTTCTCTGCAATCATTTTCACTCAATTCCTGTACCAGGTTGATGTGGTAAGGATGGTATTATTAAAATGGATTGTTGAACATTCGATAAGTCATAGATCGAGGGATTCCTAATTCACGTTCTATTTTCGTATCCAAATATGTACCTGTATGGATTAAAACGGACCATCCCCAAACTGTGAGAAATCTAGGGTCATTATTGTTTGGAAGCCTTTATCTGTCTCTGATGTAATGTATTTTTGTCAGCTCTTCTTTCAATATTCACTTGCCGAGCATTTGGATAGAGACGATTAGAATACAGCTCAGCATAATGAAGCAAGTCTGTAATCTCTGTTGCATTCGCCAAGAGTCAATAGAATATCCACTTCATTTGGTGAATAATTCGCTATTCTTTAAGTACGAGAATTTATCAAGATCTGAATTCATCGAGACAAAACTCATAAAAAGCTTCTTCACCAGAGTTATCTCTTTATTTCAGAAGTTATGTATTAGTTATGTATTAGTAACAATTTACAGACATAAGATCTCGAGAACCTCTTTGGAATATCCAATTATATATATTTAATATTTTATATTGTAGTAATAGCTGACGTTGAATTCAATAGAAAAAGGCTTAATATTGAAAATGATTCATATTAAAGAATAGAAGAATTAACGACATCGATAATACAAAATTATTAGATCTAATTAACACGTTGACGCCGGCATGTACCACCGGTGATACAAAATAAGTCGTCTAAATTACACCACCAGCGTCAATGTATTAAACAAAATTCCCTGATCCTCCAATCTTGCCTTAGTTGATCGAATCATCCATAGATTCTGTCTTCATTGGCTGGATTATCTTTCGATCTTGCCTTCATTAGCCAGATTAATCACCGATCTTCGTTGGTTAAATATCATATAAACCTTGATAATTTCAAAACGGCTGATCCAAAGTGAATTAAATTAGCGTTTTGGAAAAATCTCAAGAGCTAATAATGTGCAATAAAAGTTAGGAGATTCATTTGAAAAATTCAAAGACCTTGACCTGATCTTGGCGGCGCCAATCAAAGTCAAACCAATATACCTCTTATGTTCTTCTTACAACTTTTGTTTGAAACATTTTTCCGTATCTTTTGTACATTTCAGTGTAATAGTTAAAATGACACCCTGTATATATCGTTTTCTACAATGTCAGTATACTCCGAAATTGTTGAAAACAAATATACGACAAGTTGTCAGCAATCATAGATATGCGCGATTTTGCTTAGACAAGTTATTTGGGATAATTCATGTGTGTGTGTGTGTGTGTGTGTGTGTGTAAGATTTCTAATAATTCTTACTCTTTTCCGGATAGGTTTTGAAACGCCCTTTAAATTGATGTCCTCTGTTATCTATAATGTAAAAAATATAATGTAAAATTGTATATTGTAAATTATGTATAAAATCATTAAAGATTTCAAACTCAATTTAAATATATATAATTAAATATATTTAATGTAATGTAATTGTCTCTTAAGCACATGTGATAAAAATAAAATGCGTTCTTTCTTTTATAACTGTTAAATTTTTGTCAGATATATATAACGATATTGATCCACATACATGCATGACCAAAGTAGGCAAATCAAAGTAGACAATAAAATTGTTATACCCAAAATTCTTTATATTCCGGCGATATACTTTCCAAATATAATATTCTGTCTTCAATATTTTTCAATCTTTCATAAACATCTTTAGGAACTGGTTTGTTAATCCCTATTATATGTTCTATAGCGGAAATTCTATTATCCAATAAAGGAAAACAGCCCGAAGCATTAAAGCTCGTATTATTTGTAACTGTCTTGCGTAAAATTGATTGATCGATAGTTTGAGGTCCCCACATATTTGATACTCTGTGAACTTAAAAACAATTAATTACAAATGTATTATATTAGAATATATCATTAGAATTAATTAAACGTTCTTGCATATTTTTTAAATATATAAAAAAAGAAAAACAAATAAAAATATCTTTATATATATGTATTGAGATGTCATAATTAAGTTAGACAAGTTAACTGTTAAACACGATTATAAATTTCGATGAATTTATATTATTATAAATACATAATTTCCTTTATATTTTTTATATATCATATGAACAAAGTAATGTTACGACATTTCAATATAATTTATAATATATTTAGAAAGAAATGTCTAGCATTATTTATATTAAACATCTTAAGTAAAAAACGGCAAACAAAGAGTTTTAATATAAATGATTATAAAATTTCATCTATGTCTTCTTTCGAGGAAAACGTTACGAAACAAAATATATTAATTCCATAAATTAGATTATAAAATATATAAAATCTTGTAAAATCTATAACAAATCGATATTGCACTCTTAGTTCAAAAATGACACAAAAGTGACTAAAAAAATTAAGTTTTTTTAATTGTATGATTAATGAGATAATGTTTACCTACCTTAATTCATTCATGATAATAATTTGAAAATCCTGTTTCTTTGAGTTGTATCATTTTTGAAGTAAAGGTGCAATATATACGTAGAAATGAAAAAAATAAAATATTGACAGAATGAATAAAACATACAACAAACAAATCGTGCAGATAACAACAAATTAAATTATATATTATTTTGTATTATTACCTTTTACGTGACTTTTGGAATCTTTGCGTCGAATAAGAATGGCATCTACTCTCGCACAGGAATTTTCGTTATTACCACTTTTTTCACTGTGGATATATTATTTATAGCAATTAATTAATTACAATAAGTGTAACTTGTAATTATATCAATTATGTGTATATATATAATTATATATTTAATAAAAATGGATTATTTTTTATATAGTTATATATGTGCAAATTCTTCTATATCAGTGTTAATAATGAACTGACCTGTGACGACAAAACTCTTGTACATTCACAGTATTTACTTGTTGACGTTTTCTTTCGATAAATGATTTTATTCTACGATTTAATTCTTCCGAGTTCGCTTGAATTTGTATAAGATTTGGATCGATAACATCTTTAGTTGGTATTTTTTCATTTATATCTGCAGCTGTCAGAACATCTTCCCTTTTCAAAACTGTAGATTTATGTTAGCTGTAGTAACATTTTCCATTTCTAGTCTATTATTTATATACTATGTGTATTAATGTGTGTAAACTATACTAAATAAAAATCCAAATAACAATGTGTCTGTATTGTTGGCATGTTACTGGCATATCAAGCATGATTGCTATTAGAATTGCAAGCCGCGTCTCCATTATGGCCGGCTTTGCCGAATGACCTTGTCATATAATGTTGTGATAATGAGTACAGTGATATACAAGTCTCAGTTGGCCATTCGGCACCAAAATGCCAACCGACATGCCGACGGATGTACCGATCAAAGTCAGTAAATATCAAAAAAGTTAAATGATACAATGGGGATGCAGTATCTTTTTAAATTTTAAAAAAATACAAGAGAATGATAAGAATTCCCGATCGCTACAAACCGTAAAGTCACAGCAAGTCGCTCTTGGCCATTTTTAAAAAATTTGCATATTTTTGTCCATTTAAGTTCTCCTCAAGAACGAATTAAAAACGCAATAATAATAATTTCCAGTGATTTATATTCAGACCTTTATATTCTATAGATATTGATATTGTACTTGTCGAAGCCAATATGGATTGTGAATGGCCCAATGCATATTATACGCATTAACTATACATGATTCGTAAAAGATGAGACTCGTTAGTACATAAAATTGTTGATTAATTTCTAACTGTAGAGCCCATTCGCAGAATTTCTATCTATTTTCAAAATCGTTGTCATCAAAAGATTGATGTAAACATACACGATAGAATTTATGGCATTTTAAAATTTTCCAAACACTTTTAATAGATAAATAACATCGAAAAGTAATTTGCCGACAATTGTGGATTATTACTGCCGCTACAGCAAAAATTTCTCCGTTTCTTTGTTAATTTTTGTTTTCCACAATGACAATTTCTTTAAGTTAGATTGACACTGTTTCGAAATAACTTAACTAATCTATCGAATTAGTCGCATTCAATGAAATATATGAAAATTAACGATAATCATTTTGAACTTCAATAAAATAAATAAATATTTTCACAAATACGCAAATTTATTCAATTTCCTTTTTTTCATATAAATGTATTTTATGTTTAAGGTCATTTTAAGATCAACATCCTATATGATTGAATTTTCTTTATGATCTACAATATCTACATTATTACGTAATGAAAATATGTCACTTCTTTAAAAAAAAAATAACAATGACCTTGAAATCTCAAAAAATATAACTTTGAGAAAAATGTTTTGCTTATCATATTAGCCCCTTCGAAACAAACAACTTTTTCTTGGTCTTTTTTCGTATCACCACTGCACAACAGTATCATTAAAAATAACAGAAATATTCTAAATGCTCGAGTTACAGAAATACGCGTGCGGGTGTGTGTCTGTGTGTGTGTGTGTGTGTGTATAGAGATGTTAAAAATATAACTTTTCAAATTAATAGAACGCATATTATTAAAAAATAAGACACATAAAGTAAACAATATTGCAGGAGATTTGTAAGACAAATAAGTGAACTGTAATATTCACAATTGGCATTTAACATGTATTAAGATACAAAAATAATCCGAAAATTTCTTAATCTCTTTGAAGAAAATACTTGTGGAAGCTTCAGAAGCTTAATACAAATGAGTATTTAATAAAAAAGTATTAAGAACCTATGGTTTGGATAAATTTACATTCAAGTAAGAAAGATTGATATATAAAATATAGATTTTAAGAAAAATTTAAGAGTAAAAAAATCAATAGTCCGCAGGTAATCATGCACAATAAAATCATAAATAACAGAACGTTTCAATTACATCTATTATTGAAATCCTCTTCAACCAAAATACAAATATTATAAAAGAAATATAACTATTGCACATATTTTGGAAGACACATGCATTAGAAAAAATTCAGAATTGATAAAAAAATTATTTACTATTTGTCCATTTACACTCTTTATTTTGCTTCCATTGTGGTTCTCCTGTTTCGTATACTTCTTTTTTCCAAATAGGCACCGATGCTTTTAATGTATTAATAGCATATTCTACTGCCTTCAGTGATTCTTCTCTATGGAAAGAGGAAACTGCTATAACAACGCTTGCTTTGGATATCGATACTTCTCCAATACGATGATATATAGCGATGCCTTCTACATTCCATTGTAAACGAATTTTGTTACAAATATTAGTCATCTGTTTTAAAGCCATCGATTCATAGGCTTCATATTCTAGCTTAATTACCTGAAAAATTCAATAATTAATTTTATTTAAATTTATTAATATATTAATAAAGATATTAACAAGATAAACATTATTTATAAACATTTGTAACTATTTTAGAAAAACAATTTTTCATTAAAAATTTCTTGTCAATTTATGAATAGAATTTAAGATATTCATTTTTTTCTCTTATCAAAGCAGTAGACAATGCTGCAATTTTATGTATCTTTCTTTTAATCTTAAATTTTAAAGCTTAATCAGGATTAATAAACAACACTAAGTTTTATTTATACATTTTATAATAAATTTATTTATTTTTTTTATATGTTAACTTATTTTTATCATATTCTTGTGATTGTTTATTTCAAATTAAAAATTTCTTGGTTGTTTTTCTGAGAGACTATAAATTAATAACAAATCAGAATTATACATAATAAAATAAGAGTAATTATTTTTTATAAATGAAATAAGAGCAAGTCAATAAATATATCTTACAAAAATAATTTTCAAATAAAAAAGAAAATTGTTTAGCATTTCCTTANTTAAATTCGAAGTAAACAATCAAACAAAGTAAACAATAAGAATATGATAAAAATAAGTTAATATATAAAGAAAATAATTTTATTACAAAATATATTAATTGTTCTTAATCATTATTGAGTAAAATTTTTATTTTATTATCAATATAAAATTAAATAATAAAGATGAAATATATACTATTTATTTTAAACAGATTCAGTTCACATTATATATTAAAATTTATAGACAATTTCAAGATGAGTATTCAGAACTTTAAATTAATTTCTATAATATACTTTACCTTTTTATTTTCAAAATTATCTCGGGTGATTCCAATAAAATTAGATATTGCTCCACAGTTAGGAAATGTCACTAGCTCTATGATTTGTGCAACATTTAATTCCTCTTTCTGTAACTTGACAAAATTCTTTGGTATCTCCATATTATCCTGAAGTACAAATATATATATACACATATGTATAGAAAGAGCACAGTATTAATTTTACTTATTATTTGATATATGCTATGTTATGAGTTATTAATTTACACCAAACATGCACGAGAAAATGTCTTATATTCATTTTTTTACCAATGTAAATTAACATTAATCTTGATTCAACATATTTCTTTTTTTTTAATTCTTAAAATTAAAGAAAACATCAAGAGTTAGTTAAATTGAGATTAAAATTAATTTACATTGATAGAAATATATACACTGATGAGTTTTGCTTAGAAGTTAAAAAAACATGCCTAGTTAATGATTAAGCAATATTACAGATACAGCAATATATAATAAATACAATAATAACAATAATATAGATATCACTTTTAATTTAATTAATTTGTTGAACAAACCTCCGCTAAGTGGTGGAATAACTGCAATTTTGTCCTTCTCTGATAATACAAGAATATTATTTGGGACAACAAATTCGTCGTTCACAGCCAGTATTATTTGATTACGTATACTTTCTAATTTAAAAGTGTGGATAATTTTGTCAATAAGATCAGCATACGATAATTTTCTTGGTATACACAAGAATGATTCCTTACATCCAGTTAATTCACGTGCTTTTGCAAAAAATAAGATTGTCGTTTGTATTTCGGTCTTATCCATTACAAAACACGAATAAGAACCTAATTTCTGAAATGATTTAGAAATATATTGTACAATTATTATCATGAATATTCATTTATCACATCGTATTTATAATATAGATCATCTCGCCCTTACAAATTATTAATTTGGGAAAGTACAATCGTAACTCAAAACTTAAACATTAAATTGATTGTCAGATAAAATTCTGAAAATTTTTATAATAAATAAAATAAATATATACATCCCATTTTAAATAATGCATTAAGATCTCAAAAATTATGAAAAAACAAGTTTAAAAAACAAGTTTAAAATTTGTCTTTATCAAATAAAAATATGTGCTGTTTGTAATTATAGTCAGACATCATTGTAACACAATAGGTTTTTAATCATCTTTTAATGAATCAGTAAAATATCCAAATATACTTTGTATCTAGTAACACTATTAAGTCTGCTAGCAAACTAAGGTTAATGTTATAATATATTTGTACAACAAATTTTTCAAGTGTATTGATTAGGTACAGGATAAACAAGTTCCCGAAAAATCTCTATCTTGTAGCATGCTTGAAAAATTCATCATGGACAAACGTAATATCATCTAACAGTTTCAAGCAGAATTGCAGTAGATTAGCTGTATCAGCATTAAACTTATTTTACTGAAAATCTTGCAAACATTGGTCATGTTCTGATATTCACTATCAGTAATAAAAATTTATAATTCATGTTACATATATTATAGATTTTGAATATTGGCAGTATATATCACATAATCATTACGACATATCAAACAAATTTATGGAAATCGTGCAAAGTTTGTGTTTAATAAATTTCGCTCGATTTCTGCTATTAATTTTCATTTGGATGACTTGCAAATCTGTTTAGTTATTTGCCACCATATTTCATTGATAAACTACTATATTTTTGCATCTTGCCAATATTGCATATCCTGCATCTTGTAATTTTTATGCAAATTTGTGATAGACACTTTATAGTTATTTATTTTTCGATTAATTTTTGTAGTAGTTGAATACTTAAATATCTCTTCCAATTTATTCTAATATCGCAAAAATGATAATTTCTTCTTTCACTTTAACGTGAACTTACCTTTCCTTCGTAATATTTACGTTATATATATATATATATACATATATATATATAACATATTTTAATATTCTCTGGTATAATATTTATATTATAGTTCTTTCTTTTTTAATATATAATTCCAACTCGTATAACCACACATTTTCCTCTTGTTAGATGTGACACGTGATTCCAACTTGTAAAGCCCATATCATATACAAAAACGTAAAGCCTTAAGAAATTGACCAATCACAATCGAATATGAAGAGAATAATCGACTATGATTGGTCAATTTCTTGCGGCTTATGACTTGCGACTCTATTGTAGAACCGGTCTTAATTGTAGTCTAGTATTCTCTTCATATTCAACTGTGATTGGTTAATTTCTTACGGCTTACGGCCTTTGCTTGTAAAGCGATGTCTACAATGAGATTTTAAGCCTTAAGCCGTAAGAAATTGACCAATCACAATCGAATATGAAAATAATAATCGACTATGATTGGTCAATTTCTTGCGACTTAAGGCTTAAATTCTTATTGTAGACACCGCTTTAACTTTCTTGATGCAAAAACACATGTATTAATAAGTCCATGCATAAATAATACAGAAATAATTATAATATGCCTCACCCTTTCGATTTCGATTATATAGAAGACTCGAAATTTTAAATAGAAACGGACATCAACGAATATTATTTAGCGGCAGTCTTGGAAATATTTAATAGTTGATTTCCATTTTCACACAAGTGATATTGAGTCTATAGTTATGTATTTTATACTCAGATAATAACGTTATTACTTGTTTATTTGGTAATAAAGGGTATCGAGACCGTATGTTTTACTGAGTCCTATTAAAAGTGATGTTATAAACTTGTTATGCGATAACTTTGTTTGCTTTCCATTTAGGGCCACTTTTACCAACGTCGGTTAGATTAACCGACGGTTAATTCCAATGGAATTATCCAATCGCATTTGTCTTTGACCAGAATGAACCAATCACGGTTGACACTTTAACCATCGGTTAACTTAACCGACGTTGGTGAAAGTGGCCCTTAGGGCCACTTTTACCAACGTCGGTTAGGTTAACCGATGGTTAAAGTGTCAACCGTGATTGGTTCATTCTGGTCAAAGACAAATGCGATTGGATAATTCCATTGGAATTAACCGTCGGTTAATCTAACCGACGTTGGTAAAAGTGGCCCTTAGTGATACAAGTCGACACAAATATCGTTCTATCTTTCTTGGCATTCAATAAGTAACAAAGACAGAACGATATTTGCGTCGGTTTGTGTCACCAAATGGAAAGCAATCAAAGTTATGGCATAACAAGTTTATAACATCACTTTTAATAGGACTTAGTAAAACATACGGGTGCGGATTGTAGGTAAAAAATTAGTTGAATGTCACTCAGAATGAAAAGGAACGCGCATTGAATTGAGTTATGACATCATAAATGAGAATTATTTGAGTTTTGTAATTATGGAAAGCTATTGACAGCGCAGATACTGCTTGGTTTCTACCACTAGTCTGCCGTTTTGTCAGTAGGTTCTATTTGATTTCTCTTGATCAATCTGCTGGCATAGAAAGTCAACAAATTTTTAAGCCCATGATGTTTATTTTTCTGCTTGCTTGCTGCGTCTCGACTAATTAAGTATCAACTGTGATTAGTCCCTTCTAGTCAACAACAACTGCGATTAATTCCAATGGATGTATTCAGCGGATTAAATAATTGAGTGAGCGCTTAGTGATTATTGCCTGTGATTGAAATAAACTTTTAGATCCACGATGAATCTAGAAGAATATACCAATAGTAGCAAACGCTCATTCAACTATTGAATCCGCTGAATGCACCCAATGAAGTAATCGATCAAGCTAATCGGAGATGATGAAACTAATCCTATATCTTCCTCATCTTTCTCTCCTTTTTCTTTTTTTTCATTTCTCATTCACCCTCTCCTTTTTTTCGCCGCTTCAGCTTCATTTGCTTAGCAGGCTTGACGTATCGGAGTGTCAGCTGTTCGCTAGGAAAAAATTGGCGGGAAACCGGCAAGCGAATCCTTGGTACCATTGAGATTCTCGCATGATCAAGATTTTCGCGGCAAGACGAAGCACGTATCTACGACCGATTTTGGACACGGGGTCCAACACAGCGGACTCGTCTCGTGGAGTCGACCGCTACCCGCCTTCTCTCCACCATTGCGATGACGACATGTGCCATCAGCCTCGCCAAGAAGGAGGTTAGTTACGCGCGCGTAATCCGGTCCATGTCCCCTTTTCTTCGTCGTGTTTCGTAATCTTGAACACAATCTCCGATTATAGGTGTCTGGAGGACCCCCGGAATTGCGTCGCTCACCGAGGAATCTGCCGCAGCATCTGAAGGTGTGTTCGACGAATAACGATTGATGATGGCCATTGATAATAAAGTACATGGTTTCACATCATGAGTGCGAAGTAGTGGAAAGTTTGATATCTTTTTCATTTTCAAATATAAATTTGAGTTGAACACATCAGTTGGAAACAATCTGGTGTGTGTTGGAGATTTTGTCAAGAGTAAGAATTGACAAACTTTTTCTTTAAAGGATCAGATAGTAAATATTTTAAACTTTGCAAGTCAAGAGAATATGTAGTATAGTATATTTGTATAACAGGAGAGAAAATTTTGTATTTCCAAAAATTTCTTATTGATGACATTTAAAATATAATAATAATTAACCCGGCCATACAAAAATATACAATTAGATTTTATCCTTGGGTCTTAATTTGTTGATCATTTAAAGTGATGTATTTCTTATTTTTCCACTGTGGAATTTTTCTTATATTACAAGACTCGAGCGAATGAGGTATTTCAATGTATGGACGTAATTGTGTGTGTAAGCCGTTTGCACTTAAAGAATTCAAAATATACATGCATATTCTACATTTTATTTAAGAAAGTTTTAGATATTCTTGAATACGAAATAGTGGAAATGGAACATTTTCCATTTTCAAATTTACATTCGGATCCAATGCATTAATTGGAAACAGTTTGGTTTGTGTTGGAGATTTCTTTCCATATAGAATGGAAGTCAGCAAATTTTTTTCTTTAAAAGGCTAGATAATAAATATTTTCGACTTTGCAGACTAAGAAAAATGTAGGTACTTATGTAACAAGAGAAAATTTCAAATTTCTTATTGACAGATATTCCTATAAAAATTTCTTATTAACGGATATTTGAAATATGATAATAATATTGCGAGTCATTTTGTTTTATTTGAGAAAGTTTCAGATATTCTTGACTCTGAAAATTGTTTTTTAATTTTTTAAATTTATTTAATGTAGGTATTCATCTATTCTAGTATTTAATGTTTTATTTTTCTGATTTCTCTATCTTTTTAAAAGATATAAATTATTGATTTCTTATTTTTTTACAGGAGAAGTTGAAGCAACCAAAACCCGAAAGAGAACCCGACATAAAAACTTTACCTCCGATTGTCTTCAAGGAGCACATTCGATACTCTGATGACTTCTTTGACTGTGCTCAAATCTGTGACGATCTTATGTGAGTGTAGGAGAATATTTCTCAGAAGTGCAAAGCTTAAATACAGAAATGAAAGAAATTTGAGATAAAAATTTTTAAAAACATTATTTTATATATATTTTTAATCCTTACTTACACATACACGCGCGCGCGCGCGCATGCACACAAACACACAGACAAGAAGTAAGGCGCAGTGAGAAGGAGATCGTGCCAATAGGTTTTGATGTGGAATGGCCATTCAGTTTCCAAACTGGCAGCGGAAAAACAGCGTTGGTGCAGATTTGTTTGGAAAATAGTGTGTGCTATATCTTGTATGTCTATTCACTGAAGAAGCTTCCAGCAGCATTCGTTGAACTTCTGTGTCATTCAAAAGTCAAGCTCGTTGGTGTCAATATTAAAAAGTCAGTAATTACTAAATAATTTTAATTCTATTTTTTTTTTAAGAGAGAGAGAGAGAGAGAGAGAATAGTTTTGTTTAAGAGACGATAAAAATTATTTTTAGAAAGATCTTGTTTGAATTGTGCATAAAATCATATCACGAACAGTTTTTTCAACATGTTTCATAAATGTATTATTTGAGGTTTCCGTTAAAATGCATTGTTAGGATTTTCCATTGTTATTAATAATCCGAAGAATTTTTGAAATTTCCAGATTTAAAAACATTGCGAACTTATTTTTCGTTAAATTCCATATGTAATTAATTAACATTGAACAAAAGATTTCACGTTATCAACTCGGTTTATCGAGAACCATTCTGTATGCGTCGTAATATCGAAATTTACTAGTGTATTATATATATATTTTCTTTATTTATATAAATAAATTATCTTTTGTATTTTTTGTTTATGCAAAATCTTTAAGAATTTTCTATTAGATATAATACTTATAAATTCCGTATTTAAGATATAATTTTCTGGTGATAGCTTATGAGTGAAATGAGCGAAGAACGATTTACTCTATAGTCGCCAATAGTCATTGTTTCGTTATTTTACAAATTTTATCTAGCTTTAGCTGCGTTTCTTTTTCGCAATTGCTTTTCCATGCAAAAAATATACAGGGTGGGCGGCGAATTAATTATCACTTAAGATAATCCGATAGAACGGATTAAAATAAGTGAAAAAGTCTAATGTTTGGGGGGAGTTGGTTCAACAATAAACGCGGTATTAATTTTTTAATTCGGGCAAATGAGAGCGCGCCGAGGAAAGCAGTCGAGCCGCCCATTAGACTTTTTCACTTATTTTAATCCGTTCTATCGGATTACCTTAAGTGATAATTAATTCGCCGCCCACCCTGTATAATCAATAATCGCCCATTTGATATTTTGCAGCGACGTGCGGAAACTGGGGAGGGATTTTAAAGAGTTTCCTGCTCAGAAAGTGGTAGAAAATAATTGTTTGGACTGCGGGATTTACGCTAATCGTGTTTTGAAGCGATCTTGCCGCTGGAGTTTGGAAAAATTGACTGCTTACTTGGTATTCTATTTTACTTTGTGTTACTTGAACATTTTGACAGATAAAATTAAAATTGGGACAAAATTTTTCTGTGTCTAGTTGAAGAAGAAAATCGACAAAGATCCAAAGGTGCGAATGAGTAAGTGGCATGTACAACCCCTCAGCGACGCCCAGAAAAGATACGCAGCCACGGATGCTTATGTACGTACAATCGATCGAAGATGTTAATAATGTGTCACACACATTAAAAAGTATCAAAAATAATACGGCTATTAACATTCAAATAGAACATATATAACTATGAAAATATTAAAGTTATGATTAATTTATAATTTAAAAATATTAAAAAGAATCTAAAGAATGTTGAAAATGTTGAAAAGATGCTAAAAAAAGATATAATCATCAAAAAACTAGTAACATTTCCATCAAAATAACTTTTTCACGCAGGTATCCCTTCTCCTTTACACGACACTTGAGGCAAAGGCTGTCGTTATAAAAAAGGAGAACTAGAAAAGGAGAAAACAATGAGAGTTCGCTGAATTTTTCAACTTAACAAAATCCTCGCTTTTCGACTTTCAAAAACATTCAATTTAATGTTCGAACGTCAAGATGCGTTCAAGAGTGGTAAAAGTCTTGCTAGCCGGTCGCTTGCCATATGGAGTGGGTTTACAATTGCAGAAGGCTTTATCAGATCACCATCATAAGTGTTTGAGTGAAACGGCAAATACCCTAGTACTCTTGGAGCATGAGCCAGTGTATACGGTAGGGATACGGAACAAAAGATACGTGGAAAAAGACGAAAAGAAGCTGAGGAATCTTGGTGCAGAGTTTTGGAGAACAAATCGTGGTGGGCTGATCACCTTCCATGGACCTGGTCAATTGGTGGCCTATCCGGTGCTTGATCTGAAGCAGTTCCGCACCAGCATCAGATGGTACGTGAATGAAGTGGAACGTATGGTGATCCGCGTGTGCGCCGAGCTTGGGATCAAAGCGGAAACTTCACCGGATACCGGAGTCTGGGTTGGTGATCGCAAGATCTGTGCCATAGGCATCCATGGTAGTCGCTACATCACAACCCATGGTCTTGCGCTGAACTGCAATACCGACCTTAAGTGGTTCGATTACATCGTGCCCTGTGGCATTGAGGGTAAGGGCGTGACCAGCATCTCTAAGGAGCTGGATATGGATGTTACAGTCGCTGACGTAGTGCCAATTTTCAAGAACGCTTTCAGTAATCAGTTCGAATGTGAGTTGATTGAGTACCCACTCGGTGAGGCCTCGCAGTTGCTACGAGATGCACGTCGTAGTGTTTTAAAAGTATGATAATAATTGGATTTTAAGACGTAAGGAGACTTATGTATTTTAACGGAGATTTCGCACATAGTTCGTTTTTGATACCATCAGTTTAAGGATAATCTAATAAATCTTGAAGATAGTCCTCTTACAACTCTGAATTATGAAGATTTGATAAATATACAATGTTTTGGACTATCTCTCGTAGCAATAAGTAAAAACTTATTGAAATCTTAACGAGATAATTAAAGAATTTTGATATTATGGATCTTTGGAACTTAAGATATTGTTTTAAAATTTTAACAAAATATTGTAAATTGCAAATTATTATTATAAATTATTTATAACTCTCATAATATCAACTTAAATAGAATTTTAAGGAATGAAGAGACTTGTGAATTTTAACGAAGCTTTTAGACGTAGTTCGTTTTTGATTCCATCAAGGTTGAGCTGATAATATTGAAGATGGTTCCTTCATTTCCTTAGAATTCTGAATGAAGATATTTGATAAATAAATGTTTTGAATTATCTCTCGTAGTAATAAATAAAATTTATTGAAATTTCAATGAAACAATATTTAAAAATATTTTGATATTATGGACTTTGGAACTTAAGATATTATTGTGCTAAAATTTCAATAAAATATTATAAATTGTTAAAAAATTGTAAATCTTGTATGTAACATCAATTTAAAAGCTTTTTGTATAAAAATAATGATCTTATGTTAATTGTATTTTAGTTATCTCACACACACATACACACGCGCGCGCGCGCACAAAAGCGATTATGAAAAAATCATTTAATAATTGGCTTTTTATTCATTTGATAGTTTCTTATGACAGCCACTGTTTTTGAACTCTTCGTGCGACGTCAACAACGAAATTATAATAATTGCATTTATAAGTTGCCTTTGTCAAAATCTTAATACATGAGAATACAAATATATATCATTGATTTAACACAATTCATGTATGTAGGTAGCAAAGCATCTATGACGCAAGTCGAGTGCGTAATAAATTTTATAAACATAAACGATAATTGAGTCCTTAAATATCATTTTAATTATATATTACATATCCATGTAACTATGATCATTTAAATTAAATGCTAAATTTTACAATGTCTCAAATTAAAGAAAGACCTTCGAGACTGGATCGAAATAGATCTAAAAAATTTAAATAATAAAGCAAGATAGACGATTTTTATCTTTAGTCTATTTAATTAAATTTAATCTCTTAGTTCATATTAAATTCAAAATTGTGAGTTTATGTCACGATTGTACTTCTTAAGAAATCAGGATTCGATTATCGATTAAATATCAATATCAATATAAATGAATAATCATAATGCAATCTCAATTTCCAGAATTATGATACGAATTATGAGTTTCATCTTCGATTAATTTGATCGAATCTAATTAAGAGTGGTTGGTTTATTTTGATCAACGATAAATGCGATTGATTAATTCCAATGGAATAATTGGTCGATCAAGCTAACCAGAGATGATGAGACCGGCCATAGCATATAGCATTTAATTTAAACGCGGTATTTGGTGAAATTTACATAATAGGCTTTTAATTCTACAAGCTTTCAAGCAATTCAATCATACAATATTCAATATCAATTCTTGAAAATCTTTCCAAATTTTAAAAATTTTGAAAATCCTAAAAAAATATTAAAATTAATTACAAGAATTAGAATTGCTTGAAGATCTTGAAAAATAATAAAACGACTAAAAATTTGACTTTTGATCAAGAATCTTAGAGGTTATATATTACGCTTTAAAATGAGTCGAGGCGTTTGTTAGCTCCTTAAATCTAAATAAAACTAGTATCACTCTGTTAGCACATGCAGGTATCTTTGATTGTAAAGCTCTGTGGTGAGTGCGCCAACGATTTCGACGGCGTTGTGAAGAGAGTTGGCAGAGTCTCTGATGAGTCTAATAGCTCTTTCCACTTCTCCTCGCAATTCCGCATACTGCTTGTTTATCAGGAGCCCTTCCAGATTCTGCATTGCTTTCACAGCCTCTGCGCTAGGACGAATTTCCATTATGTCTGGATCGGTCGATCTTGAAGGTGCCACACCAGGCGAATGTGGAGTATATCTCACCAACTGCTGATCGGATTTGGATTCCGGTAATTGTGCCAGGCAGTAGACGGCTATAGCGCGGCTCAGAAATTTGCACCTAAAAATCAAATAAACAGTCAAGGCTGCTATGTGGAAAGAATACCAAAGAAATCCAACAATTTTCGACAATTATATCGCCGTAGCTTAGCTCACCGTACTGTAAGCTGAGAGCCTTTTCTTAATCCAATAGCCCCCAGGATACCCCATCCTTGCCCTGCATCATCTGCTACTGTTAGTAATGCTCGTGCTAATCCCTTCAAAGCTCTGGCAGCGATTACTGTGTTCTCACTGTACTGACACTGCCTATAGGCCAGCTCACATGCTTTTGCCCACAACAAAGGCAATTTCTCCTCTACGATATCTCTGGGGATAAACGAAATTTATTATTAATGTAAACTTTCTCAAAATTTCATTCTGTTTGTTCTTCAGAAACACTCACGTGGTTTTAATAGCACTAATCCAGTCCACCAGATTAATTAGAAGCATGCCCTCCTCACGGATATCTCTGCAGGACGGAAGTCTTTTCAGTAATACGGAGTAAAGAGCTAATAATCTTCCCTCTGATACCAGCACGGATTCTAACGGCGGTTGACGCGGTACTACGGGCTGTAAGATCATCAATACCGATGCCCACATAGGTCGAACATCTTCCGTTACTAAAAGAGTGCAGTGTAATCAATTTATAAATAAATAAGCTAAATCTCATGCACAAAATAAAATAGAAACGTTACACGAGAATAGTCATTAATCAATCACTTACTATTGTATTTGAAATAAGCTTCCAAGGCAGCCTCCATGAGATGACCTAGAGTAGACGAGGATGCGACTGTCATTCCGATCACTCTTAACACTCCCATCAGCACTGGACTGCTAGCAGTTCGCTCTAGCAACCATGTCGTCCAACTGCTACGAAGATGATCGACTAATACTCCGTTCTGATTGATCGAATGCAAAAACTCTGTGATTAGCAGACCGGCTTCGGCAACCTGTTGTGATTCAGAGACAGCTAAGCAGAAAAAATTAAGATTATAAAACATTATAAAAATTAACATTATAACAATTTTAAGGAGGACAGCTTTTAGACCATAGACTTCTTTAGTATTTAGATCTGAGCAAGTTAGACCATAGAATCTTAGATTCTTGGATCGAGATTAATTTTGAGACTTAGATACTCACTGCTAGCGATGACGATTTCCATTTCGTCAAGCATCCGTGACAATGTATTAGTGAACGCTTTGCTGTTGGTCGAAAGAAGAGACTTGTGTCTCGTGGTGCAGTTGATCAGCAACTTGACCGAGGAACGCACATACATCTGTCTCTTCTTCAGGGTAGTAGGATGAAAATGGTTCATCGTAGGATCATAAGCTGCTACTATCTTCAGCAAGCTGTATAACAAATTATTTTTATATTCAATGTGGTATTGATTCTTATACTGTAAGTACTTACACCAATAACACTGTGAATTAGACTTACTTATTGATAGCTGCGTCGATAGGATGAGTCTGATCTTTGCCCAAGCTTAAGATCACTCTGGGATCGCAACTCATCACATGCCAATTAATTACCTGGTCATACGCTGCGGCGTCGATTAAGTGCCAGGAGAAGCTTTCGGCTTCCGTGACTAACTGCACCGCTTTCTCGTTCTGGAACATTGTTTGGATTAGTTGAAGTTCTGTTTCTCTTTCACTAAATACTTTAACGAATTTATATTTTTGATATTCTTATTCTTTTCTTTCTTGAAAATTAGAGTCTCCTATTTTTTCAAATTTTACTATTTGATTAAATTTTCCTATTTTTTCAATTTTATGTTAATTTCACAAATTTTAGAGTTACTCTTTTTTCTCTTACCTGTCTGACATTTGGTTCATTAGACAGTTTCACCAACAAGTTCAGCAGACAAACGTGCATCCTGGCAGTGACCGGCAACGGTTGCGTAGTCATTAACTCGCTAATCCAAGTAGACCAGTTGACCCAAGTGAAGATACTTCCGAGGAACAAGTGACAGTCTGGTAGATATTGATCAATAACCCTGATCATAAACTCGACATCAATAATGGCGGGGCAGAAGCGATCCCAAGGAAGAGACAACAAATTACCATGCACAATGTTTAGCACATGGTCCTTGACGGATACGTGAGCATAGTTGGACACATAAAATTGCCATACGAAGCTGAGAATCTTGCTGGACGCTGGCATAGTATCGATGATAAAACGAATACATTCGGCGAACATCGCCATCGTACGATTCGCGTAAGGACCGTCAGTAATGATCCACGGTAGAAGCACCGATCTATCGTCCGTCAACTGCTGGATCCACGCCGCTGTCGGCTCCCGCAGATTCCTTGTCCAGTACGGAGTGATCCATGGCGCATACATCTCGCTCAATACTGGCCAGATTTTCTCGCACACTGATAGATCACGCAATAAAGTTTTTTAAATATAAATAATTTATAGATTTTAAGTTCAAATAGTTATGTGGCTATTTAAAATTTTAAGATTCCAAAAAAAATCAGCTTACATTGATCGGCAAGCGATCCTCGATCAGCTTGCAGTGTCAATACGACAAGAGCGTGGCCGACCATACCTAAAAATATAGTCAATGGCTCATTGTAGCTTCTATACTTTGGATAAAGTCCGTATAATCCATATTGCAATCTCTCTTTCATGAAATGTCGGCTTAAAAGCACAGCGGTATCGTGCATCTGAAATCGCAAGAAAATATCAATTATGCCAAAAGTTTTGTTATGTATAAAATAATGTAGTAAAATATGTTTTATTTTTTATACACGCATAATCATTTTCGATAACAAAATTGTTTGTGTAATCGAACCTCTTGACGAGACA
This sequence comes from Cephalotes varians, assembly GCA_037157785.1. NCBI lineage: Eukaryota > Metazoa > Arthropoda > Insecta > Hymenoptera > Formicidae > Cephalotes > Cephalotes varians. Next base: position 349,226 of record JANQDE010000054.1, read on the forward strand.
GCATCCTCTGTTCCGTAGCATAGTGTCTGATCTCATCTCTGATTTTGGGGAAATTTTGGGAGGGTACAATATTCTTCGGTTTGCCACTGAGAGCTCCCAACAAGTCACGCCATACATCCAAAGACAGATTTTGACTCTCGGATCCTCTTAGCACTGCACTCAATACCTCACCATAGTGCTCGGGAAATTCGTGCAGAAGAATGAGTCGTAGATGGTTTCGAAACAACTGCGTCAATAATCATGATAATTTTATTTGCGTCTTTCTTTTAATAGAAATAAATGTAACAATATTTCAATCTAATTGAATTTATATTATCAAGTCCTCTTCTCCCCAATATATGCTTTGAAATAAATGATTGAAGAGGATATTCACCTCATGTAGCATCAGCTTTTCCTCTTCGGGATTTAAGCCAATGTTGCACAATGCCTTAGAAACTAAATCTATGAAGGTAGATCTTTCGCTCAATCGCGGACGACGATAATTTAGCCAGCTGCCAATGTCAAACTGTAATAAAGACAATAATAATAATCTAGTAGCCGCAATTAGAAGATAATAATTCAATTCGAATCTTACCTTCGAAAGCAATACGAAGCACAAATCGACATTAGATCCAGTAGACAAGTCGACAATAGTTTCATACATTTGCAAGAATGTGGAAGCTCCCCCGGCTACAGGAGTGAAGTGTGGTCCCAACAGACCTCCAAGATTAGGTCTCTGAATTATAGTACTTAGTAATTGTGAACCCTGAGCTTCTTCACCGCTGATAAATAACTGAAAATATTCAATGAGAAATATTTTTATTAGTATATACAGCCATTCTGTAGATGTTTATATTTGTAGTTTTTGCATTTCATAAATTCGTGCGAACTTAGTGCGATAATTTTTTTGTTTACTTCAAGTTTATTTTATAAGATCTCATACATCAGTTTAATAAAATTAATACACGAATATATACACTCTTTGGCCATATTATTAGACGCATATTTTTTTATAATTTATTGACTATTGTCAAAAATTAACGAAGCCGATTAGAATTCAAATTTGGGATCCTTCCCTATCAATCCTAGCATTTTAGCAAGTTGCACTATGCTCAGCTGGTGTTATAATTTCTTTCGTCTACCTATCTATATCTAGTCGGCCTTACGACTCTGTATCCCTACACTATCAAGGATTAAATTTATATTATGACTCGTTTATCATCGTGTAAAGAATTGAAATAATATAAAGAAAATAGCCATAAAATGGATGCATTTATTTTAATGCATGCATCATTTATTTGTTACAATGTCCATGAAGAACCTGTTAGTGATTACAGAGACGATAACAAGATAAGCACACGTGTTTCTACAGAAATTTCGTTTTATTTATTCATGTCATAATGAATTTTAACGTAGACATATTATGATTAAAATCAACATTATTATTAGAATTAAGACTCTAATAGACGTCACAATGACTAATAAAATATTTAGAAAAATATATATCTATAAATATAAATATAAAATATATATATATTTTTATTTTACAAAAATAAATACCTGATGAACTGTATTTTTATTAATTGAATGAATGTCCAAAAAAATAGAAAACTTTATTTTAGATATATAAAAATAAAATTATCATTTTCGACCACTTAAAATAAATCTGTCAAAAAATTCATGTATCTAATAATATATCCAGGGACTGTAAATTTATAATGTATCTTATGAGCAAATATCGAAATTTTAGCTAACATACTACGAGATCTAATTAATAATATAAGAATAATTTATATATAGATAATATTTTATTTTAGATAATAATATGTATATACTTGGCCCAGTTTTTCCAAGCAAGTAGTAATAAGTTGCTTTGTGGGAGGGCATAGTGCTGCTTCTTCTGTGTAAAATTCTACTAGATGATAGAACAGCTTGATTCCACTCTCTTGTACCCTACGCAATACAGCAGTATTTTCGATAGTGCGACTTATAGTTAACTCGTGCTCCAACATCCTAATGAACAAGAATAGACAAGACTTAAAAAGTATAATATACAATTTGTTTTACTACTATCAATAATTTTAATTAATAAAATGTGAAATTATACATAATGAGATCACGTGTAGCAAGTGTTCTAGTATTAAATCAATTAAAGTTAAACTGCTTACGCAATTAAATAATCAATGAAAACGCAGCCCAGAGTAACCTTGCTGGGTGGCGGTTGACTAGCTTTCACTAAGAGATTTTCATACTCCGCTCGATTCTGGGTTATCATATGATCCACGCCTTCACTAACATGAGCCTCTTCAACCTACAAAATATAAAATCTTTTTGAAAAAAACGACAAAAATTTTATTTGTAACTTAGATGAAGATTACCATATAAAAGAATATGCCTCTGTGTGTGTGTGTGTGTGTGTGTGTGTGTGTGTGTATGTGTTTCAGGATGTCCTATTTTAAATAATGCATTAAGATTTCTCGAAAACTATGGTAGATATGGAAAAATGTTTCAAACAAAAGTTGTATGGTTCGGAGAGAGATATAAGAAGGTACCATTGATTTGACCTTCAATGGCGTCGTTAGGGTCAGGTCACATCAATTTTTTCAAAGGAAACACCATATTTTTAATTCCAGAATCCAATAGCTGATAGCAAAAACTTTTCAGAACACTATAATGAAGTTCAATTTTTTATTACGTTTTTCGGCTTGCATTGATGTTCAGGGAAACGTTTTTGAGCATTTATTAAATTCTTAATGCGTTTATTTTTCGTTCATTTTTTATGTACATGGTGTGTACTATAACATTAATAGCACGATAAAACATCCGGACGTGAGAGGCAAGGGGAACTCACGTTAATAAAGCACTTCAAAGTGAGAGGCAGGGGAACTCACGTTAATAAATTTAGGGTTCCGGTGCTAATGTTAAAGACTTTCGAGTCTCATAACTAGGAAAGCATTTAATGAAAATGAACTTCATTATAGTGTTTTAAAAAGCTTTTGCTATTAGATTCTGAAATTAAAAATATGATATTCCATTTAAAAAAATCGATGTGACCTTGACCTGACCCCAATGACGTCACTCAAAATCAAATTAATGATACCTTCTTATGTCCCCCTCCGAACCATACAATTTTTGTTTGAAACATTTTTCCGTATCTATCATAGTTTTCGAGAAATCTTAATGCATTATTTAAATGGGACACCCTGTGTATGTGTGTGTGTGTGTGTACACACACACACACACACACACACACACACACACACACACACACACACACACACA
>JANQDE010000054.1:352591-366553 GCA_037157785.1 Cephalotes varians
ACACACACACACACACACACACACACACACACACACACACACACGGTGTTCAAAAACGATGGGTCGAAAATTCATGGAGTGGTTGGGGACGCCAAAATAAGCGGAAAATGTCAAAGAAACTAAGGTCCTAAATCCTATCGTTTTCGAGCTGGAGACACTGAAAGGATAGCCAATCACGGGTAAACGTGCCAGGCAGTCCCCGCTCTCGTGGGTCGAACTGTCAATAGACGTACACTTGCCAGTAGAAGACTGGGTGGACGCGCGTATTGGATAATCTTTAGAAATTAATATCTCGTTGACTATTGCGAAAAGTTAAAAATGTTAGAGGACTTTCCGCCTTAGTTTAGTCCGCTCTAGCTACCTTTGAAAATTGTTCACAAAATTATCAAACATCCTATATATATATATATATATAAATCTTTTAAAATTTTGATTGATATATCATATTTGGATGACGCGTAAATTTCTGCAAAAGTTTTATTTATCCAATTAAGAATAATTTTATTAAATATTTAAGGATATTAAAAACCAATATAAATTACATTAAGACATTTAAAAAATAATAAAATATTAAAATAATAAACTCTAGACTTATTAAGCTTAATATCAAAATCAAACACTTAGTATCAACATTTTTAATATTCTTTACTGTGATCTCAATGATTGCCGGGCCTGCACAATGCACCGTAGGAGGCGTCCCAGATCTAGAACGTCTCTGACTAGATGGTGCAGAATCACAGAGAGCATGCAAGGTAACATGATTCTCGTAGGTCCGATAGAGAGTTGGGACTAGTTCGAGGAAGCTGCAGTCCACCGCAGTATGCTCAGATACCATGAGACCGTAGGTCTGCGCATAATCAAGGATGACTCTGAGATGTGGTTTGACTAGATCGATAACAGCAGTGAAGTTATAAAGACATTCTCTGGCCACGCAATCTAGCACTGGCTGATTTCGGCTCAAGGATGGTGGTGGAACTGGCGACTCGTAGGAGCTTAGTCTGCGGAAGATTCTGCAAAGAGGATCAATTGATTCTACGAAGACGTTCGACGAAGATTGGGAAAACTTTTGGTACTGATTCTCAGGATCGCGGAACGTCATGCGCTCCCAATCACAAACGGCCTTGAGCTGACTCTGTTGCACCATCCAATAATCGACGTATTCCAGCCAGGGAGTCTAAAAGATAGCATTAATATTATTATTAATGATATTACATGAAATTGAATGTGATTTGAGAATCTGACATGATTGACTTACTCGATCTCCTTGCACTAGTAGAATTAGCCTCTGTGACATGTACTGTGGTGGCAAAGCTGGAAGATAAAGACCCGGTTCCTGAAGACGAGGTTCTTCCAACCAAAGACTCAATGTTTTGTAAAACCTACGACAAATATATTTCCATAAGATATTTTCAAGAAAGATATTTCGTTTTTTTCAATACGTTCACTTACTTTGCGGCACTGAGATAAAATACACGCCGTTCATCCGTAATTGGTTTTTCATTGTCTGTGTCTTTTTCTCCTTTTATCTGAAAATATTCTGTTGTCTCATGCAGTCGTTTCTTCAATTTTTTCAAGTAGCTTAGATTTATCATTCCCTCGAAAAATTTTTCTCCAACTCCACCTTTATCCATAAGTCTAAAATAATTTAAAATAAAAAAATTAAACACACTATATTTGAGATTAGGACCGACTTTGAAATAAACAAATACAAATATCATANAAACAATCGACTCACATATTAAATTGATAAACAATTTAATAATTTTGATGCTAACAAGCATCTATTGTATCCCCTCTTCCCTGAAAATCTGTAAAGAAATTATTGCGAAAAATAACACCTCAGCCGGGATTCGAACCCGGATCTCAAGCAATCCGTGCGAGCGTCCTACCAATTCGACCACCGAGGCTGTGATGATATTCTTCGCAATAACAATTATATGTTAGTTGTACGTCTTTTTCAAGCGACGTTAAATAAACACACTATATTTGAGATTAGGACCGACTTTGAAATAAACAAATGCATGAGCAGGAAATGTAAAAAGATTCACAAATTATAATTAGGCACCAAGATCCGCCGCAGTGTATACTGCAAGACCGACATTTAGCCTTCTATGATATTTGTATTTGTTTATAAAAAAATTAATTACATGTTTTATATATATATATATATATGTTTTAAACTGTTATGTTATGTTATTAAACTCGTTAACTATTGCGAAAACTGCGAAATGATATAAAACTTTTTTGTTCTCCTTGACTTCTTCCAACTCTGGCTCCTATCCCATTTAACACCATGTATATATTACAAAATTATTATTTTATCAAGGTAATAATAATCACCCCGGGATGGTAGGAGCTCGTGCAAGGAACAAACTAAAGAAATTTTGCCACAAGAGTGGCAAAATTGGATGATCCATAGGTGTATCAAGAGCTTGCTGAGACCAGCGATAAATAGCCAGATTGTTTACACCAAACGGAGTCATCTTCACTGTTGCACAGGCCCTCTGAATCAATTTTCATAATAGTTATAATTCTATATATTTGGAGTATATTCAACAGTTATATGTTTGATTTTAAACCTTCAGCGCAGTGTCTAAAGATATCTTGGATTGCATGGACAATTCTCGCAGGATCTCGCGCCACAATCCGGTTTTCAGCTCCTTATCGTACTGTTCTGTTGATAGGATTTGATAAGCAAGCCATATAGTCTGAACGGTTCCACCAAGAAGACTTGCCGAGCTAGAAGATCCTGTTGCCCAATTCAGAAATGATCCAAATGATCCCGGCGCCCGATTGGATATATTCTATGTATTGCATATATATCCAAATATGATTATTTAATGTATGTAAAAAAAATATGTTTCAATAAGACAAACAGTTAAAATTTATTTTATGTTACTATTGAATTTACACGCACGCGCGCACGCACGTACGCGCACATAACTATAAAATATTAAGTAAAAGAGAAAAAAAATCATCATCTTTTAATATCAAAACTATAAATTTAGAATATTTAAATTTTATAAAAATTATAAAATAATAATTTTTTTTTACAAATGTAAATATATATAATCAATTAATTCGGTCAATTAACTTGAAAAAATAAAATAGATTAGATAAATTGTTTCTTATATATATCATACCTCATTACTTCCGTCTATAGTAGGCTAACAAAATAAATATTTCATTAAATAATATATCAAAGTAATATATCAAACTCAAAAACTCTCAAAAACAAATAAAAAGAATGTTTGTAAAGATAAATAAGAATAACTCGATAGTAGCGCGATAATTAGTGCGCACAGAATTTAAAGTTAATTAAAATAAAAATTTTTATGTAAAAAACTTGGCGCTACTAGACCAAATATTCTAATCCACACATCCATATCACTCAAACAATATATACACGCTGGATATTACTATTTTTACTGATGTAGCATTGTTGATGCAAGACTTAAAATTCTCTCTGCCTCGTTTTAATATCGAAAAAGAGACAGAGACAGAGAGAGTTTTAAGTTTCGTTTAAAATTAAGGTAACGTTGGTGCAATCGGGCCTTATACACCTCTGAGTTGTGAAAAATTGGAGAATATTTCACCCATTGCATGCTGAGAATAAGAAACTGTGGAAAGCTTTTTTCATTGGATATCTGAAGATGGCTTAATAGAAGTCGAAACGTTTGAAATTTCTATGGATGTATCCACTAATTAAGTATATTTTATACTCTAAATTTTATGCGCACTAATTATCGCGCTTACTTTCATTTACCCTTGCAAACATTTTTTTGTTATTTTGTTAAAAGAAATAATTATAATAAAAAATTGCAATTGTTTAGTTTTTTTACAAAACAGCTGTACTACAGTCTACTTTTTGCTCGTTCTTCTAGAGTACTGTATATATCTATATGATATAATATGATCAGATTAAAACTTACACAGAAGAGATTCTGGAACATGTTCTCCATTATCGCTCTAGCTTCTAAGTGAAAAAATGCCGCACGAATCACGTTGTCCATCAAGTACATAACATTGTGATCTTTGTTCCAATCCTGAACGAGGATCAATACGCTCAGCCATAGGTGCACAAAACGTTTTGGGCTATCCAAGCAATACCTGCAATTAGTGTATAGAAATAATTAGTTTTATATCTATGATTAACCTATTTTTTATTCGTTTATCCATTTATAATATTTATAATAAATCGTATTATGTATTTTTTTTACATATAATTACTTTAATTTCTTATATAAAAGATTGGATCTTTTTTAATTTTATATTGAAAAGGACAAGAAAATATAAAATTAAGAAAGATCAAATCTTTCACAGAAGAAATCAATGCAATTATATATAAAAAAAAGTATAATATATTATTTGTGCCTACCGTTTATAATGACGTAAATGAGATTCGATCATGTGTGAGAATTGCCTAAGAATTGGACCAGGAAATTCTGGAGCAATTAGATTCCTCGCTATCTTCATGTACGTTCGGTCAGCGTTGATGAGCGGCACGAGCAAGCTGACGAATTTATCGTTCTTTAGTAAGGAATCTGGACACTCAAGGAACAACGGTATCACATGATGCAGACATATCAGTACTTGATCATATTTGTAGTAACACTGTAAAGTCTGCAACTGACTAAAACCCTCGACACAGATTAGCGGCACCGAGTGACCCCATAAGGTCATCAACACAGAAACGTAACTGGCGATTGGTTGTCTCTCTCGTACTCCATTCACCAGTATCTCCAAGAAAGAATCCGATTCCATATTAGGCACGCAAGAGAGACCTTCGGCTGGATTAGAGATAGTATATTGACATATGGATTCTGATTGATCCAACTGATGCAGCTTCAGTCTATTTATCATCTCCCATGTCCACAGGCTGAATGCTTGTTCGCTGTTCTGAGGTCTCACCATTGAGGAAACCTGGAAAAATAAAATAAAATAAAATTTGAGCTCTTATTATTAATGAATGTGTTTTGTTAATAATATGGCAATTTTTAATCGTAAAATACTAATTATAATATGTAAAACTAATACATATATTCTAATGTATAAATTTATAATAAATAAACATAATAAATAAATGTATAAAACTAACTTTTTAATTAATCTTGCTCTAATTTTTTCTCTTCAATCCATCATCCCTGTGGAAAAAAGATTAAAGCAAGATTAATTAAATGACTATTTTTATTTAAATATTATACATTTACATATTAAAAAATATATATAAGTTTTACATGTTATAGTTAGCATTTTGCAATTGAAAATGACTATATTGCCATGTTCTTATCCTATAAAAATTAAAATTCAAAAAATGAAAACTTCAAAGAACTGAAAGAGATTAGATCTGTTCTCCTTCGATCCAATTTGTTCTCCTTCTCTTAAGAGGCTCTATAATCTACTTTAGAAATAACTCTTTGAAGCACGATATCAATATTGATACACATTTTGAAAATTAAAAAAATTTATATTTCTTTCTTTAATTTCTTTGCAATTTCGAATCGCTGATTCTAAATCTGTAGTAAAATTTTCAAAATTCACAACGGTTAACTCATTGTCAATATGGTGGCTCAAAGTTTGAAAAATAATTGTTTTGTGTAAAATGTACTGTGATAAAAAATTTCACTTATTCATGATGTAGTAAAACTTGATATGCAAAGGTTTTTAAAGTTGTTGATTTAAAATCCGAAATGAAAATTTACAAATTTTCAAAATATAAGATGGATTGAAATTGAATGAAATTCAAATCGCAAAAAATTGTTAAATTTACAAAATTTGATACTTGTGGTTTTTTTAGTTGCTGATTTTGAATATGAAGATAAAAGTTCAAAATGGCGACTGACATTGCAAAAAAATAAACTGATACAAGTTCAAGTATTCATAGATTTTTAAAATTGCTTTAGATTTAGAAGCTAAAGCCAAAAATTCAAAATCATGGATTGTTGCTTCCATTTCATACAAATCAATTTTTTGCATTTCACTATATTGGATCTATCGTTTTCAATTTTTCACTTCAAATTCATTATCAATTCGTAATCCTAAAAATCGTTTTCCATTCAAGTGATTAAATCTATTTTTATATCTTCAGTGTACTCTATCGGATCTGACAATTTAAATTTTTAAAATTTTCAAAATCTGACTTCATATTCGTAATCAGTGACCACCTGTATGCAAGGAATTCGTATGTAAGAAAAAATATATGTTTCATAGGGTTAAGAATCTAATAATAAAAAATATTTCTTTTGTATCTTTTATAATTAACAACTAACTTGTTTCATGCTTTCAGTTAACAATGAAGCCGTCTGTATTGGAGTATCGGGTACATATTTCATTGTAAGTTCGACAATTAGCAATGCCACTTGTCGATGCAGATCAATCGGAAGATACAAATTGTCATCTCTGTAAGGGAAAGATTTATACATTAAACAATTAATACATATACAGAGTGTTTCATTTTAAGTGATATAGTCAATTATCTCGAAAATAAAGCATTTTCTAAAAAAAAATGTTTATAAAAGTTGTAGGATTTTAAGTAACGTATGATGTTAGTGTGACCTTGGATAACGTCAAGGTCGCGTAAAAATTACTTTGAAATTTTTAAATAAAATCCTCTATTTTTGATTGCATATTCTGTAGCTAACCTCAAGAACTTTTCAAAATATTATAATAACATTTTTTTTCACTAGTACTTTCCGAATTAGAAGGCTTGAAAGTTTTCTAGTATCATCAGCATTAATATTATTCAAGGTGTACGCAGAAGTTGCTCGATCGGATATACACCTCAACACGATGCGCTCATTATTAGCGTACAGTGATAAAATATCTTAATGAAATCTTTTACAAAAGATAGATGAGAATATATTCGTTGGTCTCATTTTTCTGACTTGACTTTTTTGATTCTCTTGTGTAGAACTACATAAAAAAATATTCATTTCGCATCTCACCGACATTTGCAGAAGACATAAAAAATAAAATAATTGATGTTTGTAATTTTTCGAGATGTTAATCTCAACAACAATACATTTTGAGAAACAGTTATACCTGCAAGAAAATGATCCGTTTGAATGGTCCTATCAACGATTAAAGACATGATTTAAAAATAGAAAAGGTTTGGAATATGTGGCTCGAAGTCTGAAAAATTTTTGTTTGTATTATAATTAAAAAAATGTCACTTATTTATAATATATTAAAACTTGATATCTGAGGATTTTTAAAGTTGTTGGTTTTGAATACGAAATTAAAATTTACATGACCTTAACAAAATACCAAAGAAGTGACGAACCTTAGAGCCTTGATCTGTATCTTCAAACGCATGCACGCATGCAGATGAGAATTAAATTCGGCCGAGCAATTTCCATGTGGTACACCTTATTGCTAGTACTAGCTAGTATAGCGATAATACTAATTTTAAAGCTGTATAATTCGAAAAGTACTTAATGGAAAAAACTTTATTATAATGTTTTGAAAAACTCTTGAGTTAGCTACAAGAATATGCAATAAAAAATTTCCATTGAAAAATTTCAAATTTGATTTTTACGTTATAATGCTATCCAAAATCACATTTGCTATGTACTGCGCCACTCAAAACCTAAAATTTTTATATAAAACATTTTTCTCGAAAATGCTTTATTTCAAAATAACCAATTAGTATTACTTAAAATAAAAAAATATCCTATATAACTTCAAATTACTAATAACTTATTGGAAAATAAAAAAGATACGTTTAATTGTATCACATTAAATATTCATCAGATCAAATATTAGTATATTAATAAAAAAACAGATTCGAAATATTAAAATAACTCACGAATCAAAACCCCAATTCAAATGTGTAAGAATCAATCGAGCCAGGTGGCTTTCGGATGAAGTTAAAGGATGCTGATGCAACCAGGTGGACAGAATTGTCATGTCTTGTTGCTGTGGTACCCATGTTCCTATTTTCAACTCAGTGAACAAATACAAACTTAGCTGAAATTATTGAAAAAAAAAATTATACACATGTATATTATCTAAAAGTCTAATTTAATAATAAAGCCTACTATTATATCAATAATCAAATATTATATACGTTTATCATTATATATGTATCTTATATATCATGTATATTTTTTTTTCAAGTAAATTTATAAATAATATCGTTAAAATATAATTAAAATAATAACAATTTGCATAATGTAAACAAAATGAATTTTTGATAATTTTTTATTTTTTAACAATACCGTTTTTTAAATAATATATTTGTTGTTCAAAAGCACACAACCTACGCCTATTAAAAAGATTTAATTATAAAAAATATAAATTAAAAGAAATTATATTGTAAAAATTTGTTTTTCAAAAATCATATATTTTATAATACTACTAATTTTTCTTTTTTTGTTTATGTCTATAAAGAAACTTAAATTAATAAAAAAGCAATATAATAGCATAATAATAGCATATAAAAGCATAATATAAAAATATATTATTATTTATTATTAGTTAGCTATTACAAGCTTACAACGTTATATGATATAGCTTACAACGTTATATGATATATTCTCTATATTATTAATCATTTTATCCTTATCAGAATGAAAAATTATCAACTATGAACAAAATAAAGTCGCATTTTTTTTTACACGCTACCGTAGGACATTAGAAAAAGGGTTTATTATAGAGAGAAAAATATGATAATAAAATAAAAAGCGCGCGCGCGCATTATCGTACCTTTCCAACTGATACAAAATTATCCTTCAACTTTTGCAAGATGTCAGACAAGAGAGTAGGATATTTGCTCGTCAGATTCGATAAAAGTGATCTTGCGTCTTTTGAACAGGATTCTTGAGTTTTCTCACTGAGAAATCCAATCTGTAATTCAATTCATTAAATTAAAGGTACGTTCTTTTGGTGTCTGCAACGCTCACAAGCATTAATTTATTCTTGTAACATGATAAACAATAAAAATGAAAAATTCCAAGAGCATTGCAAATGTCATCTGGAACACAGCTTAAGTTTAATAGTTTAATTTTAAAGATTAAATTTGAATTTGCAATAAATCAGAAATATTTGCAAGATGTAAATTGTTAGTAGTAAATTTTCTTACTTATATGTAGAATGTCTTGTTATAATATTAATAATTTGTTTAATTAATTAGACCTAAATATATATTTATAATATATTAACATACTTGAAATAGATCAATAGTAGTCGTTCTCACAAAATCGTAGTCTTTATAGTCTCTAGCCATGGCCATATTAGCAAAAGTTGTCAGCAGAAAATAAGACTCATCACCGGGCATGTTACCCAGCTTTTCCTCGAATTGTCTGTGAAGTTTAGGACAACTCAGCTCTATTTCCCAATCTATGATATCAAATCATTGTTAATAATTTTATAAAAAAGATTAAAAAGATAAAATCAAGAAAATTGTATAACTATTAAAAAGAAACATTCGTAACGTTATTGTTTTGTTATTATTTACCAGAGATTGATGTATTTGATGTTGTTACGTCATCAGATATAGAATCAGAATGCAAGATATAAAAGATGTGCCACAGAGTAGTGGATGATACAATATGATATGGTATTGCGGCAAGATATTGCCAGGCACCTAGACGTCGTGACGAGAATATACAGAGGATCGCTCTCAAGAAAAAACAATCGTATTCTGTTTGCAGTTTCAGCAGCATCAATTCATCGGTTATCTGAAATTAATTATTACTTTCAAAACAACAAAATATGCAATAAATTACTTGTGAAATTATAATATTTATTTAATTTTTAATAAATTGAAATAAAATTGTTAAAAAAAGAAGTATTTGTTTTTAATTGCTTAATGTAAATCTACAGAATTCTGCAAATTCACAGATTTTAATTTTACATACTTGATTCTTGAAAGCCTCCCACTGATCGCTAGCATATTGAACAACATCTCTAATCAATGCACTGAGTCTCTTCGTTAATTGCCTGTATCTTGGCAAATCATAGGATTTCAAACCTTGCTTCAAAAGTTTGATGAGTACATTATAGAATGCGAAAAGACGCAACATGTGATGGTCTGTGATAGCCTTCTCCTCCTGCTCATATTTGTCGTTTTGGCGCTGAATAAACAGCACCTGTTCAAAAAGCTTATCGAATGGAATTTGATGAAGAAGAGAAATCAGATCACTCTCAAAGAGATTAGCACCGACATTGGCGATATCTTCGTCCTCTTCACCCTCTTCATCCAGCATCACCCACACTGTATCCCCTGGACTGCTTGTGGTATCTTGCAAAGATACTTGCACCTGCGTAGCAAATTTAGTTGAGAATGTGAGAACAATTTAAGAAGTTAAAATCTGGTATCCTGTTGATTTAGTAAAACAATTAATGTTTTCTTAATTTTACCTGCTCCAAGAACTTATCTCGATCCTTGATTGGTAGCAGGATCACCGCGAGAGTGGCAATCATATGATCGAGGTATGGATCATTAAATGGCGAGGAGCTCAATCCTGAGACTTTTGGCGGCAGTGGCACTTGTACGAAGGACTTAGCCCAGTTCATCACACCACCAGGACATCGTAATATATGGTTCAGCAGAAATAAATGATCCTGCCAGGTTGCGACTCTCAATAGTACCGCTACCAACTTTGATAACCACTCTCTGGTATCCGTGACGAATTTGCCATCTTTGAGAACTCGACGTTGGAAGTTAAACAGGACAGTTACGCACATCCTGAGCTCAATCAGTTGCGGAGCTGTCTGAGATGGCGATTGCTCTGGTAAAAGATTTGCTGGGGCAGTTTGTGAAAGATTAGCAAATTCCTGAAAGTAGAAAAAAAGATTTGAATAAGTTTTGAGTTGTATGAAGAATTAATATAAGATGTAAATCATAAGATTATTGAATTTCCATATAGAATCTTAACTTGTGATTTAATTTTTTTTGCTTGGTTTAGACACACAGTTTGACTTAGTTCAATCTCAGATTTTTTTAACTTTAAATAAATTTTTAGATATTTATCACTCTAATTTAACTTTTTTTTTATGGAAGACAACTCACATTGAAGCTCCTAGCAACTCTCTGTACATAATGCTCAATCTGCAGACGTAGTGACTCTGCCTCATAGGAATATAATGCTTGACTATCATGTAGTGTGTCCTTGATGCCAGATAGTGTCTTAGAAAGTGCTATCAGAGCCTGCTGATTGAAATGAGCCACTAAATACTCATGAGTGGCAGTGACGGGATTGCCATCTTGGCACTCGCCATTCTCTGTCTCTGATGTCTTTTCTAAACACCAAAGCTGCTTTTGCGTCTCTCGGCAATTCTTCTTCAGACGTTCCAATTCATATGAATTTACAATCAGGTGGTTTCGCACTCTCAGATAGTTCATCAGCAGTTCATGTAATCTATGCTGCTGTCTCAGCGGTGCACATCTCAATTGTGTTTCTGTAAACTCAGTCATAAAAGCATCTACTAATGTCAGCTCCTGATTGTGATACAAGGATGCTAGTTGCTGTTCTGTGAATGGTCTGACTTCCTTAAACACATTAGCTATATCTTTTTTAATTTCCAAAATTTCTGTCTGTTTTGACAAAATCTTTTGACATGGAGTCTTTACTTGAATTATGTCTTTAGATTCTTGGACCGTTTGACTGGGTTCCTTGAGAGTTGTTGATGACATGTCTATCAGCTGAATTGTAGAAACATCCTCTTGTACTTGATCTATTTGATTATCTAAAGTGTTCTCAGACGTCAGACAAAATTGGACAGCATCAACTTCATCATGAGAGTTTTCGGTTAATAACATCTGAAAAATATATGTATTTATATTTATATTTTATATAATTTTACCTTTCATTTTTTTAGAAACACTTTCTCCATATACCAATAAATATTGAAAATTTCACTGCTAATTCATTCGAACCTTGTTTATCGATTCAACTTGCTGACAGCATTTCTTTTCATAGGCTGCTTCTTCAGCAGCCTGCTTCTCATAAATTTCTGTATCTATAGCAGCTGAATGCAATTCACTCTCTATATCTTCTACAGCTTCACCTTTAGGATAATTCGTGGGTGATTCCCCAAGCAGGCATTCAAACTCTTCTAGCGTAGGAGCATCTGGTATCTGATGTTCCAAAATTGAATGACGTAATTTATCCCGTTTCTTTTTCTAAAAGAAATAATGCACAAAAGTTACATTAATTTGAAATATCACTATTAACTTTATTTATTTCAATAAAAATTTGATAATTATTCAGATTAGACATGATGACAGATGTTGATGAAAATATACCAATCGACATGGTTTTTTTTGTAAAATAAAGGAATATACAATTAAAAGTGTCACTCTATTTAAAAAAAACGATAAGTGTTAAAAGTTACAATTTATGAAGTTAGAAAATCTGTTTTATTGACTGATTATACCAACATATGTACTGGTCATGAATGCACTAGATTAGTGTTTCAAATTTATAAAATTTACTGCACAAAGCAACATTTATGAAACTCTCATGCAATACTGTAAGATATTTTCAAATTTTGTTATATTTTTTTATATAAAGAATAGATATAAAATATATAGATAAAATGTACTTTATGGTGTTCACAAGATAATTTCATATTTGATACAAAATATCTTTTTCATTTTTTTTCTTTAGAAATATCTTTTGTCTTATTAAAAACTGATGAATCTCATTCTAAAAATGGACTATATGAATAGAACAGATGTATCTTCTCAAAAGAAGACATCATATAGCAAAATTACAAAGTAACATAAAATGTGATGTTTGTTACAAATGTATTTATAATTTTCCAACTGCTAAAATTTGTAATGTGATATCTTTTGAGAAAATGTACATATTGCTATAAGAGTCTGCTCTACTACTGCTATACAGCACGTTATTTATATATGACTCGTCAGTTTTTATTAAGGCGTACGTGAAAGATTTTTCAATATATTATGAGAATACTTGCAAAATTTATCTTGAAATTTCTTTGCAGTACTGCAGGACATTTTCAAGTTTTATTATATTTTTTATGTGAAAGTGATTGTAAATAGAGCAAAGTATTTTCATACTTTGTATTTTATAGAACATCAAGAACTTTGCAATCACTTTCACTATTTACAATCACTTTCACATAAAAAATTTAATAAAACTTGAATATGTCCTGCAGTACTGCAAGGAAATTTCAAGATAAATTTTGCAAATATCTCTGCAAAAAAATCTATTATTTGAGTTTTTACTAATAAATATTCTATAAGTTACCACAAAATAAATATACCTGTTAAAACGATGTGCGCATGTATCTATCTCAGTCAGCAGGACACATTTCCTAACCTTACATATATTTACATTACACACTTTATAACTTTTTCTAGTAGAACCGAACGATATTTTTAATTGCAGGTTCGTTCGTTTTACAAAAGAGCGTTGATTAATATTTTTATCAACATCTATGATGTCATCTAAACTAATTATTCTGACGTCTTTATAAAGAAATAAAGCAAAGGTAAGGTTTATCCATTTTACCTGTTTCTGTTTTTCCATGATGCATAGATGACTACCAAATAATTGGATTTATCAATCAGTATCAATTAGCGTGGATAAGTATTATTCAACAGTCTCAAAAATCTTTGCAGATTCTAAAGAAACTGCTTGCAGCATGTTGAGGCGTCTTCTTCTTCTTCTTATTAACTTGGCTCGTGTTCCCAAATACACGGGAATCAAATCGGCCAGCTGTCATCTATGGAACGTTTAGGGCCACTTTTACCAAGCTCTGATTAAAGCCAGCGGCACACGATGTTTGTTTTCCTGCTGGATTGCTTGCGTTTTAGTAAATTACTAAAATTGTACCAAACAGAAGGCAGAATTTCTAGTAATTTACTAAAACGCAAGCAATCCAACAGGAAAACAAGCATCGTGTGCCGCTGGCTTAACTTAGGGCCAATTTCACCAACGTCGGTTAGACTAACCGACGGTTAATTCCAATGGAATTGTCCAATCG
>JANQDE010000054.1:366878-548365 GCA_037157785.1 Cephalotes varians
TAACCGACGGTTAATTCCAATGGAATTGTCCAATCGCATTTGTCTTTGATCAGAATGAACCAATCACGATTGACACTTTAACCGTCGGTTAGCTTAACCGACGTTGGTGAAATTGGCCCTTAGTAGATTACAGTTGCAGTCGGTAACTCATCTCTCATGAGGCCTGTTCTTTTCAGCTGAACTGGCTGCACTAGTTCACAGTTTATCTTTCTCCCTCTACATTTGAAGAAGAAAGATGAACACTGAACTAGTGCAGCCAGTTCAGCTAAAAAGAACAAACCTATAGTAAAACGTTGGCACGACCGTTATGATTCACCCTGTATATATACACGCTATATATGTATATATACTAAGGGTCAATTTACCAACGTCGGTTAAGCTAACCGATGGTTAAAGTGTCAACCGTGATTGGTTCATTCTGGTCAAAGACAAATGCGATTGGATAATTCCATTGGAATTAATCATTGGTTACGTCTAACCGACGTTGGTGAAATTGGTCCTAAGAAAAGGATAAGAGAAAGGAAGAGAAAGAAGGAAGAGAATATTTCATGGGACATAAAATGTTAATTTTTTCATTGAATTTATTTAAATAAATCTCAAATCACGTCAGAGAATTGTTCACACAAAATTGCTATATACAGGATGAATCTTAATGGTTGTCAACGTTTTATCATAAGTAATGACTCACCTGCAATTGTAATCCACTAAACGCTCTATAGATGACAGCTTTTTGGGTTGACCGTACATACTGAGGGTCAGTTTCACTAATTCCGGTTCGCTTGGCAGATTAAGGACCACTTTTAGGGCCAATTTCACAAACGTTGGTTAAGCTAACCGACGGTTAAAGTGTCAACCGTGATTGGTTCATTCTGATCAAAGACAAATGCGATTGGATAATTCCATTAGAATTAAATTGGTTAGTCTAACCGACGTTGATGAAATTGGCCCTTAAGGGGATGTTAAACCAAAGAATTCCGACGGAGTCCTGTTTTACCGACTGAATGCACTTATACACATACGATTTATGCGACAACACATTACTATATACTAATACATCAACATTTCATGCGCTCGCACATATCTTTTTAATCTCTTTTCTCTTATACTTAAAGCTTCTAGCCCATTTCTAAAAGCATAGTATTGTTCTTTCATGTAATCCCTAGCCGCCTAGCTACTTTTTGTACACGTACAAAATATAAAACTTTTATATAAAGCAAATTACGAGTCGACGCCAGAAGTCGATAAATTTTGTAATTTTTTTTTCGTTTTTCATATGTTCAAATGTAGCTTTGTGGTTGCGTTATTGTCTATATTTTAATTATGGAAAAGGATTTTTAAATCTATAAAGGCAATTAGAAGAAAAAAGATTAAAAAGAATGTCGGTAAAACAGACGACTTTAGGACCCTTAATTCTGTTTTTATGCGATTTATTTTTGCACATTTTTATTTTTATATGCATTTATATGCTTTTTTGCGAATTTTTTTCAAATAACGTGATTCTTTTTACACGATTTCTTATTATGCGGAACATTATATCAATAACGTAAAAAAAAGAATTAAGTAAAATATTATTCTTATAAAATACTAGAAATACTAGATACTATGCAAAATACTATTTTATAAATTGTATTCATAAATGATATTTTATAAACAATTTCACAAATATATTTCTTATAGAATAATCACATTATTGTATTTTTTAATATATTTTGGATGCAGATTTTGAAGCATTCTGAATTTCTGGCATATAAAAATAATAAAAATTGAAAATAATAATGTGGACCATTGAGGTTCCACTTTTGGCGCATTTCAATATTTTGTAAGAATAGTATTTTACATCCAATTCTCTTTTTATACGCTGAATATGATGTTTCGCATAATAAGAAATTATGTAAAAAGAATCACGTTATTTGAAAAAAATGCATAAAAAAAAGTCGCATAAAAATAAAAACACTTAAAAATGAATCGCGTAAAAAGAGAGTTGAATGTATTAGCTATATGCATAGCTTTAGTAAAATGATATATGAATGTCGTCTGATTTGTAATTTAAAACTTGTACATCACACTCGAACCTTCAGTACGCACGATCAGCCCAAGCAGCTGTCATTTATGGAGCATTTAGGGCCAATTTCACCAACGTCGGTTAGACTAACCGACGGTTAATTCCAATGGAATTATCCAATCGCATTTGTCTTTGACCAGAATGAACCAATCACGGTTGACACTTTAACCATCGGTTAACTTAACCGACGTTGGTAAAAGTGGCCCTTAGTGGATTACAGTTGTAATGTGATTACAGTCGGTAAGTCATTTTTCATGGTAAAACATTGACACGACCATTATGATTTACCCTGTATATATGTATATATGCATCTGTGTGTGTGTGTGTGTGTATATATATATAGTTATTTAAGCGTTATATATTTTTTTATTTTTTGCTCGGACACAAATATACATATGCAATGATTCTAATGTTGATGACAACGTTGTTTTCCAAGTGTCTCCAAGATCTACGTATTGACAACAGCACTTTTTTCTTCTTTCTTTGTCTCCCTCTCTCTCCATCTCTCTCACACATACATTCACTCACATACACACATACTCTTTTCTCGTTCCTTCTCCCCTCTCTTTCTCTCTGAAATTATAAAGACTGTTGTTTCATATCTAACTACTTCGCAATTGCTATTTATAATGTATACATATCTCACGGCGTCTCGGGACATATAGAAATCCGCGATAGTTCTATTTCTTTCTTTCTTTCTCTTTCTCTCTCTCTCTCTCTCTTAATCTTTATAGTATGTTTAAATAAAATATTAACAAATTAAATGAATTAGCAGCCATGAAATTATTCTCTTGACTACCTGTCAGATCTTCAAATCAGACTACCTCATCTAATGAATGCATGGCCAGTTAGTAATCTTTTTTTCTTTAAAACAACATTAATCCATTAAGATAATTCCTATGCGCTTTTCTGTTTTAAATATTTGTAACTCGGGGTCCTAATCAAAATTTTTAAACAGCAATTATTTAAATATTTAGGAGTAGAAGAAATTTCTCTTTCCAAAAATTTAGTCGGATAAAATAGGATATTTGGAAGAAAGATTGAAAAAATTGAAAGTGGAAAAAATAAGTGAATCCTGCTTTTTTAGTAAAAAATATTTAATTAATAAATGATTTCATCTACTTTTTGAGAAGAATAAATCGACATAATTATTACAAACCATTCAAAATAAATATCGATTTATTATATTTAAAAAAGATCATTTTTTAATTCCACTTTTTATCTCCTTTTATATTCTTTTTCTAGATATCCCACTTCTTCGCTAGTTAGGTTTTCGGAAAGAATAACTCTTTTTATTTGTAAGTGCTAATTACTGTTTAAAAATTAAAAGTTAGATCACGATTAAAGTTAAGCCTTGAGTTCACGATGCTAGAAATCGCTTCGAGATCTCAGACAGAGAACGAATTGAATCAATCGCACTTGAATAATTCGATCAATTGACCGATGTGATTGGTTAATTTTCTTTCCGAGATCTCAGACCGATTTCTAGCATTGTGAACTCTACAAAGCTTTATAAGAATTTAAAACAGAAAAACGCAGGGATCATCTGAGACTTAATGGATTAAATAGCATGTAAAATTAAAAATCTATAAGAATAATTTTTGCATTTGAATCTTAAATTTTTTTGACCGACTTTTGATTGGTTGAAGATATATTGCCAATTCCCTATTTTCCATCATTTTTCGCGCGCGCACGCACGCACATACACACATACACACATACTCTCTCTCTCTCTCTCTCTCTCTCTCTCTCTCATTATATTAAATAGAGGCATGTGTACATGTGTAATGTTAAACCGTTCATATATGGACGCTCCAAAGACTTTTACGACAAACGTTGCGAGATGTACATGGGGTGTTTGATAATTCTGTGAACAATTTTCATGAGCAGCTAGAGCAAACTAAACTAAGGTGGAAAGTCTTCTAACATTTCTAACATTTCTCTAACTTTTCGCAATAGTCAACGAGATATAAATTTCTAATGATAGCGCGACCCGCGGGGAGCGGGGACTGCCTGGCAAGCGTCCCGCGCCGCGCACACTGCGAGTCCCTCCTTCACTCGAGCGGTACGCTTCCCCACTCCCCGCGGGTCGAGCTATCATTAGAAATTAAAGCTAATCTTTAGAAATTAATATCTCGTTGACTATTGCGAAAAGTTAAAAATGAGGACTTTCCGTCTTAGTTTAGTCCGCTCTAGCTGCCCATGAAAATTGTTCACAGAATTATCAAACACCCTATATATAACGTGCTCATCGCATAATTTAGTGCTAAATGTGAGCATCAACGCACTATTAATAATTTACAAATATAAATAAATTATAATGAATAAAATCATTATTTTCAAATATATGTTAAAAGTCTATATTGATTAATAACGCATCGTCATGTGCTGAAGTGCAATTAATGCAATTAATACGAATATACACATATGGACAGATATAATAAAATCCGAATCACATTTAGCGTTATATGCGGTTCTATAGAAGAATGGCGAATCAGTGCGTCAATGTGAAAATGTAAAATAACGCGAACACTAAGAAAATTCGGTGCGGTATACAAATTTATGCGAAAGTCATTGGATCGTACATAAATAATTTAACGCGAACCGAAGTAACTAACCGCGCTTTACATTTAATTACAATCCTATCGTCGAGATAGAGACAAAACATCGTCTCTCTTGCGAGCAATGCGGCAAATCAATTGACTCCGATCGAGACGATACCTGTCTAGTAACCCATCACTACTGCTGCGTGATTCTGAAAACCGGTCCAATCCTGAGGAAAAATCTGCGCAACACTGATCTGAGCTCGGGCTTGAGGTCGAAGCACATGATCTCGCAGAGGGAGGGATAGCAAGTGGAGGCATGAACCGCGAAGCGATGATCGTTCATCTTGAGGATTCGAGTAAGCAGCAGTAACAGAATCGGTGTCCAGGCGTCGCGGTGGGCCTCGTTGGCAAGCGCCAGGAAATACTCGAGGGCCTCGCACGCCACTTCGACTAGCCGCGCTTCAACCTTGGACCAATCCACGCGATGTGCTTCGTCACTGTACATTTTAAAGAGGATACGCAGTGCGCAAGCCAATGATTGCGTCTCCTGCTTTAACAAATTTGGCTTCATGTTACCACGAAAACTAGCCTTCCACAGTACATTGCGTTGCTCATGATCCGAATTAAAACTCTTGGCAAAGCGATGCGACCGCAGCAGGCATTCCACTAACTGCAGGAGATGATTGGTTGTCAAGGCGCAATACATGCCTTGCTCCTCTTTCTGCTGATCAGCGCCGGCCCTAAAAACAATTTGTGTTGCATATATACTGTATGTTACAATTTCAAAATGTTGATGCAACAATGGGACACTCACTTTACAAGCTCCGACGACTTGCCGTTTAACATATCAGCCTGCGCGAGCGCCAGATTCTCTTGATCTTCCTTGCGCGATGTCGCCGGATAAAAAACGATGTTATCGATGGTCTGTATTAACTCAAGCTGGACCACGCATTTGATTTGCAACGCGGAGAAGAGCTTCGCCTTCGGCAAAGTCTCAGTGTTTAAGCTCTGTGCGCTGTTGCTTCTCTTCAAGATACCAACATGAAAACCGTCGGACTCACCGGTAATCACGTCGAGATCTGACTCTTTGTTTGGTGAGTGTGGTTTCCATGTGAGTAACGCAGATGGTAGAGTGCTCTCAAAAATATCTAGGACGCATTGGCAAGTTTTCTCCCAAGTTTGTTCGTCGAACTTGATGCCATTACTGATAACCAGATTTTCTAGGCAGTTGGTACCCGATCGTGCCAACTGTTCGTTATCCTGCTGAACGCACCAAAGAAGCTGGGAATAGAGCTGTTCCAGCAATAAGGGGCCTAGGATATCATAAAACTGTGAGAACACATCCACAATGGCATACAACGCGTGATTGCACGTTGTAGTCATCCATTCAGCTTTCTGCAACATTTAATAAATTGTTTATATATCTATATGTTTAAATAATCTCTGAAAAAATGCAATTATTTTCCTCTTTTTTAGCTTAGAAATTATACAAACCTCCGTATGCTGTTCGGGCAGCTTCATATTGTCAAAAATCCTGAAAAGGACTTGGAAAAGGTCTTTCCACCAATGAGGCTTGAAGGATGTACCATGAGTTTTGACGACGTCGAAGAGTACTGTCAGCGCGCGCGTCCTGACGTCCAACTTACACCTACTTACAACGCAGGATAATTCAAACAACAGCGGGAACCACCCTCTCACCTAAAAGAAAAAAAGAAACAAGTGAACATAGACCGATATGTGAATACATAACTAAATATAAACTTGTCTATTTTTGGTCAAGCTGAATTTTAGTGCTATTATTTAGTAATATGTGTGAATTTATACATTTCCTGCAAACTGCACGAAATATTTTCGGTCTTGAAATACAATTCTGAACTGAGATTGGAACAGTAATATCACGAATTAAATACCGATGCTAATAAGCATCTTTAAACATTGTAAAGAATTTATTGCAAAAAATATCACCTCAATCAAGGTTCAAACTTTCCTGCTTTCCAGGGCGAGCATCTTACTAATTCGACCACTGAGGCATGTAGTATTAATCGCGGTAATCAAAGAAAAAAGAAAGATAAATAGCATGTCAAACGATTTAAATAAACGAGCTAAAATAACGATACCCAAGCTCGATCTTCCTCAGAGACCATCCCACTGTCGTCCATCATACCCTCGGCAAACAGATTGGGATTTGCATCAATATAAGAAGCGCAGGAACGTATTAGCCGAATTGCTTCCATGCTGGTATCCGGAAAAGACGCATTACACGCAAATTCGCTCAGACATTTGACGGCATCTTGGAAAGAATCCACCATGATACTGAAGTCTTCTGCATACAACTCGTCTGTGGATATATTATGCTAATGATAATGACCATAGAACATAATCTGATTTTAATATAATCTGTTTAAAATATCAATCTAGATCTATCAATAAGATGATGGAGAAAAACAATGCAAATACAGTGATATTCTCTTAAAATAAGTACAAAAATGTAACTTACTAATAATCTTGCCAGTCATAGAAAAGGCCAACTCAACAACAGATTCATCACGATCGCTAGCCGCATGATGGAAAACGCTGAAGATGTTCTTCCAACCAGACCTAATATTCGGCGCTTGCGAATGAACAATCTGCGCCACGCATCTCACAACCATATCTCTAATCACAGGCGATCTAAATCATATTAAATCAAATTACATCAAATCAAATTACAACAATTATTAAAATATATTATATAATTTTTGTAAATAAATGTTTAACACATTTAATAAGTTGTAATATTGTGTTCTAATAAATTATTTTGATAAATTATATTTTGTATAATAAAAAATATTTTACATTAAAATATTTTATTTTAGATTATAACATATTGGATTAT
The DNA here is from genome assembly GCA_037157785.1 of Cephalotes varians. Lineage (NCBI taxonomy): Eukaryota > Metazoa > Arthropoda > Insecta > Hymenoptera > Formicidae > Cephalotes > Cephalotes varians. The sequence continues at coordinate 374,362 of JANQDE010000054.1, forward strand.
ATATATCCATTACACAGAATGTCTTGAATATAAATGTCAAAACTTCAGGAACTGGAGATTGATAAACTAAGAAAAAGTCCTTTAAAGATTTGTTTCGTGTTGGAAAAAAATCACAAAAAAACGAGTTTTCATTTTTTATTTATTAAAGAAGATATTGTTCAAAACGTTGATCTCTTGCAGCAATGCAAACATTGCATTTAGTATTGACAGTTCATATTGCAGCCAAATACTGTTCTGGTAATATTTGATCACTCACACTTGTCAGTTGCTTTTTTGAATCGATTGGCAATAAGTAAACTTTTTTCTTCAGAAATCTCCCAGACAAAGAAATCCAATTAAACAAAAAAGTTTTCATCAAAAAATGGATTATTGTTTACCCTGTTTTAGTTTGTTTACATTCTTGTTTATTTTAATTTGTTGATGTTTACATTCCTGTCTTTTTTCTATGAATTTGTCAGTTACGCATCAGAAGTCAAGTAAATTATATCTTATCACAGTATGCGTACATATTCTAAATTTTAATACACCGACATGATTTTCGTGTGATTTTTACAACGGTAATGCTTCAGAGAAAGCGCGAATAAAAAAAAATAAACTTTTTTGTTTTTTTGCAATTTTCTCTAAAATAAACAAATCTCGACTTTTTTTAGTTTATCCTCTACACGCTTCCAAAGTTTTGACATTTAAATTCAAGACACTCTGTATAATTGCAATTACAATTAAATAAATATAATAAATATAAATCAAAATTATTAACACATTCCGTGCCAGATTTTGACAACCGATTTCTGGCAAATTTTTCATCTTCAGGTCGTGTGGAATGTATATGACTCACGATATAATAAACCGCTATACATGTTACTTAGATGTTAATACCTGACTTTTTACAATGAATTAAAAAAAAAAATTTTGTTTTATAGCGAAAAATGCAAATGGCTTGAACGGAAAATTCGTGGAGTGTATACGACCCACGTGACACGGAACATGTTAAAAGAATCAAATTACCTGTTCTTCTTCATGATGTGTTCAAATGGTCTGAGAAAATCTTTTTGGAATCTGAAATTGGCAAACTCGCCTTTCTCGATAAACTTGGTAGCTAATTGTCTCAGAGAATCCACCGCAAAAAATGCAATATCTTGTCGAGGACTGCATCCCACTCTATCAAAATGATCGCCGAGGACTTGCCAGATTCTGGACCACTGGAGTCTAATACGACCCATATTATAGTATGAAATCTCAACAATCTTCGTAAGAGAGAACATGCGTGGTTGCGTAGGATGTGACAGTTCCTCAAGGGATACCTGAGAATTATTTATTATTATTAAATATTTATTATACAATTTATATCATGTAAAAATCATTGATTAAATTTAAGAGAGAAAGACCTGACAGAGAGCCTTGACAAATTCGACAATAGCGTCACCATCCAGTCTCGTCGAACCAGTGAAAATACGATCAACAGCTACGACGACACTCTGGGAACTGGTTTCGCCAATAGACTCCTTCACGCTAGGGTCCAACGAACTTAAATTGAGATTGTTAGTTTGGTGCGAACTGACAGAGTGCGCAAGATTGCCAAAGTTCGTTAATGGCAAAGGAAAATGCGGTTTTGATGGGGGACCCAATAATTGTGGCCGCACTCCAGTGCCTATTAGTTGTGCCAACTCTAGCTGGGAGATGCACTTAACGACATCGAGCCACGAATTGCCTAGATAGTTGCCATCAGTGTGAGCTACTGTGATAAGGGTCTTGATGGTATCAATGTTCTTTGCCTTCATTTCGGTAATGGGAGAGTTGGCCGTCAACAAAGTAAATCTCGCCAAAGCTTGTACATAAGCATCGCGTTCGAGGCTCATGTGAAAGATGCAGGCAATGCGAATAGCACATCTAAAATAATAAAAGTAATATGAAATAGGAAAGACACACACACACACACACACACACACATATATATATATATATATATATATATATATATATATATATATAAAACATGGAATACATCTGTTTTTCTTCATTCTTAAAATCTCTTCTTACCTGATACCATCCAAGCAGAGCGATGCAATTTCCGGATCATCACAGTCCTGAAGTCCAACGCTGAAAGCTGCGAGGAATGGTGTCCAGGCCATTTTGAACATTGGCCGCACGTGTTCCAAATGTTTTGCTGTGGTGAACGGTGCCTGAACATGACTGACGGATTCCATCAGATTCTTCGCCGCCGTAGAAATTACTTCCATTTCCATGTTCCATAACAACCGTCGTTTCTTTTCACTAGAAATCAGTTGTTTGCCGGCAAGCCGGCTATTAGGATTTGACTTCATCTTAATTTCGTTGCCAGCGATTTCGTCATAGATCCTAGAAAGGTATTCCTCAGGAAGATCCTCGTTGTCGCTGATGCGCCGATTAAGCCTGATAAATAAAAAAAATAAAAGGAAAAATTTTTCAAGTACTTTTAAAAAGATATGTTAGTATAAAAAGCAATCGCATTTTTATATCACATTAATTATTATATTATATTAAAGAGTTATACTGTGACAAGTACAAAAAATCGAATTTTTTTTTGCATTTTCTGATAGCAAATGTATCTAACAATGTAGAAAAAAAATTTTGCAAAGTTTGGCTGACATCGCTGATTAGACGTAAGTAAATCATTTAAACATTTCAATTATTTTTACTTGAAGAAAAAAAAAAAAACGCGTTTTTTTTTTTTCAAAACGTTTTTTTTATCTGCGTAGACGATTTCGAAAAAATTATTCAATCCTACCATCGGTCTGAAATTTTAACATATTATTCAGCACTTCAATGACTATTGTTGGAATTAAAATCATATGTTTTCGATTTTTTCCTACTTTTTACACCAAAAAAATGATGAAAAAAAGTCAAAATTTTGAAACTTTATTTTTAAACGTCCATTTTAATGTTCCATGTTAATTTTTTACGAATTCGATTAACTCTAGTTCGATAGCGACATTCATATAATTTAATAATCTTTTTGGTTTATCTGTCTTTCAGATGCATAGCTCGTCCAAAATCATCTACGCAGCCGAGGCATCTGTTTTTCGAGACGCTTCATTTCAATCGATTGTTTCGCTAAGAAAAAACCCTTTAAAAATTTTTAAAAAATGTGTGTGTGCGCGCGCGCGCACATAATCTTCAAAAAGAGCCAGGACAACAAGATATTTCGAAAATGAAACATTTTAAGGAAAAATGTTAAATAAAAAAAATTGCTCAGTATTAAGTAATGCAGTTTGACCTTGAACTGAGTCTTCGAGGTCAGGTTCAGGTCACCTTGAGTTCTTAATAGAATCCTCTATTTTTTATTGCATATTCTTATAGCAATTATCGAGACATTTTCGAAACACTAATTATACACTTTTATAATTATATACTTTTATAATTATAATAACTTTTTATGAAGAATTTCTTGAGTTTTGAGTTTTCTAAATTTATCGTTGGCATTAACTCAAGAGGTTTGTTCGAGTCGCAATGCCCTAAACATGCTCCTATTTGCTCCAACATGCTTCATTCTATCTATAATATACATATATATAATATACATATATATATAATATACATATATATATAATATACATATATATATAATATACATATATATATTATATACATATAATATAGTAACGTAATACTATAGATTGGAGCGTGTTGGAGCGAGTTGTTGACATGCGATGCGAACGAATCTAAGATTGCGTGAAGATACATGGTCAAATTCACGTCTCTTTACTCTGTATATATGTACGCGCGCGCGCATATGTGTGTGTATGTGAGAAAGAGAGAAAGAGTCGTCAAAAAAAATTCGTTATACCTTCATAACATTATAACATTAAAAATTGCTATACGTACCTAATATATTGTTCTTTGGTCATTTTATTCTTAACTTGTGGCGAGTGCAAATCAGTGGTCAGCATTATAATTGAAAAGCCAAGAACGTAAGCTGTATCCGCGCTTGTAAAGAGGCCATTGTTAGGATTACACTCGCAATAGCGACTGGCAAACTTTTCCATCAGTCGATCGATCTTTTGTGCTTCGCCGGGCAATCGAAAACCCTCCAGAAAATATCTGAGTGCGGTTACTAGATCGCGTTCAGCAAAGTTCATCTGGTCAATGTAATGGTACATTACCTGTAGCAAATCATATAACAAAATTAATCATCATTTAAATTAATTATCAACAATTATTACGTTGCAATCGTAACGTGATTTAGAACTAACAAACAATAGTCTATTTATGTCTATAATTATAGCACAGTCTATTAATAGCAATTTTTCTCCTTATTACTTGGTTATGATTATGGTCGCCTAGAAAATCCCCAATAGCAGTTTTGTCGAGCCGCTCGTCCAAGTGCAACCACCTGGCCACGTCCTCTGACGAAATACCGAGCAGTCCTTGTTCCTGCAAGTACTGCACGCCTTTGCCAGGCTTCCGGCTGAAAATCTCGATGCCGGTTTCCCATACCTCCTTCTGTTGTTTCTGTACTTCATACTGCTCCGGTGAGTCTGGCACTTCCTTGTTGCCGGTCAAACTGGAATTGGCCGACGAAAGGCTGCCAGCGCTGCCATAACGCGGCAATGGGGTTTCTGGCGCCGTATCCGGTGGGTCTGACAATGGTTGTTGATCCGCCGGCACACTGGGATTCACATAGAGATCTCGACTCCACTCCACCATACACTTCAGAATAGACACGAGGCACTCGAGACCACGAATGCGCATAGATTTCTCCTGGAAAGGCAAAATATTATATTAACAACAAAATTATATGTTGTTTTTCTCAAAGAAAAACATTCTTTGTTCTAAACAATACATTTATCTTTCTCCCTCTCATCATTTACAACACACCTGATTTGGTGATGCACCTAGCTCCAGAGCTTGACGACCCTGAGCGATTTTAGAGAGATCGTTGACAAGCCTCTCAAAGAGATTCGCTGCTGAGAGATCGCAATCGTAATTAACGTAGATGTCGACGACGCTCTGGGCATCCGCACAGATCCTCGTAAGTGCATGTATAACCATCCATTTATGTTCGAAAGAACTACTGGAAGTCTCGAGGATGTTCATAAAGATCTCTTTAAAAAATACCTCGATTTGCATTTTGAGGTGCATCTTGAAACGTGCGAGTAGCGCCAGGAACAATGCCAATGACAATTCAAACACCTCTGGCACCGAAGATACACCATTCTTTGACAGCGCGACACACAAGTACTGCTTAATGGCGATAACAAACATCTCATTGGAACGCAGTACAGGACCGGCATTCTGCAGGATCCCTAAAAGTAACTGAAGCGATAAGATTTTGGAACGGAGCTCGTGCGATCTTGGATCAGGAGTGCCATCCGGCAGTGGTTTCATAGAGAGCTTGCAGAGAGCACGAAACACCAGAAACGCATCCTTTTGCAGCACATGAGTAAATTTGGCAGTTACCATGTTGTCATTTTCAGTGACTGTTTCGTCACCGTTGTCTTCCGGACTGCCATTCTCCAGACTGACTTCTTCTTCCAATGGCACCACAGATTTCACTACATCATCAAGAATACTCTTGACAATTGTTTGGGGATCAATAGCATCATTACCAAGAACATTCTCTATTCTTAATTCAGTTTCAGTTTCGCCATTTACTATGACAGGGCTTTCCTGCTGATGTTCTCCATCAATCCTCACATTCTCTTCCTCTGCCTGAGTCTCCATTCGTGCAAAAATCACATTGATCATCTGCGTTAGAGTTGCACGGGCTGTTGTTTGATTCACTAGGTTGCGTGATGCCAAATAAACATTGTAAACGGTACGAATTGTCAACAACACTGTACCCTCATGTACCTCCACATGCTGACTTGTCATTACAGTCAGCAAGGCTTTAATAATCTGCAGCTGCACACCCTCGTCAGTCTGTGGACCAGTGAAGCAGCCACAAATTGTCTCAACAATACGTACAATCAGTAGCTTATTAGGTTCTGTTGAATCTGGCACATTACCAGTGAGATGGCCATATGCAATTAACTTCTGCAGACAATCTAGTGCTGTCACCACGATCCGTGGTGACTTACTCTGACATGCTAACTCAAATGGCAAGAAGTATTTCTCAGCTGTAATGACATTTGAGTCACTCTTAGGCTGTGGAAGAGCATTTGAGGTTACCTCTTCACCTTGTACAGCTGGTACATCTTTGATTTCATTACGAAGATCCTCTGCAAAATAAAAATAAGTGAGTAACAAATTCAGTTAATAACTGTCACTTATAGCTACAAGTGATAGTCGTATATGCTATTTGAAGTCTTTTCTTACCAAGCGCAGATTCACAGGATTTTCTGAGCTGTGAGAGGTGTGATCTCTTGACATCTCGATCAGCCAATATCTTTTCCAAAGCTCGGACGATAAACATCTCTCTGGTCTTAGAGTTATTTTGCATCGTCACACCACACAGCAGCTCAAAATCCACGCTCGTTCAATGCTCGTTCTTCAATGTGTCAACATTGGAACAGGCCAGCAAATAGCAATACACGTGACTGTGTTGCAACTGGATACTGACCAACATCTTTCGTCACCTTCCCTGTTACTATGCAATTCTTTCTTGCGAATCTAGGGTATACAGGCATCCGGTGAATCGATTAGGGCAAAACTGAAGAAAATTTCAGTTATAAAATCACTCACCTTTTTCTTCTTCTAGCTAGTGGATTTCAAATTCACTGAGCCTTAGTATCATAGAAGAAAAGACGTATATTCCAGATTTCCAAGAGCCCGAAATCCAAACGTAGTACAGAAATCACTCACCTACGTAAAAGAATGATGATATCGAACTTTTCTAAACAGCTTTTTGAGAACAGCACCACGAATCGCAGTCTTCTCGAGAATAGTGCTATGAATGGTCTCTAACACCGTCCGTCAACAGATTTCAAATAGGACTGATAAATAAAACTCAGACAGCATGTAGACGACGACTAACATCACCCATCACTCGACCGACAGCCAGCGGAATGTAATTGCGAACACGATATAAGGGCTGCATTTGGGGAGACACTAATTAGCGCAATTTAGCACTGAAAATTTATAATACACGTTACGTGCACTATAGATTTTGAGCGTGACAGCGTCACCCCGAACGCACCCATAGGTTCCACTTGACGTAACGCTCATGGAATTATTTCTTTCTTGTTGTTTATCAAGTGTTAAATAAGGACAAATTAACGTCCGCAGGAGCGCCAAGTCCCGGTCTACAATAGGTGTAGTAAGCCTTAAGCCTTAAGAAATTAACCAATCATGATCGAATTAGTCAAGGCCGAAGCACAGATTCTTGCATAAGCCCCGGTCTACAATAGGTGTAGTAAGCCTTAAGCCGTAAGAAATTGAGCAATCACAGTTCATTATTCTCTTCAAATTCGATCATGATTGGTTAATTTCTTAAGGCTTAAGGCTTACTACACCTATTGTAGACCGGGACTTAAACGGTGTCTACAATGAGAATTTAAGCCTTAAGTCGCAGAAATTGATCAATCATAGTCGATTATTCTCTTCATATTCGATTGTGATTGGTCAATTTCTTACGGCTTAAGACTTAAAATCTCATTGTAGACATCGCTTTAAACGGTGTCTACAATGAGATTTTAAGCCTTAAGCCGTAAGAAATTAACCAATCACAATCGAATATGAAGAGAATAATCGACTATGATTGGTCAATTTCTGCGACTAAGGCTTAAATTCTCATTGTAGACACCGTTTAAGTCCCGGTCTACAATAGGTGTAGTAAGCCTTAAGTCTTAAGAAATTAACCAATCATGATCGAATTTGAAGAGAATAATGAACTGTGATTGCTCAATTTCTTACGGCTTAAGGCTTACTACACCTATTGTAGACCGGGGCTTATGCAAGAATCTGTGCTTCGGCCTTGACTTGCGTAAGCGTAACTTGCGTCAGCCAATCAAATCATATCTGCTACCATACGCAAGATTTGAGTCTGGCAGCTGAAACGATTTGATTTATCAATTTGACAAATCAATTTTTCTCCTCATATTCGACTGTGATTGGTCAATTTCTTACGATTTAAGGCTTAAAATCTCATTGTAGACACCACTTTAGGGCCGAAGCACAGACTCTTGCATAACGCATAAGATATAAAGCATAAGAAAATCAACCAATCAGAGTCCTTCATTTCCTTTATTTTCTTCCTTTCCAGGAAATGAAGGACTCTGATTGGTTGATTTTCTTATGCTTTATATCTTATGCGTTATGCAAGAGTCTGTGTTTCGGCCTTTATAGATGGATTCTTGTTAGCGGATTTTTTTATGGAATTAATAAAAGATTATTCTTAGAACAGACAATTGCAAGAATTTGCATAAATGGGCGACTCTCTTCGACGAGAGGTTACTTAATTATGTATTATATATAAATAATAGTGATTGTGCTGTTAAGATTTTATCAATATTTATAGGTTATTTTCATATAACATTTATGATATTGATTTCTTTTGATTTATAGTATTGAATTAGCGATAATATTTTACTTTCTTTAATATTTATCAAAAATTTGTTTAATGTAGGTATAATAATAAATATGGGTAAATATTGTGGGAGTATTTATAATAATTTTTTAATAAAGAATTCTTTATACATATGTATATATTGATGTATAGGAACATACGTAATAAATGAAAAATATTGTATTTTTCCAGACTAACTATGAATACCATTCTAAATGGAATAGATGTAATTTGCATTTTTTTGATGAAAATTAAAAATACTACATATATATATATATATATATATATATATATATATATATATATATATATCAGATGTATAAAAGCAACAGACATTTTAATAATATTTAAAGATATATTTTGATAGGTATCATTCCCAGTAAGCAAAATGTTAGCAGAATGTCGATAGACTGGCAGCAGATATAGTCAGAAAATGTCAGCAGATTGACATCAACTGTGGTTCCATTCTACTTCCATTCTGTCGACAAAATCTGTTCACATAATAAGACCGCAAAGCATTAGCACCAGAAATCAAACAAAACCTGCTAACAGAATCTAACGATAGATTGATGGGAAAAATCAAGCAAGCTCTGCTGCTTTTATATAGGTATTTAAATTGTGATGTTATTGCTATTAAAAAATTTTCAAAAATGACCTTTTCCTATTTTATTTATTTTTAAAATAGTAATTTTAAACATAATAAATAAAAATTGAATAATATTAAGTTTTATTAACAGAAATTAATATAGTTTACATTAAAGTACATTTTTACAACAAGTACAAGTAGATTTTGAGAATATATTCTGATATGTTCTAAAATCATAAAAATATAGCCTTTCTTCTTTGTACTAACATCAGCGATTTTCTAACTATTATGCTTATTAGCTTTCTTGTAAAATCACAATCATATCGTACTAATAAGTGTACGCATAAATAATGGTAGAAATAATTATGACATGCCTCAGTTTCGATAGATTTCAGTTATAAAGACTCCGACAAATTTTAAATACGAGAAATGGACCTCAATGGACACTTTCTAGTGGCAATCTTGGAAGTATTCAATGATAGCGCAGATCCTACTCGATTTCTGCCAATTTGCCGTCAGATTCTGCAGGTTCTGTTTGTTTTCTATCGCTAATTTGCTGGCATAGAATATCAACAAGTTCTGTTAGATTTCTAGCAACAATTTGCCGACATCGTCATAGATTTTGTGTGAAATTTATTGCCTTTCTGACATTTAAAATTTATAACAAACTCTGCTCAAAATCTGTTCCTTCAGGTTTGACTATCTGGGATTTATAGTAGATAGCAACATACATTTTAATAATACTTGAATATATTTTTTGATAGGTATCATTTATAGTATTTTTAATAAGACTGCTCATTTCATTTATTCTAAAATATTATTTGTTTACTTTCATAAATACAATTGTTTTCAGGTCTTGCGAGTCTTTAAGAAACTTCATAGAACAAGATTAAAAACATTTGAAGGTGATGAATATGCATTGCAAGGTAATATATTTTGCATTTTGTTAATAATATACACTCTGATATAATGAATTTTATATTTTCAATAAGTAATATTTTACTGTATTTTATTATTCTTTAGTTGTGAGGGATAAGATAAACAAGGAATACAGAAAATATAAAAATGTCACAAATCAGGCGGCGATTAAGGAGGTATATCTCTTTGTTTCAAATGTACATATAATGCACAATGGCAATATTGTAAATTTTATATCTAACAAGGAGAGCATATTGTTAACTAATCACAGATTTTGGATTTGCATATGATGAATTTATATAAAAAATAAGTTGATTTATATGCAAGTGTTTCATCTACTGCACCTTGTAAATAACATTTTTCAATGTTGGAAATTTTAAGCTCTGCACAATAGGTATAGTAAGCCCTAAATCATAAGAAATTGACCAATCATAATCGATTATTCTCTTCAAATGTTTGAGTGTAATTGATCAATTTCATAAAGTTTAAGGGGATTTTAAAGTCGTCTGTTTTACTAACAGAATGCGATTTTTCAAAAAACCTATTTCTCTGCTTGCTTTTACAGATTTTAAAGTTCTTTTCCACAATTAAATTACAAACAATAAGGAAGGATTTACTGATCGATTTTATAAAAAAAACAACAATAAATTTTTCAATTTAATTTTTTGTTTTTCTTATTGACCAGTAAATCCTTATTGTTTATAATTTAATTGTGGAAAAGGATTTTAAAATCTGTAAAGACAATTTAAAAAATAGAGCTAGATCTTAAGTGCCCAATCATGTTATTGTATACATTGATACAAATTTTTTAGTTATTTTTTGCGCGCCGACTTTTCGTCGGACTTGCAACGCAATTCTAATTGAACTAATAAAGTCACAAATTAATTTTTGATCGTCATATTGATGCTAATAGCACTTAAAAAATTGTGAATAACTTATTGCGAAAAATATTACCTTAGTCAAGGTTTGACCCTGGGATCTCCTGCCTATCCGAGGCAAATGTCTTACCAATTCGACCACCGAGGCATGTGATAATATTCTTCGCAATAACTGGTATATTGAAAAAGGTGTCTTTCCAGGCGACGTACAGCCAGATTCAAACCCTGGCTGAGGTAATATTTTTCGCAATAAGATTTTTACAGTTTTTAAATATGCTTATTAACATCATGCATTAATTTGACGATCAAATTTATTTGTGACTTTATTTCTAATCTAGTTTAGAACTGCGTCATTATGACCGGCTGTGTTCGGCGCGTAGTTTGAATTATTGGATTATAGTTTAATTTAAAAATATAGAATTATTATTGAGCACCGACACCTAGCTTTGATCGTATGTTGGCCGTGATTTAAATTATTTGACATTTTATAAAGACAATCATTCTAACACAGATAAAAATATTCAAAGATTGAAGGATATAACATTGAACATTTAACATAGAATTAAATAGGGAATTTTTGATTATAATAAAAGTTTTAATTAGGCAATCATCAATCTCATTCTATGAGCAGAAGCAGCCATACACAAGATATATTTATTCCAAAATTATTAAAAAATTGCAGTAAAACCTGAAATTATTTTGACTGACAAGCAGTCATCCACAAAAAATCATTAATAGATAAAAACAAATACGCTTTCATGACTTCCTTAAGGGGATTTGTTTACCTAAAGTAAACAAATTATCGACATTTTTTTCATTTTAGGAAATCTTTGAATTGGCATTATAAAATTGCAAAATTCTTGTACACCATTAAAGTACTAAAATGAAGAGGGCAATTGTCGACTTTATACCAAAAACAAAAAAAATTAAAAATATCACTTATTTTTAGCGCATAAAGCTGTCACCTGATATAATATTTGCTTGATATAAGAATTCTACAGTATATGTATATATACAAAATGTGATAGTTGCTCTAGGGACAACATGTATGAACAATATCATGCAATTAGAATTAAGACTGAAAGTCTAGAAAAAAGTATTTTCTTGATCAAAATTTTATAAATAATTTTATAAATACAGTGAAAAGAAGAACAGTATTGCATATGGTAGTAAGTGCCAGATTTTGCAAGAAATGGTGCTGCAATAAATGTTAAATAAGGCTGTACACGTTTGAATGAAACAAAACAATAGTAAGAAATTAAAGATATCACTATTATCAATTTTTAGTTTGAAATTAAAAAGTCTGTATTCTTATATTGTCGGAATTTTCGCTTTGGGATTCCCTTAAGAACAACAAGATATTACATAGGTGGTTTGCAAATTTGTTATCGAATTTTGAAAAATCTGCTATTATTAAAAAATTAGCGATTGAATATTAACAGCAAGCAAGTTGAGTATCAATTTTAGATAAAAAATTTGCGAATATAATAACAATTTTAAAAGAATATTAGTCTTGAGAAGATGTATTAGTTTACTTGTATTTTTAGTAAACTTTAAAATATAAAATAATATTTTTGCAAAAATATTTTATTTATTTTACTGTCATTTTATGCGGAGAAATAGATTAAAAAATATATACCTATTCTAAATATTTACTTCAATGTATTAAATAATGAGTATCTATATATGTATTAAATAGTTAAAAAAAACAAAAATAAAATTAAAAAATTAGGATAGTGCAAGTATATTAGAATAGAGCAAATATGAATACACTATAATTTCTTAAAATTTTAAGCATTAAAAAATACTGCTTTACAAAGCATTAGACGAAACGCTTGAATATGAGTCAACTTTTGATGTAGATTCATCATGTGCAAGGAGATAAAAATTGATTAGTTAACCATGTCTTTCTTTTGTAAGTCTATAATAAAACTTGTATAGAAGCATTGTGTTATTATTGTTTCATTACAGTTAAATCAATTTGCGCAAGAAGTCGAACATGAAGTACGAACGACTGTCATACAGGCAGTCGAAACGACACCTGGAAGAATAGGTAATAATTATAAACTCCGAATAATGAATAAAACATCAATGGCATTATCTAATATTTAATTAAGAAGCAAATTTAAATTAATTTCACAGAACTGCGACTTACTCCAGATGTCTTGGTAGATAATGTGCCATATAATGATCAGAAAGATAATAAATCAGGCAAAGAAAGTAAGGATTAAAATTAAGCTGCTGACAATCTGTGATATTGAAAAATATCAAATGTGAATTAAAATCAATTAATTAAATAGCTATTGCAGTCTGATTTAGTTATAGATATCTGATTATTTAAAGTTAAAATGGTATTATTTGTAAATAATGTATATAGGATATTATAGCAGTATCGAATGTACAAGCATAAAAAATATATGTTTAATGGCTATAATAGTCAAATGCTATTTAATTTCATAATTAAAGTAATCTTTATTTACAATAAGATTACAGAAGGGACGTTCAAAGTATGTACAAGTCCTTGTTGACTAAATTGTTTCCTTAATATCACAGGCTGTTTCTACATTTTGTATTAAATTCATGCATGAACTATGCACTTCCTTCTTCCAATCTCATCCTGAAACATATGGAAATCACCTCAAACATTTATTCCATTATCGCAGTCGCCGTTGAATACCTCACCTTCTCTCTATATCTTGTATAATTATTCACGTGTACAGAAAATAAGGATTGTGTAGAATGGAAGTAATTGCAATTTCTATCTCTGAATTTAGTGAGGATAAGGGTTCAGTACATGAAGAGAGTCTTTGGAGCAAACCTGAAGATGGATTCAAAGTAGCGTCTTTTCATTAATTAGTCGCAATTGTAATATTGAATTTTTAAATCGTCATTTAAAAATTAAAAAATTTTTTAAATTTTTATATTGCCGAATTTGCTATATTTTAATCAAAATTGGACTCACACAAAGTCCAAAATCGTAACATAAGATATCCTTTAGACGTCTCACAAAGATGTCTTTAAGATATTTTTTAGACGTTATTGAAATATCTTATGTTTCATTTTTGGATTGTTTGAGGAGGGTGTATGTCATACTGGAAAACTAAGCTATATCGTTAATGAGATTCATTAAGAAATTGTACCAAACACTAACGGAATCTGATATCTCTAAACTTTGTATGGAAGTCTTACACATGTTCAGGATGACTTCGAATTTGGTCAATGAGATCTGCCGGTCGCAACTGATCGGTGCAGATGCAATGCACTGCGGTAAACAGTGGAAACTTATCCATCAGATTGCGAGCCTTCAACATATCATGGACCTCATCTGCTGTTGCTGGCCCTTGCAGCTTCTGTCCGGACAGCAGTTCATCTTCTAATGCTTTGATAGTCTGCATACATTACATATCATTTAACAGATTGTTCTGTCATTATCAACGCAAATTTTTTTAGATAAATTTTAAATACCTCTAAAAATTTGTTTCAAATGTGTGTGTGTGTGTGTGTGTGTGTAATTTTTCAGAATTTTTAAATAAATTTTATAATTTTTTAGAAATTTTTTTTAAACGAATTGGAATACTTTTCAGAAATGCCGAAAAAATTTTTACATCTTTTTTTAGAATTTTTTATACAAAATGTCATAATTAATAACACATCGCTCATGCAGGTAGTTAAATTAAATACACAGTGCTGTCCATAAATATCCGGATTGTGACTACAGAAAATCCAGATAAATTAAAATATATTTATTTATGCTAATTATTATACTAATTATTCAAAATAATCTTTTAATTGAATACAATGTTCAGCACGCAAGTTTTTCATAGTCGTTGAGAAGTCCTTCGTAATGAGTTTTAACTCGATTACAGCTGAATGTCTGTTATTTCATCAAAATATCGTTTTTTCAATCTATCGTTTTTTCTTGAGCTTGATTTTCGGAACAGAAAATAATCAGGTGAGTATGGCGGATGATCCAACGTTGTGATATTTTTTGAGCCAAAAACTGTCGCACAAGAGCTGAAGAATGAGATAGTACATGTCATGCCGAAGAAAAATATTATTTTGGTATATACAGCTGTTCACTAATCATACGACTCATTAATCATTGATTTTCTTTCAATTTAGCAACAACGTTGTCTTCCGACACTGAGCATTGTTCATTGTTTTCTACCAATTTTCTGCCATCGCGAAAACAACTATACTACTGTACGTATACATCACTGTACGTTTTAAAGAATCATTTCTATAAGCCTTTTGCAGTATTGACAAAGTTTCAGTGGCCGAAATACCGGCTTTAAAACAAAATTTTATCGCGATACATTCTTTATACACATCCATTTTGCAATTTGTGACACACTACCTAAAACATCGTTTACACAAACCTCTCAGTCTCTGCATCAATTGATCATACAGAACTAAAACTTCATATAGATGTTGGTAAGAGATATTACACGGTTTGCATTGGCTGATAAATTGTTCCATTAGTATCGTAAAAAAAGTAAGTCCGGATATTTTTGGATCACACTATGTAGAATAATTTGTATTATTTTGCGATTTACTTCATGAAATAATTAATAAAAATTCGCTAATAAAAGTGTTCACGATTGTTAGAAATGTGCAGATATTTGAAGTGCTCCATGGCAGTGGATACACAAGAATAGTATGTAATTGTACTATTTGTAGAGCATACTTCTAAATATTTTGCCATGCTCTTAACAATGTGTGTAAAGCTGGGATGTCCCTTTGCGTAGACACACGCTATTCTTTATTAATTATTATTTCATATCCCATATTGTACATATTGCAGCAATATTGCAGTAACATTGTAACATTTTCTGTTGCTGCAATATTGCTGCAATCTGTGCTAAATGTATAATATTGAAAGTATTATAAGTATTGGAAGTATTATAAGAAGTATTATATAATATAGTTAAATTAATTAGTATGAAGGTTTTTAGTATCAATAATGTTACATATGATAATATGTAAATATATATTCACTCTTTACTGAAGTTCCTTTTCCCCTATTTTTGAAACTGTATTATTAATCAGCAAACATTGTTTGTCTTTGATATTTGTTTTGCCTTTAATAATGGAACTGATAATGTTACCAAAGAGAAACAAATGCCATCGGAACAGTAATGCCAAAGTCAGAGCTTATTATAGCCTCAATTGGTTTCGAATGTAAACCAAATCTGAAGAACATGTTCTAAAGTCAAATTGGAGACAACATCAGAACAGATCTGACAATGCAATAGATTGACACAACAAATCTAAAACAAATCTGTTAGAAAATAAATCAATATCCAGATCTCTGAATCAATATTTACACAGAAAAATTGTATTGTAAAAATTGTACAGAATATTATGTCATTTATTTTCGTTTTTAAATTTAATTTTGGTCGATACTCATCTTCAAGAAATCATTTCATTAGAATATGAGTGAAAATTCTCACAATGCTGTATCTTTTATTCTATCCTGTGTTTCCTTACGAGAAAGAACGTTGTGTCAATCTGGTAACAGTGAGCGACTAGTTGATATAGATAATTTCTCGTTTATATAGATTTTTTGGATTTTTGCTGTCAATCAATGTGATCAACATGTTTGATAGACTTGCTTGCTGTTGACTGTCAATCTGTTATATATTCTGACCAACAGATGTTTTATTTTTGCATGACGAATGTTAACACGTTTGCAGTAATAGAATTGCTTGATGTCGCCAATCTGTCATCAACTTGTTCAACAGACTTGCTCATTTTTTATTGCCATTCTGTCATATTTTGCCGACAAAGGTTATTATTGAGATATTTACTGGAAGTATTAACAATATCGGGAATAATAAAATACGTTTCCCATTTGTAGTCTTTCGATAAATATAAAACTTTTTCAGCTGAACTTGATCGATTGAATATCCACATTGGAGAAAAAAAGAGAAAAGATGGTGCAAGAAATTCAGCTAAAAAGAACGGGCTTATAATTTGTTACGTACATTTGCAATTGCAGAAAATGTTAGGGGTAAGATATTGATGTTATTATGAGATATTATGAGAATTTTTTTCATCAGGGACCAATTAAAGTTTCCATTCCTAATTAAAACGAATTTGTGAGAGTGAGTTTTTCTTGCTAAAGTCAATTATACAGATAAATAGAAATCCACAAGGGTCTGTTAGAGTCTTTCACCTTGCCAGTCTTGACAAATTGCTCGCAGACCCTGCGATTCCTTCCTCCATAACAAGTGGTAATCAAATCTGCGATGCCACAGCTCTCGAAGAATGTGGAGAGCTTAGAACCGCTATAAAAAGTGTCGACAAACTTAATCATCTCCATCAATCCTAATCGGATCACTGCGGCTTTCGTGTTGTCGCCCAATCCGAGGCCATCCACAAAACCAGCTGCACACGCCACAATGTTCTGGGATCAAAGCATATTCAATTGATAAATCAATGAGCAAATCAATGAGCAAAATGATGGAAGTGCAAGTTATCAAGATCATAAATACAATAACAAAAGCATTAAGAAATAAATACGCGCGCGCGATTTAAGTATATACGTAAGATTAATCAGTAAAATAATTCATAGCATAGAACTTTCTTTCAAGTGAATTACTTGCCTTCAGAGCTCCACACACTTCTACAGTTTCGCAAT
This sequence comes from Cephalotes varians, assembly GCA_037157785.1. NCBI lineage: Eukaryota > Metazoa > Arthropoda > Insecta > Hymenoptera > Formicidae > Cephalotes > Cephalotes varians. The sequence continues at coordinate 391,869 of JANQDE010000054.1, forward strand.
CCTCCACGACAACAACTCGGAAGTTTGGAGTCTGAATGAGGTCTCTTAACACCGGCGCTAATCGTTTGTCCTTGCACCCTATAATTTTATGATTGTTAAAGAACCTTTAAATGATGAACTTTTATGAAAAAATTTTCATAATATTTTTAAGAATGTTTCATATTTTAAAATTATGAAGATTTCTTTGAAAAAAAAATACCTTAAACTTCTTCAAATTTTATAAGTTTTTCTTTGAAAATTATAAAATTGAAATTTTAGAATATTTCAGAATTTACATATAAAGAATTCTATAAAAAAGTAGACTTTCGATAATCCTGAAGTGTTCTAATTTATATACAAAAAAATCGAAAATTTTTTAAAAAGTTAAAATTTATAGAAATGCTGAAAATATAAAAAATTTGAAAATTATGCTAATCGACAAGTTCAACCTTTTATGATAACATGAATGAAATGGAATATTTTTAACTAAAATTAGTACATAAAAAAAAAAAAAAAAGTTTGTAATATGTTATATTTTGTTACAGTCTTTTAATTTCAAAGATTCCTTAAGTTTTCTTGCGTTAAATATATTGGCTTCACTTTTTATATTTAAATTCTTAATAGCAGCTATGAAATCAAAAAAATTCATAAGAAGAATGAACATTAAAATACAAGCAAATAAAATTACTAGAAATAGTATAAAAAAAATTTGTGTATTATACATAAATGATAAAACATTGAACCTTTTTGAAGCCAGTTTTTCCATAAAATATGTATATCATTATTACTAACTACAAAGAACGCAAATAACGTTTATATGAAAGAAAACGAAGGAATTAAATTTAGTATCACTTTTTACAAACTAAAACATTAATTTTTTAAAGTGTAATGTTGTGAAGCTTTTTTATTATCATATTCTAATAATTAGCACATACAAATTAATAAAAAATTAATTTCTATCCGTATCAGAAAAATTTTGTTGATTAGTGTTATGTGAAAAATTTCTTTCTAAAGAAATTAGAGAGTAACGTTGTAAAAGACTGCGTTGTAAATTTGAATAAAATCAAAATAAGAAAAATCTAGAAGGTTTGCACCATATATTCTTGAATAAAATTACGAAAATATTTACCGATCGTAGTTTCGCAGAATTTCTCCTCAGCGACCTCATTGGCCAGGTTGGCGCCCATCAGAACGTTGCATTGTATTCTCAGATGCTTTTCGATGATCTTAGAGATCAATTCGATATTGTTTCCTTCGCCTCGGCCGAAACCCTTTAATTCAATTCAAACTAGATAACTTAATCTAATGAAGTTGAATAAACAAAAAAAGCTAAAACCTTAATGAGAGAAAGACCGACTGCAGTTGGTTTTATGTTATCCAGCAGCGTCGAGCACAATGTGCGAATAAACTGATGTGGCAAAACAAAGATGAGGATGTCGGCATCCTTTGCTGCTTCCACAACGTCAGGCACGGCAACCTGGAAAAATATACAGAAAATTTTAAGGAAATTGAAATACCTGTATTTTCGTAAATTTTCTTTCTAAAATAATTTGATAGATTATGAAGAGATCAGCATTGGAATAAATATCTTTCTATAGATACTATTAAAAATGTTAGTTTGTTGTATCTTGCAGATGTTATATATATACATCCCACATTAAGATAAGGACTAAATTCTGTAAAGTGCATATGCGCGCATAGTTCGTGTCACGTATACTGTAACAAAATGCATGCATATGCGCTTTACGGAATCCAACCACGATAATGCCAAATATGTGCAATAAATGCACAGCGCGAGATCGCTCCATCTATGTCATGTATACCAACGAGTTTCGAGCATCCGAGATTATTGAATTTCAATAATCGGCTGAACCTAGTTCTAAGTGGGTTTAATCGATAGCTTAGATTCAAATTATAAAAGTATTTTATTTTTCTTCTACATGCCTTATGAACGGAAATTGCAATGCAAAGTCTAAATCTATAAATTTCTGATTAAGGAACGTTGCCGTCGTCGTCGTCGTCGTTCATGCATGCTTTTTACATATTTCGAGAGATCGCTAGCGATCAAACCTCGCAGAAAATACATGCATGAAAACGGTATGGTGTACAACGAGTACATACGTATTGTTTTTGATGCACTGTTTTTTTACATTAATACGGTCAGAGTACTCTTTCTCTGCATTGCAGTGTTCAGATCTCAGATTTTCTCGAGTTTCTGATTATTTATCCCATCGGAGTAAAGGAAAATCTCAGGTATCCTCACTTCTATAAGGTAATGGAAAAATTGGAACTGACGAGATTCGAACTCGGGACTCTTCGTTCATCTTCTCAGTGACGCCTGTCTGAGGCTACGTGACCACTATGCTCCACTCCTATATATCGGAGCTATTCCAAATGTTTCAACATTGTGGTTGGTCTTTTAATTAAATACCTCCTGGCGACTAACTATTCAAATGCTTTTTACCAAAAACCAAAATAATATAAAATAAACGATTTCTAGACAGGCAACTGAGTTGAAAATACGTAAATTAACGTAGCTGGTCGCACACGTCTGACTGTTGAACTACGTAAAACTACGTAGTCCGTCAACAATATGTTAATAAAATATCAAATCAACGTTATTTTATATATCTTATTAATTTAATTGTATTGTTATATCAGTATTCTTAATTAAAAATTCGTTAAATGCGATAAGCATTTAATCAAAATCAATTATCCATTAATGTTTAGTAACAATGTGGATACATTTTACACACACACACACACACACACACGCGCGCGCGCGCGCGCACACATACATACATATATATATATATATATATAGACATATTTTTTTATATTTGTATTGAAATGTCTTGTATTTCTTTGTTAGATTTAAAAAATTATAATTTTATAAAATTGTTAGATTTTTTTTTTAATTGGCACATATTTGTTTTTAATTGTGCTTTCAAATATATTCGCTTTTTAATTGGCGCAATTTAAAGATTTCAGACTTTTTTTGAAAAAAATATCATTTGGATTTATATTATTATTTTTATAAAGAGAGAACTACTACTACTACTTGGTTTTTATGTTTTGATACAATTTTTTGCGTTTGATCTTTTTTACTATTTTTTAAAAAGATAATTTTGTAATGATATAATTATCCAGATAGCCAAACCTGTTAAAAGCATGTATTGCATATCGTGTTATGTTAGAATTCCAGCAAGCATAATCTGCTGTTTTTCTAATAGCGATGAAAATATATTAGAAAACAAACAAGCCTTGCATTGTGATATTATATAACTCCTTGCTGTTACATTCCATTTCTGTTGTTATATTATGATTGATAATAAATCATAATGGCAAAAACCAAGTTTAAAGAAGATAGTGGATAAGAATCGGTTTTAAAATCACGATAAAATTTGCTAGCATATGGCTAGTATTTTATTATCTGATTACATATTTTTTTGGCGATATCGGATATGGATGGGGACATGATATCTGATCGATGTAATGTTTGTATCATTGTATGTAGGAACGACCTGGACATCATATATAATAAGCATGGACAAGTGTACGGATTGTACAACTCACATCAGCTCTCAAGTCATCAGTGTTCAACAAGCCTTCCGTCGAGACGAGACCATAATACGGGTAATTCTCCTATCAAATATTCAAGGACAAAGCGATAATGAGGCTTAACACTATCGTACCGAATTTTAAAGCTGATACCACGCAAGGTCCCATTGATTTTTACGACTGGCAAGGCGATTCGTGAGTCACAATTATCTATTATAATAATATTATAATTATTATGATATATATTTATTTAATATGTTTAAATAATAACTATATTAACTTGCAAAAAATAACACATTACTTTATTCACTTATCTTGCGTATTTTCTTTTGAATATTTTGATTTTCAAATTCTTGAAAATATATCAAGAATATGGCAGAAGAAAAACGAAAGTCCTCCGCGGAATTTTATTATTGTTGTGAATATATTTATCATAATCATAATTGACTTCGTTACATGAAATCAAGTTCAATGTAAAAGTTTGCATCACACTAGATATGATATGAGACAAAATATAAGAAAATATGAAATAACAAGTCAGTTGCAAAACTAATTTGTATTGCACAATTTTTATCAGATTTGTTTTTTCATAATAATCATCCACTGGCAAACATGTCCAGGATTGGGAGTTGCATCATCTTAAAACTGGCGCGAATAGTAAACAACTGAATTTGCATTCTACTGCGTATAGTTTGCAATACGATCTAAAAATAAATCTTTCTAGCATAGCAAACATGAATGACGTTGTCAAAGACACGTGTGAGGACAACCTGTTAGAAACAATTCTTACTCAGGCTAATAGAAATTTTCAAACAATAATCAATCTACATATGATTAATTCTGAGATCAGAAAAAAAATTTTTACACGCAAATTGTAATTTTATATCTTACTATGATAATGAAATTATTTTCAGAGGGATTATTTTCCTCTTGTAAAAAATGTTCATAATATCTCAATATTTGTAAGAATTTTGCATATTTTAAATTTATGAAAATATCTAAAAAAATAGATCTTCAGATCTTATTTTTCTTCTTCAGATCTTATAAGCTTTTTCTTCGGAAATTGTGACATCTTTAAATATTTCAAAATTCACAAAAAAGGATATTAAAAGAAGCATATATAATAGAGAGTACATACTATATTGAGAATAAAAACTTTAGTAAACATAAGTCGAAAATTCAATCGTTTCTAAGATATAAACAATTTTGTACATTAGCATCATGATTGACTTATTGGCTTCTTCGTGTCGTATGCATGTGAAGATTTAAAAACAATGTTTACAAACCGCATTCTGAATATCTCCCATTTCATTTTGTTATTTGATTATTAATTTTATCCTTCTATATCAATATAATCGCTAGATTAATTTATTGAATGAAATTTTCATGCAATTAGCTTAAAAAAAATGAATGAATATTTTTTTAGAGTGATTATAAAAAAGAGAGAATAATTATAAAGAATAGCAAGTATGATGCGCATGAATTGTTCACGCGCGGCAATTTGTTCGACAATTTGTAATGGAAGAGTTGAAGGGCGATAGTGAATTAAAATGAATATATACTACAACAACGAAGTCTATCCTTGGCATGAAACAAATACTTGGCAAAACAAGTACTCAACTATATTAAGTGCCTGTAGTTGAAAGTTTTGCATTTGAGTCAAGTAATCGCGAGATCGATATCATTGTATTTCTGATAAATGCCATTAATAGAAGAGATTGTGGCACTTGTCAACAAGGATTCTTATTGAGTAATATATTTCGCTCAAAGTTTTGAAATTGAAATCATGTAGAATTAATTTCAATTGAATTTTTATTTTATATCACTCAATTTTGGAGTTTTTTTTCATAAATTTAATACTCTTGTACTGTAAAACGCGCGCGCCCGCACACACACACACACACACACACACACACACACACACACACACACACACACACACACACNCACACACACACACACACACACACACACACACACACACACACACACACACACACACACACACACACACACACACACACACACACACACACACACACGAAAGTATGTATTCTTAATTTATTATATTATAAAGAGTGTGTCTCATTTTAATTAATATACTGAAATAATAAAACGGCTAAATTTACAAAAAAATTTTTTAGATAAAAGTGGCATAGCCAGTAATGATAAAATAAATTTTCAGAAAGATCGATTTTTCAAGATCACATGATGGTTATCGTCATTTTTTTAATTGTATGATTTTTAAAAGTGCTAAGAGATTTGTCTCCGTGTCTTGAACCATTGTTAATGCCAATGTTTCATGAACATCGCAGTTTATCAGAACGAGAAACAACCTGATATTGAGTTGCCTCTCTGAAGAGTTCAATATACAGGGTGTCCGTTAAATGGGGTAGAAGCCAGAGTTGGGAACATGGAAGAAGTCAAGAAGAACAAAAAAGTCTTATATCATTTTGCAGTTTTCGCAATAGTTAATAAGTTATTAATTATTAAAAATCACCGTATAAGTCCGGCCTACTGGCTAATGCAAGTGACGAGATGCGGCCGATTAGTCATCGAGGTTACGGGGAGTTGTATTATAAATGGCAATGGCTACACATACACACAAACACACACACACACACACACACACACACACGAGCGGTGCGTAATGCTAGACCCCATTCTAAGTTATGAAAGTTTCTCGCCTTCTTTTTATCACAAAATAAAATTTTCTAATGGCATAGAAAAATGTTTTGTGTATAGGTGTACATGCATACATGAGTGTCAGAAAAATATCAATTCTACTGCTTACAAAATACTACAATTACTCAATTTACTTTTTTTCTTTTAGTAAGTACCAGTTATGTTTAACAAAAAATTTTCTTTGAAATTGAAGAATTTTCCTTCTTTATAAGGAAATTCTTTTGAGTAAAAGACTCATTACTCTTAAAATACTCATTACTTTACTTGAAACAAATAATATATAATTAACATTTTTCTCTATATGTACACACATACAAATTACATACTATAAGTTACTTGAATTAAATAAATATTATTTATTTCAAATATTTCATAAGTTCACATATCTGTAAATCTTAAGTTTAATTCTTCAACTAAGACTATTACATTCAAACAAATATTAGATTTGCTCATTATTACACGTTTCTTCGATAAAATTTTATAATATTCTATAAAAGAATATAAATTCTTTTTTCAAGTACATGACAATGAGTTTTTTCGAAAATTTGTGATGAGTACATGCATACACACACAAGCATGTACATAGAAAAAGAAATCAATTCTATCGCTTAAAAAAGCGATTATTCAATTTACCTTTTTTCTTTAGATAAGTAACGATTAACTTTACAAAGAATATTTTCTTGAAAAGAAGAACATTTAAATTGAGTAATTTTTTTAGCACTAGAATGACATTTTCTGCATGTGTGTACATGAATAGCAATCGGTGTGTGATATAAGATTGCAAGTCAAAAAATAATTATTTTTTCCTTTCTGTGATAAGAAAATGATAGTACGCTATCATGTACTTGAAAAAAGAATTTATATTATTTCGAAGAATATTATAAAATTTTATCGAAGGAAAGTCTAATAATAAGCAAATCAAATATTGATTTTAATGTAATATTCTTAATTGAAGAACTAAAGTTAAGATTTGCAGATATGTGAACTTGATGAAATATTTATGAAATATTTGAAATAAGTAATATTTATTTAATTCAAGTAACTTACAGTATGTAATTTATATGTGTGTACATATAGAGAAAAATGTTAAGTAAATATTATTTGTTTCAAGTATTGAGTGTATTTTAAGATCATTATCAAGAAAATTTCTTTTTTAAAGAAAATTTCAAGGAAAGTTCTTCGATTTCAAAGAAAATTCTTTGTTGAAGATAACTATTACTTATTAAAAGAAAAAAGTAAATTAAATAATCCCTTTTGTAAGTCGAATTGATATTTTTCTGTGATGCATGTATGCATGTACACCTACACACACACACACACACACACACACACACACACAAAACATTTTTCTATGTCGTTAGAAAATTTATTTTGATAAAAAGAAGGCGAGAAACTATCATAGCTCAGAACGGGGGTCTACTGTTTGTGTATAGCCATTGCTGCTTGTAATAAATAACTCCTCGTGCGCCTAACAACCACAATCGCTGGGCAGCCACATCTCGCGCGCTTGCATTAAACAGTAGGTCGGGTTTATACGATGATTTTTAATAATTAATAACTTGTTAATTATTGCGTTAATTATTGAAAAAATTTCAAAATGATATAAGACCTTTTTGTTCTCCTTGATTTTTTCCATGCTCCCAATTACGGCTTACCTCGGACACCCTGTGCGTGTGCATGTGCGTGCAGGCGGACGTGTGTGTATGTGTATGAGTGATAATTATCATTATATTTAATTTTTACTTTTATGTCAGTTTTTAAATATGATTTGATTAATGATCATTTATCCTTTGCAGATGGGTAGTTCTATTTTCCCATCCTGCAGACTTTACCCCCGTGTGCACCACCGAACTGGGCCGCATCGCGGTACATCAACCGCACTTCGAAAAGCGCAAAACCAAATTGCTGGCTCATTCCGTTGACAAACTTAAGGACCATGTGGACTGGGTCAATGTAGGCATCCTTTATTCTATTGAATTTTACATTCAATTTATTCAGCTTTAGAATCCTTGTGCTTTTCTATTTCTTTTTTTTTTCATTTTCAAATTAAGTTTGATTAGTTTATAATTAATTTTCCAACTCTTGTAATTCCTAATTTCTGGGATCATAGGATATTAAATCATACTGCAAGGATATCCCTGGCGCTTTTCCATATCCCATAATCGCCGATCCTGACCGCAAACTTGCTGTGCAATTGGACATGATCGACGAACAGAGCAAGAATGATCCAGAAACTGCTCAGACCGTTCGGTCTCTGTATATCATCAGTCCAGATCATCGTCTGCGACTTTCTATGCAATATCCGACTTCCACTGGACGCAACGTTGAGTGAGTTGATCGGATGTTGCTGTATTCACCTTTGAGGTTGTTTCAAAATTTTGTATTCACATATCAAGTATCTAATTAACAAATTAATAGCAAATTGTCACAAGTTGGCATTAATCTTCAAGATTGACAAATCCGATGTCATCTATGTCAGCAATAAGCTCGCAAAGGCTACATACATAACGAGACAACAAATTGACAGCAAAAACTGAGCAACTCGATTTTGATTTTGTTGTTAATTTGCTATCAGGCTATCAGCAAATTTTGTATGGTTTTTGCTGACAATTCGTTCTCATATTAGCAAATTTTGTATATCTGCCATCAATTTGCTGACATTATTGAAAATCAAATTTGGTATCTTTTTGTTCACGAAATTTGTAGCAACCATTTGACAAAATTTGCTTTCAACAGACTTAGTAGGGTACATGTTAATTTATTATTTAAATTTATTATATTAATCAATATTATTGTTTCAGCGAAATATTGCGTGTGATCGATTCGCTGCAGCTTGTCGATAAAAGACCAGAGATTGCAACTCCCGCCAACTGGGTGGTGAGTCTCATCTTTATCTCTTTCGTTGTGTGTAATTCAATGATGGCGAAATGAGATTTGATCTGATTTAATTATGCGAATGATATTGCAGCCTGGTGAAAAAGTAATGATCTTGCCGACAGTGAAGGAGGAAGATCTTCCGAAACTCTTTCCAGGAGGAGTCGATCATGTATCTATGCCGTCTGGAAAAGTCTACGTTCGCACTACCACTAATTACTAATCGCAAAATATTTTGTTTACGCTGCATGTTTTTATTTGTTTCAGAACTTTGTCTGAGTAGCTTTAATCCAATATCTTAAAACAAATCTATAAGATTTGAAAAAGATTGTAACTCGGCAACATTTTATTAAAATAAAAATTGTATTCAAGTTTCAGTGATTGTTAATTGAGCCTTTAAATCTAGGCTTTTTCTAAGAAAAATACTGATAACAATCGATATTAAATATCGATTACAAATAAAAATGATAATATATTCGAGATACTTGCCACATTTTCCGGAATTTTGTGCCCGGGCAGATATTTAACGTTTTCGTGGATGGTGTTGATTATGTTGGTTAATTTTTCGTTGTTGATAATTTCTTCGTATACGTACATTGTCACCCGAGTTTCAAATATATTGTTGTACTTCATGACATTTGCCCCGACAATCTTTGCGATCGCCGAGCCCCTGGAATGATTTATCACATTAATTTATCGATTCTTGCAGAAATATAATATGTTATCCTCAATTAATAAGTTAACAGTAATTATATACTGTTGATAATTTCAAATATAATTTACAATAAATCACAGCTAATTCCCACGACCTTCTTGTCCTAAACACTATCTTTAACCCCCTCCTTCCTCTTACCTTATCCCTTTACTTTCTCACTCTCTCTTTTCCTCACTATCTTTTTTTTTGCTTTCCACATTTTCACTAATATTTCTCCTTTATTCTCAAAAATAATAATAATATATGATATATAACACACACATTATATTTTGTATGTAATATTATATCATTTTTTATTTTATACATTTTTATACATTATTATAGATAAAATAAACTAAATAAATAAATACACATACTAATTTAATTAAATTAGTCAAACACATTTCATACAGTTAAAATTATAATAAAAAAATTGAAATTATATCTTATATATATCTAGATATATAATTTTTTATCAATGCAACTGTATATTATGAGCCTTTGAAATTGTGTCATAATGCACCAAGTTAATTTTGGAACAATAAGACATTGCATTGTGACATATATAAATTAGATCAAATGAAACTGTGTGTAGCTTATGCTATTATTGATTTTAAAATTGAATTTAATTTTAAGATAAAAAATATATTTCTTTTCTCTCTTGATATAACACTAAAAACTTATATAATATTAAAAAACTAAATAAAAAAAAATATAGCCTTTTTTTATATTATTACTTATTAATTTTATTATTTTATCATTATAAAATCTTTATGAAATTTTTATATCAAAAAGCATTTTATATTATTATTATTACATATTCTCTCAATTTTTAATATTATAATATCAATTAAATAGTATTACTTAAAATAGTGCAGTTACATTGAATATATTAAATATTGATTAATAAACAATATAATCCATCAATATCAAACATCAAAAGACTCTCCGCTGATTCTTCTTATATCATTAATTTATTTTTCAGCGATTATTTAATACTATACTTGTGATTATATAAACTTACCTAAAGAAGATACACAGCCCTCATCTTTAAATAAAGCACTTCAACCAATTGTATACGCAGTCAAATAAACCAACACAAGGTGAGAGGAAAAAGAAAAAGCGGGGAAGAAACGATCTCATGTACGCAATTAATTCTTAATTAATTATTCTTGGCACAAAGAGAATTACCAATTGCCGCTGCCGACGATGCATACTTTTTTCTTCGCGTCCGGCATTTCTTGTTTCCTTTATCTTTTTCTCTTGGTGACAGATAATGATATTCCCGATCGACAGTCGATCAATCGCGAGGCTCGACTGACCGACTGACTTAGACCGTGTGATATACACTGCACTGAAAATCTATAGTATACGTTACGTGAACATAGATTTTCGGTGGCATGTATGTAACACGACCTTAAAAGCCCGCTGATGGCTGACCTTAGCGGCAATTGTGAATTATTTTCTTGGCAGCTTACGCACAAGCTCTGGACTAAGGCCAGACAAGAGCGAATGCTTTGACGAAGGAACGTCGTAACAAAATTAGTGACCCAGTGATAATCGTGATAATGAGTTAAGGTCGCGAATTTAAACTAGACCCTACGATCTTTTTGTTCAATTTTATAGATTTAGACAACAAAGAGCACAACATTCTGAATAATACTTCTAAAGCTTTCAGTTTTTAAAAAATAAAGCTTTCCGAATGCATTTCTTTGCTTTAAGAGAGAGTAATATATAAAAAATATAAAGAATATAAAACATTTGCTATGTTAATACAAAAATTACGCCAACTTGAGCAAACAAGATTAGCATACTCTATTGGATATAATTAAATATTTAAGAACATTTTAAGAATATGAAAGTTGAGAGGAAAAAAAAGAGAAAAAGAGTAAACTATTACATAATTAAATTTATAGATCATTATATATAATTATATATAAATTTTTTCTTATTTTTTTAAATATGAGTTTTTGTAAAAGAAATAATGCGAAAATTATCCTTTTATTTTTTGTGTTTTCATTGTTATATTATTATTTTTTTTTTGTATCAAACAATAATTTTACAAAACAAAAAAGTATGTATGGATAATATATATATATATATATATATATATATATATATATATATATATATATATATCTATTTCGTATATAATTATATATGTTTACATATGTTTATATATATATTTATATATATTCTTATATAAAACATTTTTTATCGGGTATTTTCGAAAATTATTGAATAAATTATACGATATTGAATCAATGTTCCCGAATCTTGATTAGGGTTCTTACAACATTTGCAAAAACCTCAATCACATATAATTACTTGGCGAACAAACTATCTACTTTATCTGCTTGAATTCTTCTTCTTCTTTACTTCTTACTTTTTTATTAATTCTGATCCCACTAGCAAGAACCTTAACCATTAATTGATGCGATATTTCAAACCTTCCATAGTTAGAATAAGCGAAAAGTCACCTTAATGGCAGTCGCCTCACTGCAAGAGATATCCAGCAGGAACTCTCGCAAGTTATTGCAAGGCGCAGGCGCTGAGAGTGTGGACGCCCTATGAAAGAGATTTAAATAAGGATATCACAGGATTTCATATAAGCATACAAAAGTCGATAAAATTGAAGATGGAGCTTAGACAGCAAGGGAAATATGCCACAGCATAAGAGAAGTGGTCTTTAAAGAATTTCCTCAACCGAATTGATTTGGGAGTCGTGATGGGGCAGTAAAAAATGAAATGATTAATAATCATTTCTAAATCTTGTTTAAGATCGCCGCACAGGTAAGCACTCGAGTTGATGTTCTTGCGATGAAGATTATAATTTAGATTGTTCCAGATCCGGTTTACTAAAATAATCTCATCTCTTTGCAACGGGGAATCAAAGGACTGTTTCACGCCTCATATTACCAGTTTCCCCATTAAAATATCCGCGAGTTGCTTCATTAAAGTATTCGAGAAAGCCGTTCATGAGAGAATTTTGACTCGATATAGATTAGGACGTTGAATCCAAAAATTCAAAATTGGTTTAAAGCCTAAAACATTGCCGCTCTTGAGTCCGTTTATTGTCCTATGAGATCCTTATGAGACGGTACCCAGAACAACTTGATATTCTTCGTAAAGCTTGTGCTTAATTCGATATAATATGTAATTTCCAATCTTAATATACGATATGGCAAGACATTCTAAAACGCTCTGAGAGTCCATAAATATAACCTTTGGCATCCATTATAAGGAAGGCTTGTAAAATAGCCTATGCCTCGATCGAGGTTTCTGTTGGCAATTGCACCTAATGATCCAATTAAACTTCGGGTCAGAAGACGCCTGTTTCTGCTGGAAAGTCATTATTCATTTTTAATCCATTAGTATAGAAAGAAAAGGTTGAGTTTTTACAAAGCTGAACATTCCAGAAATTTCATTCTTAAGGAGGATGGTAAAAACCGAATTTCATAAAATTCAAATATCGTTTGTTAATGACTGAACTAAACATAACTTTTCTTTTTAATATGTTTTTAAGGTTTTTAACGAATAAAATCCAAAAAACCAAAAAATATGAATATAAATATTCATAAAATATTTATATTTTATGAATATTTATATTCATAACTGATATGTTCATATATTCATAATTATATATTATGAATATATGGATATATTCTTGAGAATCGATTTAAAAATCGATTATCTTTTTACAAAAAATCGATTCGGAATCGAACATCCCTAGTTCTAATATTTAAAATACGTATAAAACATTTAATATATATATATATTTTTTTTTAAACACATGTTTTTAAAATATTATTGTGCCGTCTAATAAGAAAGGAATGTCTAATTATCTCATCAATATTTTATCAAAATTATGAAAAAAAAATTTCTCAAAAAGAAATTATTGCAAGAAATTATTCTTATATACAGGGTGCGTCATCAAAATCCAGACAAATCGAACAATTTCTCTAAACAAAATTTTATTAACGAAAAAATTGAATATTACAAAAAATTCTTTTACATATCACGTAGTGGGTCCCTACAGAGTATATTCAATATAGTTTCCATCAGCTTCAATCACGGCTTCTATTCTCGATCTGAAGTGTTCGCATGCACGTTGTAATGTAGCGCTATCTATATCGGCGAATGCTGCTTCAATAGCGATCCTTAATGACGTCACGTTGGGATGCCTGGACTTGTCGGTGACCCTTTCAACAACGCTCCACACATAGTAGTCCAAGAGATTTAAATCTGGGCTATTAGGACGTCAGAATTCCTTGGATCAAAATATATCGATATTGTCTGAGAACAAGTTTTGGATCAAATGGCTGTGAGCCGGTGCACCGTTCTGCTGAAAAACATATGGCCTTCCAGACGTAACAGTTTCCATTCACGGCTTTACTACACTCGCCAGAACGTTCACGTACACTTCTTTAGTGACCGTTTCCTTATTTTTAAAGAAATGCGGTGGCATGACATCACTCTCACTGGACACAACACACAGGCGTACTGGAACTTTCGTTTGATTGTTCTGAAGCATTATATTTTGTCACAACGTCATAAACGGTTGATCTCGGATATCCAAAAAACCGAATTATTTCCGTTGATGATCGTTCAACACGAAGGCCTTTGATAATTACGGTTCTTCGATTATATTCTCTGCTTGGTGTCGATGCCGCGGCCATTTTGAGTTTATGACTGTTTACTAGAAGCATCAGGCTCAATCGCCAAGAATGACGTTTGGCGGAGGCACAATATGGAGGGAAATTGAAATTTGTCCGGATTTTGATAACGCACCCTGTACATTTATGGTATAAGAAATTTTTGAAAAAAAGTTTGCCATGCGTAAAAGAATAATTAATAATCACGATAAGATGAGTATTATTTAATGTTCTATAAACTATTACAGTTTACAGATTCATATGGTTATAAACTATCATAGTTGCATCAAACACTGTTGAGATACATTGATCATCTTGTAGAATCTCCTTAGGCTTTTTACATAAAAATGAGCTTTCCAAATTCAATAACATTTTTGCACATACATAAAGACATAATGAGCAGTTATTAAGGAATTATACCACCTATTAGCATCGTAACAAAAACCTTAATTGAATTTCAACTTAACAACTAATATACTTTACTTTAATCTGACTGATAAATGAACTCAATATGTGAATTAGCATCACGCTTTCATATGATTTAGAACGTTGATTTTCAATGGCGACCAGTCTTCCCTCGAAAAATGATGCCCGGCATCCTCAAAGATGGCACTTGGGTAACTTGAACATCATCGACGATGGCGAGGCGTCCTTGTTCCTAAATACGGAGTGAATGCGAATTAACGCCTTCAGGCACAGTACCTATGATATTTATCGTCAGCCCGAAATAATTTTTGCTTCAGCTAATGGCTGAGGATATAACGCACAGCGTTAGAAAAACACGTAAACAATCTTCAGAAATGACAAAGTTCTTCTGTGACATATATGTATGATGTGTGTGTGTGTGTGTGTGTGTGTGTGTGTGTGTGTGTGTGTGTGTGTGTGTGTGTGTGAAATCGCAAGAATATATGAGTGTATAATTGCAATCAATTATTATTTAAATTCATTTAAAATTTTTAAAGTGATTTTTATGTGTCTTAACAACGCTCCGAGGTTATTAGTTAATATTAAAGTTAATATTAATATTGCTAATAATGCGTCACAAAATCCTACAACCTTTATATGAAACACTTTTTTCGGAAATACTTATTTTCTGAAATAGAGAAGAAACATTTTTCGCGTACATCTAGCATATATTGTATAGATATACATGATCTGTCTTAAAAGTTTCCGAACTTTCTTTGTACGGATAATGGCATGATCTATATAAAAGATATATATATATATATATATATAGTTATATATTGATGTATATATATTGTTACGCCCGGGAGCAGAAGAATCCACGTATTCCAGAAATTCAATATATATATATATATATATATATATATATATATATATATATATATATACACGCTATTTAATGGAAGAGGAAAAAACAAGATATAGGGGAAAAAAGGAGAGAGGGCAGTCACTAGGACTGTGGTAGTAGTAGTAATCATTTTTTTTAAGGTTGATCAATCGGACAATTTTCGGGAAAATTTTCGGTAATCGGGAGAATGGTCTTCCATATTTTATTTATATTGTAGCCATTATCATTGTTTAGATTATCGGGATGTTTCTATATCTCTAGCCTTCCTGTACTTTCTTGGAAAATATGATAGTAGTAGTGGTTATTGTAATCATTTTGTCAAGTATTTAGTGATTTGTCTCGATGTTATGTTCTAATAATGCTGACTGTGTGATATGTTTTAATTTGTTATATTGATATTCTTTCATATACATATCGACCATTTTCCCGATTTCCTCAATGTATACTTTTCCGCAAGAACAAGATATTTTGTATTCCTGCAGAATTGAGGTCTTAGATCTTTAGAATATCTCAAAAGTTATTGATTATAATAGCTACTATTATATTTTCCAAGAAAGTACAGGAAGGCTATAGAGATATAGAAACATACCGATAATCTAAACAAAGATAATAGCTAAACAACATAAGTAAAATATGGAAGACCATTCTCCCAGTTACCGAAAATTGACCGGCTAGTCAATCTTAAAAACATGATCACTACTATCACAGTCCTTCCTAACAACTTCCTCCTTTCTCTATTTTCCTGGTCTCTTCCCCTTTTCATTAAACAACGTATATATAGAGAATATTTTAGAAAAGCAACTCAGTATAAGGTTGCTTCTCTCTCTGATGAAGTAAACTGCAATGTTCATGAAACGTTGGCGTTATATATGGTTAAATTTGTTTTTTTTCTAAATTACATTATTACATTAATAAATATGCTATTCCATTAAAAAAAATGACAATGATTTTAAAATCTCAAAAAATGACCGTGAGACAAATTTTTTGCTTATCCATATTTGCTCCTTCGAAAACAATGAACAATTTTTTTCTTTGATATTTTTTCATATCACATTAAAAATAACAGAAACATTCTAAACTGTAATTCTGTTCGAGTTAACAGTCACTCTGTATACAAGATGTCCGAGATGTTCTGGAATTGCTGATTATCTCAGAAAATATGCATTTTTTGAAAAAAATGTTTGAAACAAAAGTTGCAGAGTATAAAATGATGTTAGCAATTTGACCTTGAGTTGCATCACAAAAATACATCAAGGTCACATCGATTTTTTAAAATGAAATATTCCATTTTTTGTTCCAAAATCTAGTTAGTGTCAAGAGATTTTCAAAACTCTATAACAAAGTTATTTTTTTAGTTAAGGTACTTTCCGAGTTATGAGAGTTAAATGGTTAAAGTACTGCCGATATTAGTATTACCATTTGCTAGTACGTCCCACAATAGAATTCGATATATTATTGTTTCTTTAAACATATATTTGTCTTTTTCGTTTAAAACCTTTGAAGATCTCAACTCCGCCTATTGCCTGCACGACCTATGAATAAAACAACATTCGAATTTTTTAAATACAGCTGAGTTCCATCTACTCAGGGAAATTCTGAATTTTGACTAATAGAAGGAATTTTCCGATAATATTTTAGCATAAGTAAATTGAAACTTATTACAAATATAAGCAATCACTGTGGATGGTTTGACAATTTCAAATCTTGTCCGATTCTACTGAAACAACTTAAAATTAGTTTTCTTCGCTTTCAAGCTTTTTTATGGCTTTTTTCTTAAACGGTCTTCTTTTCTTTTGAATTGACTTTATTTGTAAATTCTTGTTACGCTTCTTGTAAATGCTTCAGCTTTCAGAAAAAGAACGCATAATATTGTTAAGAATGCATATTGTTAAGGATTGCATAACAAACTTCGACTTTTCCAAAACATTCTCCTAACTGAGAAATGTTCACCAGGAGTTATAAGCCACAGTAAATCAATTGAGGATGTCGTGTGGCTCCGTGTGTGAGTGACGGATCCGTAAGTGATAAGTCACGAATTCGAATTCATACACATTCTATATATATGGATCCATAATATTTTATATAAATCTTTTTAAGAGATTGTTTATTAAAAAATTATATGTATGTCTTGTTAAGAAGTTGAAGTTTAAAAAAGACAAAAAAAATTGAAAAGTTCCTTTCGGTTGTTCGATTCTTGATGAATCAGAGTCAAGTACGTAACGAATTTGAAAGCATGATATAGCAACATCTGTCAAAAATTCACAGGCCAACGAATAATGAATCAACCCCAAAGGCAAAACGTTACGACACCGTAGAGGATACGCAATCCTTATAAAATAATTCTATCCTTTCAAGACTCACTTGATACAAAAATTATTTGAATGAAAATGATATTTAATCATCAAGAGTTGTTAATTATCACCGAAATGATGAACCGTGGGATCCTTATCTTTGCCATGACACATATACGCACACATGCACGCACACACAAAAGATATAAATTCGATTGGACATCCTTCTGATGTCTTATAGATATACTTTGCTAATGCCGGCAGTCTAATTTCGATTTAAAAAAATCGATGTGACTTTGATCTCGGCTTTTGTGACGCAATCCAAGATCAAACTGCTAACATCACTAAATACATCACTTTATATTGCAACTTTTAAAATATTTTCCTCAAAAATGCATACTTTCCGTGATATTCAGCCTGGAATATTTCGGACACCCTGTATATGTATGCACGCACGCACGCATGTACGTACATAAATTTTATATTTTGTATATATAAAATGATATATATTTAATATATATACTCGTGTGCGTGTGTACAATATATAAAAACATATATATATATTTTTAATTTTTTTTGAAATTATCTTGATACGAAAATCAATCTTGGAGCTTATCAAAGTTTTAATAATATCTTACTCTATAATAATATAATTTTATTCAAGACAAGATTAAATAGGACTTCAAGTTTGATTATGCATAAATGAAAGGAAACATTGTCTTTAAGAATCTAGGAAAACAAAGGAAAGAAGAGCTAAGCCTTTTTTTTATCAACAAATAATTGGTTATATTTGTTTTCTCTCTCGGTTTACATAACGAAAATTGTTTGTTGGCAACACATACAACAATCAACAATTGAGAATCTATAGATCTAATTCATCTATTTGGTCAAAACATTGAATAAAATCTTTGTTGCGATAAAATATATATGTACATATATTCATATTGTAAAATGTAACAATTTATTTATCCATCGCGTTCAACGCGATGCGGGATTTTATTGACTAAATTATTCGAGCTTTTTATCTAATAATTTTTGGAGCCCTTGGATCCAGAAACCGATATATGGATTGTGAAATCACAAAATCAAAATTTCAATAATTTGCTAAAAACGAACGGGAATTTCATTAAATTAAAATTTAAAATCATAAATTGAACCTTCGAGGTTATGAATCCAGATTAGAATCCAGATTTTAGATTAGAAATTTTAGATTCATAAAATTTTGTATTTGTGTATATCTGAAAATTTAGGATTTTGATTTATAAAATTTAGAATTCCATGTATATGGAAAATTATAGATTCATGAAATCTTGGAATCATCAAAACTTCAAAGAATGTAAGATTTGTAATTCATAAGATTTTGTAATCAGAATACAATCAAATCTCAAGATTAGCGCGATCTCCGTATTGATTTATTGAGTCTCTATTTATTTATTTTATCAGTGAGTTTCAAAATACAAAAGGGTCCTGTTGGAATCACAGAAAAATTGGACACTTGAAATTCTAAGCAACTTACGCTCTTAAAGTTTTCGATCCATAGGACTTGGGACCATTTGGAAATCAGATTAATTACATTCTCGGTGATAAAGGATCCACAGATCTTGATGGGCTAATTGTCTTTTTACGTTTGTAAATCACCTTTAAAATGCTATGATAACAATTATGAGCTTACATGTGTTCTGGATGGCTGCGTATGCAGTCGACTAAATCCGTCGGTTTTAGCTCACCAACGCAAATCCGATGAATTGCCGTGAACAACGGGAACCTGTTTTCCATGTTTTTTAATTTCAGCATGTAATTAACCTCTTCGGCGGTGAACGGGCCCTGTAGTTTTTGTCCGTTCAGCATCTCTTTCTCCAGTGTCTCGATCGACTGCAAATCACATTCATTACGTTATTATATATATCTAACAATTTATAAAATAATTAGAAAGATATTTATAAAATAATAGATAGCAGCAATTTATAAAATAATTAGATAGATATAAACACATGTTATATCAAATCGTTGGAATGTTGTATTTCTAAAAAGATTTCTAAAGATTTCCCTAATAGATGACAAAATTTTTTAATAAAATTTAATCTTTTAATCTAAAAATTCTGTCAGAATTAGCTAAAATAAATCAACGCATGTTCAGTCCAACACATTTCAAATTACTGACTTTGCCAGTCTTGACGAAGGCCTCTGAGACCTTTCTATTGCGTCCACCATAGCATGTCGTGATCAGATCAGCTACTCCGCAACTCTCAAAGAAAGTCGTCAATTTTCCGCCCGGGAAAAACACGTCGACAAACTTGATCATCTCCATAAGACCCAGCCTGATTACTGCAGCTTTTGTATTATCACCTAGACCTAGCCCGTCGACGAAACCAGCGCCACAGGCAACTATATTCTATAAAACATTAATACGAACATATTAATGTGTTATCAAAATTTTATTAAAATAAAAAAATAATAATAAAAAGCCATTTTTAATTTATATTTTATATATTTTATATAAATAAAATTAAATTGGTAGGATCAGAAATAATCATTGTCACCTTCAGTGCTCCACAACATTCCACAGAATCCACATCCTCGACGACTACCACTCTGAAATACGATGTTTGGATCAAGTTACGAAGTATCGGCGCCATTGCTTTGTCTTTGCAGCCTGCAAATTCCAATCAGAATTGCAAAGCTTATTTTACTAGCACAAACTGCTTTAAACCCACAAAAAGCTTAAAAAAACAGGTATTACGCGATTTACACAAACTCGAAAAATTTTTCATATAAGAATATATATAAATATATATAAACATATATACATATAATTATAATATATAATTATATAATATATAATTATATGATATATACAATTATATATAAAATATGTTCATATATGCTCATATTTTTTTTCTTTTGTAAAATTACTGTTTGATACAAGAAAAATAAAAATAATAATAATAATAATAATAATGAAAAAACATAAAAATTAAAAAAATTTTTTGTATTGTTTCTTTTACAAAAAGTCAAATTTGAAGAAATAAGAAAAAATTGTTCACATATAATTATACATAGATCATATAATTATATGTAATTATATATGAGCAATTTTTTCGTATTTTTCAAACTTAATTTTTTGTAAAAACAATACAAAAATTATATTTTTAATTATTTTTTGTGTTTTATCATTATTATTATTATTATTTTTGTATCAAATAGTAATTATACAAAAGGAAGGATATATATGAACATATATGGACATATTATATAATTACATATGTTTATACATATTCTTATATAAAAAATTTTTTTCCAGGAAGCTATTCATAACTTTATAACATATTTTATCATCTTTATTTTCTGAAAATGTCGATTTAAATCATATGCTAAGTAGAAATTGAGAATTGCATTAAATCTTGTATCGCATTAAACATTATGCATGGTCTACAATGAGCAATAGCAGTATTCTACCCAAGCAGAACAATATATCATGATAACATTAAATGAATCGTAATTGATAAAAAAGTGACTTTTAATAATTATTTTGGAACCATTTTGACGCCATTTTGATAGTGATCAAAAGCAGTAATAGATGAGGCTGTAAGAGTAAGAAACTGATCAATCACAATCAACTATTCTTCTTACATTCGACTGTGATTGATCAGTTTCTTACTCTTACAGCTTCATTCACTACTGCTTCTGCTCATTGTAGACCACGCATTAAGAATCATTAATACTAATGAACAAAGTAGAATAAGATCGGTATAAAAATCAGATGAAATATTAGATACCTAAGCAGAAGAAAAAATCACTAGCAAAATGGCGTCAAAATAGTTCCAAAATGATTATTAAAAGTCACTTTTTGATCAATTACGATTCATTTTAATGTTATCATGATATATTGTTCTTGGGTACAATCAGTATACGCTTTTTGCAATTACGTAATTCATTACGCGATCCATTTTTATAAGAAAAAACTGTGCTATCGATATAACATTCATGCTTGTTGCAAAGGCAACATTATTTAACGTAATATAGTTCAAGATATTGTACGTTTAAATTATCTTGATTAAGCTGATATTTTAAACAGTTGAATATAAGATCGGAATTTACCCTCTTACCGATAGTAGTCTCGCAGAACATCTCGTCGGCTACCTCGGAAGCCAAGTTGGCACCCATCAAGACCGAGATTGGGATTTGCAGTTGTCTTGAAATAATGTGAGATATAAGTTCGATGCCGCCACCTTCCTTTTTGTCGAAGCCCTACAAAGAATATTCCAAATGTGTACGATTATAGACCAATAGATAAAGAAATATTCTACATGATATTCTCAAAAATTATATACGAAAGATCAAGATATACCTTGATCAATGACAATCCGATGGCGGTAGGTTTGATCTTTCCCTGCAGGGTGCTGCATATCCTTTGGATAAACTGATGCGGGACTACAAATATAAGTATGTCCGCATCTTTCGCAGCCTCCGCTACGTCCGGGATTGCAATCTAGAACAAATGAATGCTGAAATGACTTGTCTGACGCAAGAACGAAGATAAATGAAATGAAGGAGTCGCTTCGAATTCATATAAATTTGTTCCAGTGTTCTGGAACTTCATGGAAAATAAATGGAAAAAAGCAGTTAATTTGGGATTTGGAAGGAAGCTAACAAAATTCTTAAAAGTTCTTAGGAATAGATACCTCTAGAAAAGAGAAATCGATGCAGATAATATGCATGAAAGAAACGTATAACGTTATGATAATATATATATATGTATATATTTATGATATATATATATATATATATATATATATATATATATATATATATATATATATAGATATTTATGACATTATGATACAATATATATATAATATATATATTGTATAATTCCAGAATATGTATATACATGACTGTAGAATTTGATGACTTGAGAAGTGTAAGGAAATGGCTAAAGAGATCAGGGAGACAAAATTTACAATCAGAAGGCTATACAATAGTGCTGAGACGATACATATAAAAGAATGTCAATTCATCTAGATATTATATTGATTTGCTTTAATTTTTCTCTCGATGATAAGCAAAAACAATTACATGTGAGAAATAACACGTCCTTGAAAATTGCTCTGCCATCTAATCGTACAATATAAAGAAATATAACAGAAAAATAAACAGAAAAATACAACAAACGTTCATTCGTTTTGCTGATGTTTCTTCTTACACACTTAAAATAAAATTTTTACCGCAAATTCTTTAAACGATTTGGAATAAATTTGAGAATCAAGATTTATAATCTTTTAGTAATTATGAAAAATATTCTAGAGAAAAAAATGGGCGATAAAATTTTTTATACGAACAACAACAATGCCTAATATCAAAAATTAAGCAGATGTTATAAATGAGATTCTGATAAACGTAGAGACAAAAAGAGAATCATAGATACAACTTCACGAAATAAAATTTTCAAATGCTTACTATAATAAAAATACTAATTATGAATATAATTATACTTGCGAAAGATTCTTAGAACAAATTTTGTATCTTTCAATGTGTTGAGGCTCTCGAGCCTTGATATTGATAAAAATATTTAAAACTTTATATTCCTGAGACTTCAAATGTACTTTAAACTTTTATATTTTTGATCTACGATTTTTAATTTAAGAATGTTGTTTTTCTTTTACTTTTGAACTTTGGATTTCTAAATATTTCTCTCGGTTTTCTTAGAAATATTTCTCTCGGTTTTCTTAGAAATATAATGTGAAAGTCACGCATAGTTAAAAAATAAATCGAATACATTTAAAGAAGCAAATTATATCTTTCTAGTCTGTTTTCGTTAATATATCCAAAGAATTTCGAAAAAAATGATATATGGTAATCAAGAGTGATACAAATAAAATAAAAAATATAACAATATAACGTGTGATACTGAATGTTTCGAAATAAAAAATTACTGATGTAACTTTGTTTTGATCGAGTAAAGTCATCAATCATTTATTCTGACTCTGTTATCATCATTCTTCTTTTTTCTTGAAATGAGACAGGAGATTTGCATGGTAAAATTGAAGGCGAAATATTGTTTCAAATTTATTTCAGAGAAAGAAGTAATTGGACACAATTCCAGAAAATTAAATGGATTTAGAAAATGATTTCTAAGGAAGCAATTTGCTATTTTTTTTCTAGTTTTACTTTGTTCTAGATTGAACATAAAATAAACATTTAAAAAATGTCAAAATTTAACATAAATAATGTCAATTGTTATGCAAAAATTGGAATTCATGTTTTTATTATCTTATAATAACATTTTTTTAAATGATTTATCTTAAGTTCAATCTGCAGAGCAAAGTATTCTGAGAAAAATTAGATAAAAGAAAAATAGCAGATTGTTTATCTTTGAGAGTTGTGGCAAAGCACGAGGCACTTGATATTTTTTTGTATCTATCTTCAATGAAAACTTACAATATTTTTAATGAATAATTGTATTTTACAAATTAATTTTCTATTTTAAATATAGTAATAAATGACATCTAAACGAAAACTAATAAAATTAAATAAAAAATTTAATAATAAAATTGAATATAAAATTGAATATAAAATAAAATTACTGCATATAAGATTTTGTCTATCATTCAAAATTCTTAGATATCTTCAAATTTACATTAATTTCATCGCAATTAAACAAGAAACAGTAACAAAAAACAGCTTCAAATTAACATAATATTAACATAATTGACATGATATCATTGAAAAAATAGTGATAGAACATTTTTTATATACTCAGTCAAACCAGATACAAGCGCATTTTAAGTTGACGATTCCTTCGCTACTGATTCCCTTCTTGCTTGATTAAACGCGTCTATAATAAGGACGGTCAATAATATTATCAGTACCAATAAATATTTTAGAGAATATCCTCTACCACAGAACGATATTACTCCAGAATTAAAAAATCCGGATTATAGACGATATTCTACAGCAATTCATCAATATTAATTACATATGATCATATATAATATAATAATATTGTAGGTATTTATAATAATACTGATAGTATTATTGATTGTGCAAGATTTATAGAGTCGGAATCACATTTTCAGAGAATAAATATTTCATGAAGATGTATTATTTTTAGTTCACTTTGTACACGTGTAATGATTCTTAGGAAGGGGGAGCGAAGATTTTCATAAAAAATTAATAAAGTTTTACAAAAAAATCCTACAGTAAATCATATTACAATTTAATCATTCTAAGTATATTCATATTTCTATCAAAAAGATATTAAAAGTAATGATTTTAAAAGAGGAAAATGATATGTGACGGAGAAATAGATTAAAAAATAAAATACAAAATATATTCTTGATAAACAATACAAAGTGTACAAAAAAAACAACAGAAAGATATAAATTCGTAATTATGAGAAAGATATAATGTGAGGAAGATATGATACGAAGACCCATAATAAATCGATACAGCTATCTTGATTGCGGTCAGAGCTCACTTTTGTTACTGCCAATACTGAAAGTGTATTGTTAGCACACTTCCAGTAAATGCAATAACTTCTGTCGACGATAAATATATATGACGGTCAAAAGTCGAAAACGAAGTCTGTTAAATGCATTGACGACAAACATCAAGCAGTTTTATTGTTGCGAAAGTATCAGTATTCGTCACGCAAAAATGCAATAACATCTGTTGGTCAAAATACGGTATTGGTAGTATATAGCTCAAGTGAACAGATCAATCGTATTAGCGACAAACTAATAACAGAAACTCAAAAAATCTGTTTAAACTATATCTGTATCGATTAGTCGCCGGATGGACAAAGCGGAGTTTTATTTTCTCGTAAATAAAAAAACCATACAAAATAGAATAAATTAAATAAAAAAATTAAATAGAATAAAAGGCAGCATTGTAAAATTTTTCACCCATATTCTAATGAAATGATTTTTTGGGGACAAGTACTCAAAATTGATTTGAAGATGAAAATAATAGGTGTTAGATCCGGTTAGTTTTGAAGGATTTTTTGCAAAAAAAAAACACGTTTATTTTAGAGAGACGTTAAATTAATTTATATTTATTAAATTAAATTATATTTTATTTAAAATATTTTCCATTAAAATATTTTCGCTAGTTATAACTTTTTCCCATTTGTTTGGCAATAAGTGAATTCCGCAATAAAAAAAATGTTCCTTCAAAGCAATTCATTCGCCGAGCCATTTTTTTATTTCTTCATATGTCTTGAAGCACTGGTCAACAAAGTCGTGCTGCATCGATCGAAATGATAATCTGAAGGAGCACATGCATTCAAGGAGTATTCCTGATGAATATGCGGCATGTAATAAAACTTCCCATTGAAGCCGATAACGTATCTTTAACTACTTTTGTAGTTTTGCAACGTTCGAGCATTGTCGTACATCGTAACAAAATTCACTTTGCGTTTTGAGCTATTATTGGACGTTTCTGGTTCAAAGCACGATTCAAATCGATTAATTGTTGTTAATAATTACTCAGCAGCAACTGTTTGATTCGATTTCAGCAGCTCATAATACACACCTTTCATATCTTATCAAATTGCACAACAAAATCTTACTTCCGTGAATATTAAGTTTTGGAGTCGATGTCAATAATTGATCTGGACCTATTCACGATTTTTTACGCTTAGGATTATCATAATAGATTCATTGCCAGTCACAGTTTGAAACAAAACTACTTTTATAAAAACTACTTCTTTCTATGACAAAAAAGCAATGAAATGCAAATGGTTAAATATCTAATAAATGTACTTTGTATAAATTTTTGGTTCTGTGTAAAAATTGATTCGAAGACCTAGACCTATTGATCTGTTTTTGCTTCGACAGATCTGCTTTGATGTTGTCTTCAATATTGACTTCAGAATATATTTTTTAGATTTGGTTTATATTGAGGACTGAGGACACAACACAGTAGGCTCTGGTTTTGGCATTATTACTTTACTGGCATTTTTCTTTTGATAACATCCGCAAACAAAATGTTTACTGAGTGGGTATGCTATCAAAGTTTGTTTAAAAAACTTGTAAGAAATAAACATCATTCAATAAAACATTTTAAATGATATATATAGACATAAATAGCTAGATAACGATAATAAAGTGCATTATATTTACAGATCAATATTTTCTGTACCCGAGAATACAGATTTAATCATATTACATAATATTTTATCATTATGCTTACGAGCCTTAGCAGACTAGCTAGCATGACTCTGACTTGTAATTTTAAGAATTAACATCAATCTTATTTATTACTACATAATAATATAGCTGTCATCAATTGCAGAATGATTCTTTAATTTAAGACTCCAGACACAACTCAGTAAACATAGATAACTGTAATATCACCGTAATAAAACAAAATATAATAGGTAATATAATATGTTTGTTACATGTGACATAAACGTTAGTTGTTATTTATTTTCTACTCATTGGACATTGCAATTATATAATATAAGTACAATATGTAATTAAAATATTACATAATTATTATATTATAGTACCTTAAATATTATATATAGTAATTACATAATAATTATATTAATACAATTTAATACATATAATATTTTAATACATATAATTCCCATATAAAGAATATCAGAATCATTACTAAATTAATTTTTACATAACTAATCAAAATTGTACTATCAAAATACACTTTTATTTAAATACACTTTCATGAAGCTCAATTTTTGGAGTTTCTCTTCGAGGCATCATATTATTACAAGACGGATGAAAAAAAATGCAAACCTTTTATTCTACACTATATGATTTTCTATTTACGAAACTTGAAAAAAAGAATCCATCTGATGGCGATGAGCGACTTGAATATAAAATGTTTAGATAATTTTTTTAACTCCTAAGTTTTTATCAGTTTTTAAGAAAAAATGTCGATGTAAATTACATAATTGAATACTCAGTATGCATTCTATATTAACAATCCAATTTCTAATAGTGATAAAAAACGTTTTTATCGAATAATTTTACGTGAAAATTTATGAAAATAAATGATAATTTGTTAGGTGACATACAGGGTGTCCCAAAAAGATAGGGACACCCGAATATCTCGGAAAATATAAGTTTTTACAGAAAAGTGTTTCAGACAAAAGTTGTAGGGTTCAAAAAATCTATTTACTGATCTTATCAGTTTGACCTTGGGTGGCGTCGCCAAGATCAGATCAAGATCACATCAATTTTTTTAAATGAAACATCCTACTTTTGATTCCATAATTTAATAGCTGATGTCAAGAGTTTTCCAAAACGCTGTAAGAAAATATTTTTTCATTAAGTACTTTCCGAGTTATGATTGAATGTTACAGTACCGCCGGCATTAGCATTACCCAAGTTGTACTCCACCACGTGAAGACCCCAGAATTGCCCAGACGGATTTACACGTTTTTTGTACTCAGAGAAAAATTGGAGAATAATGCAGCTAAGAGAATAATGAAGACAAGATCGGATGATCCAGTCAAGGCAAAATTGAACGATGTCTTATTAATAGATCATCGTTGGAAATAAAAGAGCAATTTTTCATGAGACTTGGATAACTTTGGATAACGTCAAAGCTTATTGCACAGGTTCTTCTGTAACGCCTTGTGTTATGTTAAGTAATAATCATAAACTTAAATCTGTACATGAACTTGACCTTCAGTCACAAACAAAAACATAACGTAGCAAAAACGTCAGGGTTTCCGCACAAAAACATCGGGTTACGTAAAATTTTCCAAGGCATACTACATTTTATTTGTCCGAACTTCAGACATGATGAATTGACAATTCCGATCACTGTTTAAGCTCGAACTGTCTGAAATGTCTATTCGAATTAGATGCTCATTTGTTGTAACTTCGAACTATTCGAATAGATCGAATATTCAATGTATTCGAATCTTTTCGAGCCCAACTCCAAACAACGATCTGTGATTTAGCCAGAAAAATTATTTCAAAATTAGTTGATTTAAAAATTTTTCATACTGTTTGGAATATTTTTCCTCACAGAGTATTCATTCTTATTATTTTTTTATCTACGATGACTTATCTTTCAGAACGAGATAGAACATCTCTTTTCGTGATGCGGGAATGGAATGATCATCAAAGATCGTAAGTTAGGCAGATTTTTAACAAAACTTTTCGCGATGAAAACACAGCCATTTCGAGATCCACCATGGAGCGAATGGTCAAGCGCTTCAATGAAATAAGTAGCGTGAAAAATTGCTAAATTCCAGGACGATATCGGCGACTTGTGAAGAAAAACAACTGGATGTCAACCATCGAAAATCCCTATCTTAGCACGCGCAAAGCAAATCAGCAACATGACATTAGTCGTTGTGCAAAGAATTTTGAAAAAAAAATCAAGTTTTATCCGTATAAAATTAATCTGGTGCAAAAGTTGAACGAAAATGATTTTGATCGTATGGAATTTTGCGAACTCATGATGAAAAAACTGACGATGACCCCAACTTTCTTTTCAATATGTAGTTCTCTCGGATGAAGCAACTTTTGAATTGAATGGTTCCGTAGACATAACTGCAAATTCTGGTCTGACAACAATCCTGGAAGCTCACACGCAATACCCTCAAAAGTTGAATGTCTAGAGGGATATGTTGAATAACATTGATTGGCCCATTTTTCATTGATGGAAATTTGAACGCTACAAAGTATGAAGATATGCTTCTAGTAATCAGGCAGATTGTAGGAGATAACTTTGCTCGTACATGGTTTCAGCAAGACGGTGTTGAACCGCATTATAATAGAAGTGTGCGAAATTTCTTAGACATGGAATTTCCCAATCGATGAATTGGAAGAAGAGGAGAGATTGAAGACATCACGTTCATCTGATCTTGACTACTTTTTGTAGGCTTGACTTTTGTAGACTTGACTACTGAAAGGCAAAGTGTATGCAACAAAACCAAGAAATTTAGATGAACTTTGTCAAAGAATTATTGAAGAAGCTGCACTCATTGAATCAGAATTCATCAGAAATGTCGTATCCAGTTTTTATGATCGAATAGCTTATTGCCAATGAATGGTGCGTAATTTGAGCATTTAATATAAATTGCCTTGGTTGTCTATATCACCGACCGATCTCGCTTCGACTGGCTGGATTACCAATCGATCTCGCTTCATTAGCTGGATCATCGTCCGGTCTTACCTTCATTGACTGCATTATTCTCCAATTTTTCTCTGAACACAAAAGACGTAAATCCACCTGGGCAATCTCCGCGTGGTACACCTTGGGTAATGCTAATGCCGGTACTGTAACATTCAAGCATCATAACTCAAAAAATACTTAATAAAAAAATATTTTTTTAGCGTTTTGGAAAATTCTCGACACCAGCTATTAGATTCTGGAATCAAAAGCAGGATGTTCCATTAAAAAAAATTGATGTGACCTTGGCGACGCCACCCAAGATCAAATTGATAAGATCAATAAATTGATCTTTCTGAATCTTACAACTTTTACCTGAAACACTTTTCTGTAAAACTTATATTTTCCGAAATATTCAAGTATCCCGATCTTTTTGGGACACCTTGTATATCATATTAAACTATTTAATAGAAACTATTTGTGTAACAAATTCGTTACGGAGAAATAATTTATTAATGAAACTATTATTGTACATTTTTACGATAATTTTATTATTGTCAAAGGCATTCATGAAAACACCTTTATCATTGAACATTTTTGAGCGTGCAAAATTCTGGCCTTGTCATTCGTAAGTGTCTTTAAACTTTTCCCATTTAAAAACTATTATAGCTTCGTCACATTTTCATATTAGAATTTTTGTTTTAAAATGTTATAAAAAATCTCTCTTAAAGTAGTCATCGTTAATTTTAGGATACCCTATATAATAAATCAAATTTATATAATTTATAATAAATATAACATTCATTATCACATATATAATGTTATATTGTCATTATTTTATTATAACAAATAAATAATAAAAAATAAGTTTTTAGCAATTATTATTGTACATATAAAACAAGATACATAACATAACTAAAATATAACATCTGTTATATTCACATATTACTTTAATGTTATATAACAGTTATATTTCGTATTTGTTGAAAAGACAATTATTGTGTAACTAAAGATAAAGGTTTAGATGATAAAATATTACTGTGAAAATATAAGTCGACCTATTAAGGCCCTATAATATAAATTTTTCTGAAAATTTTACTGTGGCACACACAATAAGACATACAAAACGCAACGTGTTAATCGTCGGTTAAAAGTGTCATCTTACCACATTCTCAGGGATCTTATGTCCCGGAAGATACTTGACATTCTCGTGGGTCTGGTTGATAATTTCCGTCAGCTTCTTACCATCAACAATCTCCTCGTAAACATACATAGTGACACGGTCGGCAAAGCTGCTCTGTTTCTTCGCATTCGCGCCGACTATCTTGGCGATGGCTGAGCCCCTGCGAGTTCATAAGTACAATTAGCAATAATCGAATAGTTATGCATGAAATCATCGCTCTTTATGTATCAGTTGAGCTTCGACTTAGAAACTTATAGGCTACTATTCAGTTCTTATATTTAAAACCGTCTTAAATACAGTTTTAAGATATCACAAGCTAATCACAGAGCCGTAGCATCTTAAGACATTACTTAG
This sequence comes from Cephalotes varians, assembly GCA_037157785.1. Taxonomy (NCBI): domain Eukaryota; kingdom Metazoa; phylum Arthropoda; class Insecta; order Hymenoptera; family Formicidae; genus Cephalotes; species Cephalotes varians. Next base: position 423,550 of record JANQDE010000054.1, read on the forward strand.
ACATTACATAGTCGGTCTTAAAAAAATCGAATATGAATATCGGTCATAGTTTCCATTTTGCCCAATTAATATTACATTATTAATATATTATTAATATATTATTAATGTAATATTTCATTATTAATATTACATAGAATTAATATTAGAACATAGAATTAATATTACAACAATTAATTTTTACTATTTAAATATGCTATATATATAATTATATAGTTTATTTTATGTGTGTATGATATATTTTAATATTTAAATAACATATTTTAAATATAGTAATATACTTAAATGATATTTTAATAGTACTTGAATTAATACATTTAAATCATATATAAATATACATTGAAAAAAATAGGAATAAAGGGCAAAAGCAAATTAATTATCCAGTAAACGAAAATGGATTGAAATGGACAGAAATGAATTCGTTTTGTTCGTGTCAAATCCAAATTCTGATCTTTTGAATCCATTTCTATCCAATTAAAGTTTCCGAATTTTTTAAAATCCATTTTAATCCACATGAAGAGATAAAAACAAAGCGATTTTTATTCTTTTCAATTAAAAAAAAAATATGCAGACCATTAATTCATTTTAATTTATCACACGAGATTAAAACAAAATGATTTCTACTTTTTAAATCCAAAGAGTTACTCATACATTTCATACAATTCATTTTAATCTATGACATAGGACATACCATAATATAAGGATTGAAATGATGTAATGCTATTTTTTTCAAATGAATTTTCCATATTTTGTTCAAATGAATTAAAATGGATCAAAATTTTCAATTCATTTCAATCCATTTTCATTTGCTGGGTAATTTAATTACGAAACATGCACCATTATGAGTAATTTTTGTAAAAAATTTTTGTAAAAAATTAGAAACTAAAAATTATAAATTGTGTCGATTGGTTTAATCAATCGACATAATTTATAAATGCTATATAATTTAAGAGTAATATACTTCATATAACAAATATTTCGTGATATTTATATATCAATTTATATTTCTATCTATTGCTTATGTAATATGTAAATATGCAAATGCTATATATTATTTACAAAACTATGGGATATTTCAATATATAGCTAAAATTGCAACATGATATTGTAGCAATATAAAATCAATATTAAGGGGCTACACATATACCTAGAAATTTTGAAAAAATGCGTTTTTCATTTTTTTGCATATTTGAAAATTATAAGGTCTTGAGAATATTCCCTGCAAGTTTCAAAGTGATTCGTTGAAAATTGTCGGAGATATAGTGAAAAAGAGCGCGACGAGCGTGTCATAATCCTTAGCAGCAGATAGAGGGTTTACTGTATGGAGTGGATGACTCAACGTAAGTTTGGAAGAAAAAATTGTTATCTATGTTTTTATTTATTTTTTTTATTTTTATCAGAATGTCAAACTTTAAATGCGTTTTTCTCGAAACTATGTTTACAAAACCAGAAATATCTCGGAAACAGCTGATCCGATTTACTTGAGATTTGGTGGGCCTAATCTACACAAAAAAGGCAGTCTTTAATGTAGCGAATTCTTTTTAGAACCCTTATTTTTCTTTTTACAGCTAAAAGTCGACCAATTTTTATCCTAAAAATCGCTATCTTTAAATTAATAAACGGACGCTATTTTGTCAAAAATCAATATCTTAAAAATCAGCTACGATAAAGACTAGATAATTTCATACGATTTAAGAAAATTCTAGTCTGGTTTGTTTCAGATAAGTCCTGTACGAGCTGCATTTGGAAGAATGAGAATGTTTTTTCAACATGATCTTGCACCGAGGATAATATCTCTGCCATTTTCAAATATTTTGATTTCAAACTTATTCTGAAACATATTATAACAATGTACTATAAAGTACATTAATTAAAGTAAAATAAAGTAAAGTAAATTAATTAATTAAATACATAAAGAAAACTAGGATTAACTACATACATTATGTTTCTTAAAAAAAAATCGAGAAAAAAACCTTTTTACTAGATGTATGTAGCTCCTTAATTAATTACATGATAATATTATTATTATTATATGGAATTAATCGTTAGAAATTACATAGACGTTATATCTTATTATAAAGTATGTAGTCGAATATAGTCCTTACATTTTAGCTACATGACACAGACTTATTTATTTAATTATTATTATATTAACATCTTCTCTATATTGCTTTAAGCTAGATTTACAATAGATATAGTAAGGATGTATTACTCATATAGTCTCTACAGAAAGTGAAACTAGAAATGTGTTAATATTTATATTTTCATATAAAAATAAATACTAAAACTATATACATATAAAAATTGTGAAAAGTAATAAATAAACATCATTTAACAACACATTTTTATAGTTTATTTACCGTATTTGTTATTATTATTCCTTATTGTTAGTAGTTCAACTACCAATGAAAAAGATCTTAATTTTTTGTAAGTACTTTAAGTATTCACTGATAATGTATACAAAGTTTTAATACAGAAATTAATTGTCCTGTAAATAAACTTTATTCATTTGTTTATTATGATATTCTCATGTTACATTTAGATTATTATATAGTTATTAAGTTAGCATCTCCAAAGAATTATGTTCAATAATGTTTAAAATGCTTAATTTTTAATTTTATAATTAATTTTATTTTAAATAACAAACAGACTATAGACCGATATGTGAAAACACAACAATTATAAATACGCTACACCGGTCAAAGCTAGATCTTCGCGCTAATGTTTCTTTTTGTGACTTTATACATTTATCAAGTTAACCGAACTGCGCGCCGAATAAATTTTCAGTCTTTGAAACACAGTCTTAAGTTGAACAAGAATAGTGATATCACAATATTAAATTGATAATCAATTTAATAATAATGATGTCAATAAGCATCTTGATCCCCTTTTCCTTCTGAATATTATAAAGAATTTGTTGCGAAAAATTTTATTTTATTGTTAATTTTGTTCTAAATCCTCTATTGTATTAAATCGTTCTAATACAAGATTGTTCTCTTCTAAGATTATATGTCATTCATGTGCCAATATTATATTATTTATGTCAGTATATTAATTACATCATACACGTCTCTCAATATTATATTGTGCATTGTAATTTCATAAATACACATGTGCAGTTTAGAAAATAAGATATTTTTATTGTATATTTATTGTAACAATTATTTTTTCCTTTAATATAAATGTAACATCGTTTTATTACCGCAATTATATTTTATTTACATATAAGTTTTATATACATATGTGTTTGTATGAATGATATGTTATTTCTTCGTAACTATTTTAAAGTAAATATATAATACGTATGCAACAACTATGCTTTACGTAACAAATTTGCAATGTAAACATATTATCATCGTTATTTTCGAAAAAAATGAAATTATAATTACATTATAGTAACTTTCACGTTTCATAAAATATGATACTGAAATTTAAAGCAATAATTATATATAGTGAACACATAACTATCGACTGATGAGTTATTTTGCTTTAATATAGTTCTAATGTTAATTTTTATTCTTGCAATGCTACGTCTCACTTTCTTTCAATATTACCATGATTCTAATTAATTTCCTCGTGCACTCGTGTACTCGAAACTCCCACGCCAAAATGCTCCAACGACGGCTTTTTCGTTATACGATTGACGATCGGAATGGACGTCGGTTACGCGACGCATAATTACGTAAATTCCATTCACACGCTCTTCCAGACATTCTTTCCGTCAACTCAAAGGCGCCTCAACGGCGTAATCGGAGCACGCGCGTGGTAAACAAGTGTACGCCAATGTGCGTCTGCATGTGCATGAAGGGCACGTGCGAATCGATTACCACATTCGTCGATGTTCTATCTCGGTGACGCTGGAGCGCCCAGCTGAACACCGTCACCCCCGAAGTCTATTCTATCTCTTTTCCAGACTCACCAGTTACCAGAGCCGATGATGCATACGGATGCCATGGTATTTTGAAGTACACACTTTAACACGGGCGAAGAAACGAGATGGGGACCAACCGTAGAGACGTAAACACCACCGTTTTGTCCGCACGCCGATGAGCGACTGAACCGAGTGGAGCGACCACCGAGGGCCAGAGATCCAGAGACGGTGAGAGGAGACCGGCTGAGCGACGCGTGCGTCATGCCACACGCCAATCGAAGTCCAGGTTGATAACAAAGTATCATCGGACTGAATGGGAGAATCGCGAGGAGAATCAGAGCTGAAGGAAAATACAAAATTTAGTGTGATAATTCGAAATTTAAATCCCAATTAAAACAAAACTTGTAATAATTTCAAGTTTTGGATGATAAGATCGAGATTATTACAAATTTTGTTATAACTTATGAAAATAGAATTATTATCATAATTCGTGTCTAAAATTGAAAGAAAATTTCAGAAACTTCCGTTCTTTTTTTATCAGCATTTATTTTGTTAAATTTTATAATAAAAATTCAATAAGACATTTAAAAATTTAATAATTTATAATTTATTTTATATATTTTAGTTATAATATTTATAATTATAAATTATAAATATAAAATTTTAATGATGCTTTTGTATTATATTATAAATTTTTATTTAAAAATTTATTTATTAATTGACATCTTGTTTTAATATATTAAATGATTTAAAATTAATTAATATATAAATTTTTTTGGCACAAGAACTTTTAGAAAATTTTTCCAAATTTTTGTATAAATCTTCGAACAATAATATGACTCTCTTTTTCTAAAAAAATTTAATTATATTTATTTCTTGATTAATCATAATTTCAAAAGACACGATGATGTCTCGCGCCAAGAGTATCTACTTACTGACGCGCAAGATGAAAGCGTACAATGATTTAGTTTAACCCTAGTTTTGTTTAATCTTAATGTTCGCTTTCTTTCCCATTTTCTTGTAAATCTTCGATCAAAGAACAATAACGACTTTCCATAAATGTCTCAAGAAAATTCATAATTCGTCTCTTGAATTTCTTTATAATTTAATTTTAATGTTGATTTTAGTTTTAATTTATAATTGATTGATATCACGCTGTTAGATGTATCAAACAATTGGATTTCGTGCTAGAAGGAATATGAAGGGCCAAGGATCAAAGATATTATTATGAAGTATTTTGAATTTTAAGGCAGTATTGATTTTAATAAATTGCATACGTCGTCTTGTCGATATTATGTAAAAGCTTAGTCACACAAAAGTGCAGTTAACAAATTTTCATTAAACACTCTTCGATGTGACACTCTTCACATTTTTTATTACGTACAGATATATGGAATAACATCAATCGGTCGTCGACGCGACATACATTTGTTTTCAGATCTAGACTACAGTGTGTATAGAGAATTCTGCACTGTTCGCATAAAGGTTTTTAAAATTACAAGAAACTTTTAATATTAGACGACAAACGAGAAAAGTATAACTTGATATTTCATTTAGAGAGAAAGAGTTTTAGATCTTGAATTCGATTATAATCTAATCGAGCTGGAAACAAATTCATAATATCAGGAGAATCTTTTCTTGTCATGATCTTGTGTGCGCTACAAATCTTGTAATTAAAGTTTTTTTTTTTAATAATTAAAAGACTACACAAGATGAAGAGGAAATAATTTCCGTACTTTTAATCGATTATTATAATCGATGCTCTATGTACATATTTTTATTTGAAGAAAGATTACCTCGTTCATTAATAATTCATAACTGAGTTAAAATGAACAGCTATTGAATTTGCAACGCTCTTGCGCTCGTACAGATAATAATCAAGATTATTATTAATTAACGACGATTAATTATTTTAATCTTCGGTGGTGGCCTGTGCAGCATCGAGAATGATCTCAAAAGAGAACGGCTGAAAACTGTAACCCAAACCAGAATAAAATTTGCTCTGAAACTCCACCCTGGAACATACAAAAAGGAAAAATTAAAAATAGAAATAGATTTATATAATAGATCAATGAGCATTATTGATAAAAAAGTTTACGGCAATATCTATAAATTTATCACTTAATAAAATTGTAAACAAAATAAATTATTTATTTACATAACATAGTATATGAAATCAAGAAAAAAAGATATGAAAGATCTCTCGCAAAGCTTACCAATGTAAACGAAGCGTATGCAAGAACGCTGAAAGACCCTCCATAAGTACGAGGATGCCTACAGTGAGCACCGCCCAAAAACCGAAGACGGCGTAGAGAACGATCCCACCATCCCAGCCTTCCCTCGCCAGACCATTTCTCATCACCATGTTCCACAGTACCTCGGATAACTGGGCATGAGCCAGAGACAAGGCCCAGAGACGCAAATAGGACGCAGTATGCGACACACTGCCAAGAACGTACTCGATAGTGTGGATGCCCTGATGAATGAACACCTCCGTCATATCTTCTTCTTCTTCTTCTTTGTGGCCACCGCCACTCTGAGTAACACCTCCACTCTGCTGGAGAGCCCCCATGCTGGCCTCCACGTCGCCATTTTCGGCACCATGATTGTTGAGCTGGTAGTGCTGTTTTCTACGGTTGCGCATCATCAAGATCGGCTTCGCTAGCAGCATCCATGGTACACAAAGCAGAGCCACAACCACCAGAAACTTTTGCAAGCCGCTCTGGCCGCCATACATATAAGGATCGCATTCGCCAACTTTGGTGGCAGGCTTGAAAAGGACCATGTTGATGAAAGTGATGAGAACCGAGGGTGCACAACCGGGGCCATCGATCGGATCATTTTTCGGACCATATTTGATCCATTTGATAAACATGAGGATTACCATGTAAAGAAACAGTGCACATAGGAAGATTATCTGGGGCACAAACTCGCAAGTAATGTTAATGCGTCTCTTAAAGTACATGTGATTCCACAATCCTACTACCACGCCGAATAACATATGCAACACACCAAAGATGATGGAAATTTTCATTTTATACGAGTTTTGGAAAATAATCTTATTTTCTGCTAGCTGCCACACTGGATCCATGCCAAACGGATACGGATAATCGATGTAATCCGTCGAATTGGGATTCAGCTGCAGCTCTCTGTTGTGCTGAACAGTGCTACGATCGTAATTTACCAGCCAGTTAGAGCCAAAGATGTTGAGCGACTTGGAGAATATGTCATTGTAAATTAGACCAGTATACATGGAGAACATGCCCATGAGAAAGATGATGTAACGACCACCGAAGAAAATATTCCAGATTTCATTGTCACTCTTTTTAGCCGCCAATGGTTTCTCCTTCAGCACCATCCAACCACCGAACAGGAACATAATGAGGCCGTGACCAGTATCACCGAACATTATCGCGAATAGAAATGGGAATGTAATAATGGTGTAGGGAGTGGGATTCATCTCGCGGTAAGATGCGACCCCATAAGCGTCGATCAATACTTGGAACCCTTTCGTGAACTTATTTGTTCGATTGTACGTTGGCGGATCCTCAAAAGTCTCCATGCGATTCAAAATGGGAGGAACAGAACTTCCACTGCGTTCCTAGAGATAAAAAAACATCAATTTTTCATTTCGCGACACAAAGTTCATTGAAATAAAGGAGTGATGAAATAGTGTTCATTGATTACCGTTCCACGTCTTAACGCTAGTTGGATAGTCTCAATGTCCAAAACAGGCACCCAGCATTCGGCGATCAGACACTTTTGAGTGACATCCAAGTTGAAAAGATTCAGAGTATGATAGATTGCCTTGATCTTGCGGACCTTGATAAACCAGTTCTTGATGTTTTTTGCGGCAGCTACGAGAACGCGATGACGATGGTCCTGCGTTTGTCCTAAGACCTGGAAATCAAGATTGCATCATTAATGTTTGTTCAACAAATTTTTAATTAAACTTAATACGTTCGCTACTACAATTAAATTGGAAAAACCTTCGCTATATTTTTTAGTGTATCAATATTAAAAATATATATAAAAATATATTATTATTTAATAATAATAGAATTGATATAATGCTGACGTGAGAGAGATGAATCTTAACTCGACCGTGGGTTTTGAATTCGATCTAAATCTTCATCTTGCGTATGTTTCGATTCATAAGAGTTTATCAAAATCGATATTCGTAGTCCGTTGTTATTTTAAAACCATCTGAAGTAATGTTTTAAGATGATATGGCTGTGTGATTGGCTTATAACATCTTAAGACGGTCTATACTTAAGACGATCTTAAACATAAGAACCGATTATGAATAACAGCTTAAGAGTTAAAAGTTTGAGAAGTAGTAAAGAAGTATGAGGTGAACCAATCTGTTTCAAATAATAAACTGCTTAATCAATTAAAAAATTAATTAATTAAATTGATATAAGAAAAGAAGAAAGCTAGATTTTTGGCCCTATCTGAATTTTTTTCTATCAGAAACGTTTAATTATTGTAGATTTATTGAAATCATTAACTAATTAATCCCATTTTTACCACCAACTCTTATATCATATTATCTCTGTATACTTGCTTGTTCACTATCTTTAGATTTCATAGGTTATTTATGCACTTTTAATGTTTAGGAAATTCTTGATTAGAATCCAAATGTTCATATGTGATTTTTTCCTGACACACATGGATCATCGCTGTGTGCAATGTGTCGAGTGTTCGTTGAAGTAAAGTAGCAACATTTCTCGAGGATATCTGATGCCCGCCAAAATTATCCATTCGGATAGATCGGATGCGGTCAGATGTCGAATTTTTTTGAGAAATGTTACTATCACACTTCAGCATCTGATATGCAGACTGCTACGCGCGATACGGGAAATTACACAGGAATATCTTGTTATCTATATTATAATCAAGGATTTCAAAACTTTAAAAATATACATAAATAAAAAAAACCTATAAAATTCAAAATTAGACAAACAAATATATGGAGATAATATAACACAAACGTAGTAAAAATTAATTAGTACAAGGTAAACAGGACTCGAATATATTCGTTTAAGCTAAATCACCTGATTAAACACCTTAATAAAACACTTCTAATAATTTAGAAAAAATTCAAATAGAGCTGAAAACCGTTTTTATGAAGTTTCCTCTTTTAATATTCTCACAGTGTTCAAATCCTCAATACGAGTCATAACGCCCATAGCCATTTCCCTTCGATCAGCTGGCGCTTCCGGACAGGGATACAAGGTCGCTCTGAAGCCCTCACAGATCTTCTTCACGCGAGTCTTCAGCTGATCACCTTGGAAGAAAATGATGAAGACCGACTTGTATACCTGGTCCCCCTAAATCCATCATTTCCGAATTAGTACTCGATTAAAACATAAATTGAGAAGTTATTTATTTTTCTCTATTAATGATTATATTCATGAGATACATTCGTAAGATCCATTTGAACACAATCTCATGCCTAAATCTTCAATTGAAAGTGAAGCGTTGCACTCACCGTCGAAGGATCTTCTAGAGGAGTCTCAATTTCCGCCTGGCGTAAAAAGACGTTTCCACGGCATGCACGCCATAGCATGCGCTCAAATGCGGGGATACGTTCCCTCAGGATGACTCCCGCGACGAAGCTGCTCGTACGGCAAGACAAAAAATTTTATATTACGAAATAATAACAACAAATCAGGTATTTAGGGTATCTATCGACGTATGTGCACAGATTAACGCAAAAAATTGCATGAAACTTGCTACGATCATTTACGGGGGTTCTTGCGATAATGGAAAACGAAGCGTCATAATGATAATTGTTAATGAAGGCAATATAGCGAAGCCTTCAATCTGTATCGATCAATGACTTGATGCGGATTTTCTGGTGGTATTGCTAGCCAATTTGGGAAATGATGATTTCTGTAGCCATGGTCCTTCTCTCTCTCTCTCTCTCTCTTTCTTTCTTTCTACATACCTCATAGCACCTCTGTTAACTATCCTAGGAATCCTTGAGACACTCTTTGAACGACAAACTCCAACAACAAACAGCATACAATGTGTCACACGAACAAATCGGGTATATGTTTATACGCCGGATCATAATTATGTCAAATTATGCCAAATGGGATTTGCTTGTCAATACATTTTTATTAGGTTGTTGTATGAGAGAGAAAATTCTTTTAGCACTCCAACTTTTTTTATTTTCAATAAGTAGGTGCGATTAAAAGTATTATTATAAAAAATATATATACAAAGTGAATCATCTAATATGTTTTAAAAATAACTAAAAAGTATGCATTAAATAAAACAATTAAAAAAAAAAACAAAAAAATTATATGACCTGAAGAGAAAAAACACATTGCTTTTTAAAAAAATGATACTATTTGCAATATGCAATTACATATCTTTTTTGAAAAGTAATTATGTTTTCTTTTTACATCAATTAATTTATCTCATTATTCTGTGCATAAAAGTATATTAACACTTTATCTATCGCGAGATGATAAATAGGCTATTATTTGCAAGCGGTAGATAAAGTGTTAAGATACGGTTATCAAAAAATTAATAGTTTACGAAATATTTTATATCTCGTAATAAATAAGATATTTTATATTTCTAAAATATACCAGACTAAAGTACAAAATATCTCATAAACTATTGTTTTTTTAGAACTCTAATACTTTTAGTGCAAAATAATTAAAGAAATTATATTATGTAAAAAAAGATTATATCATTCACTTAAAAAAGTTAACGATAATTTTACCATTACTTATTCCTCCATATACAACTTTGTTTGAAGAAGTTTTTCAATGCATATTTTTTTAGTTATTTTCAACAATATTAAATGACCGTATATATATATATATATAAATTTTCTAGCAATTATCTCAAGAAAAAATAAAGAACATATACAACAACTTAATAAATCTTTTATTATATGTATGAATCAAATTTAAGCTCTTTATATCCTTAAAGGTTCGAATATTAAAATTCTTTGATTTTTGTTATAATTATTTTCTTGTGTAACATAATATAATAAAAAGTTCATGATTATATTTAATGTTAAATATACAATATAAATGCAAATCCTGGATTTTAATTAAATTTTTCATCTCGAACCTCTAAGGATCCAAAATACTAAAAATATAGTTTCATAGATCTAAGCTAAGGATTTAAAAGAGTATTGAGATAGTAAGATACCAAGTATCCAAAGCATTAAAAACTCCAAGAATCCAAATTTCAGGAATCGAATGTCGCATAAATTCAAATTCGCAGAAGACAATTTTTTTCGTTTTTGTCCAAGCATTAAAATTAAAAATCTAAAAAATCTGGCAATTTTGAAATTTCAAGAAATGAAAAATTTCGGAGATGAAAGCATCAAGTTTCTCAAACGTGATTTCTGTTAAAAACACTTGCGTTAAGGAGGGTAGATTTGAAAATAATTGAAATTNTATTAGAAATGAAACTACATATTGAACTGATGCGAGCTTAAATTCGGAAATTACAAACATATTAAATAAAAAGATAAAAAAGATTATTTTCTGCACTTTATGAGCTTGTAAAATAATTTTTCAATTAGTTTAAATATCTAAAAGAGATTGAACAGTTTTCTCGTAATGATGATCGATAAATTTGAATGATTAAAAACGGATAATAAGAAAATAATTAAAAAATTTTTTAAAATTTGTATTTGATTTTCAATTGGTAGCGTTTTCTACTTGTAACTTTAATTTGAAATAAATAAAGAAAAAAAGAACCATTGCAAGAGATGTAAACATCAAAATCTTGAAATACTATCTTGTAAAATCACAAGTTTTGTTCTTTATGCCTTTCATTTAAGTCAAAATATAGAAGTTTATTAAAAAAAAAAATATTGATCAAAGTGTAGTTAATCATATGAGAAAAAGAATTAAAAAGGGGTGATTCAAATGTTAATTCGAAGAAAGTGGCAAAAAGAAGCAACGTAAAGATTGATGGTTTCGTCTTATGATTTCTGTATCCTCCCCCTTAAGCGCATAATCCAGAGATAGAAATTTCTGCTCCATCGAATTTCTGCATCATACCGCGTTGTTTTATTCTGAGAATCGATTATTGGTTCCGCGATTCCTGAATTCATTCAACTCTTCGGATTCCTGGGACCTGGCACGATGGGAATGAAAGGAATAACTAGTAATGGGAGTACGTACCCCAGTTGGACAGGGCCAAGGGCGGACTGGCGGGCGATATTATCATCACTAATCAACGCGCGTGTCATGGACTCGGTGGGGTTCAAGCCCGCGTGCTCTTGCTGACGACACAACAGACAAGACACAACCACATTAGCCACACTAGACACGACCACAATGCTCCAGCTCGCTACTCTGTCTCTCGTTTGAGTGGGGCTTTGCGTTTGGTTTCTTTTGTTACCTTTGCTGTCTTAGACGAACTCAAGATATCTCTTGACAGTGCGACATTCACAAAAGCGGAGATCACGACAAGTAAAAGTGATAGTCTCTCTCAATATCTCTTACATATATAATGCTATGAGATTGTAATAAAATGAATAGAAATATATGATGATAGTAATCTTGATAGTTATCTTGAATTTTTTATTTTCTAACGATCAAATTTATCGATAGATTATAGATCAGATTATCAAATAAATTAGTTTTTTTCGTAATAGTTGAAAAATTGTTTTAGGATAACTCCGGTATATATGTCACATCGAAAACTTAATTTATCCAGTATTATTATGTTTAAGATAAATAAACTATATTAATAAAGATTTGATACTGTTTACTACTATAAAAAAAAAACAAAATATTTTTATATTAAAAATTTTTTGAAACCCTTGCATTTTTGCTCCATATATCCAATAGAATGGCTATTCATAGATGAGACATACGGTTCAAAAAATTTACAAATAATGCTAAATAAGACATAAAATGACAAAGTAATTTATAAAATGTGTTTAGTTTTATTAGGGAATAAGAATGGTGTGTGAAAAAAAAGAGATAATTAATAAAGAGTGTAAAAGGTTAGTATTTCTTAGTAATTCTCTCATACGTAAATATAGAAAAAAGAAATATAGTAAAATACAAGTGCTTAGCTCTTACATATAAGTGCTTACCTCTTACTTCTTACTAATCATCTTACGTAGTTTGTAATAATAAATGAGCTACTTATTAAAAATCGATTAAAGATCTTCCTACTTTGACCGATCAAAAAAATCGATTTTTTTGCATTTTCTTATAGTTTAACATATCAAAGTATATATTTCCAAAGCCTTAGAGCTAAATTCGAAAAACTGGCAACACTATAAGCTTTGATAGTTAGCGGCGCAGTAGAAAGTCGCAGGTAGAAAGTCAGAACGCTTTGCGTAAAAAGGAACGAGTAACTTTGGAAGAATTTTATGAGAAAGAAGGAGGCGCATTTTATGGTTGATTAATTGTATGATTTATTGCTTGTATACTACAAAATATATAGTATATTAATATATACTGTAAAATACTTGAATGTTTAAACGCGTTTTTTTCAAAACAATATTTTTGATAGCGACAACGATATTTCAAAAATTACTGAATCAAATGACAAAATTTTGATAATATGTTAGGAATATGTTCTGTTTTTGCATCATCTAGAACTAAGTCATAATTTTCAAAATTCGAATTTTGCAGCTCAAAAAATTAGCAATTTTTTTCGAAAATTTCATAAATTTCGTTTTTTTAAAATTCTGTAAAATTTTTTCTTTTCAATATTTTTATTCAATATTTTTCCTTTTAGTTTATCATATTCTAGTCATCATAGTCACATTCATACAAATTAAGAATCTGTTTGTCTTTTTTGTTTCAAATATACGTAATGGACGGAATCATTGTCGCTGTAAATAAACATTTTTCATAAGTCTACTATAACGTCAAATATATTCGATGATTTTACATATTAAAAAAATTAAGTATATTCTTGAAATATATTTGAATAAATGTATAAAGTTTGGAATTATAATATTTTATAAATTTCTTTTAAAAAATTCCCAAAAATCACCTTATTTTTAGAGCATCAAAGTAGGGAGACTCCTCAACTCACAATAATTTCGTTAATATTAACAGCAAAATCAAAATTACAACATATTACTCATATAATATAATATAAAAGTATATAACAGTGGTTGAGTGCAAATTATCTTCACTCTTTCTATTTTTTCTTCCGCGGTGTAAATCCTCATGACGTGACGTAAATATACTGAGTTACCCTTTTTTCGTAACAGAAACAATTATTTGCATAATGATAATAGCTAGTACACAAGAAAATTATATAAAATTACAAAAGATTTGATATTTTAAATTTGCAGATTTTATATATATTTTTTGTTTTTTTCATTTTTTTAACTGCAAGATTCTTTTTAATGTTACATCTTGAATCTTAAGATCATATTTAAGGATGAGACCATAAAATGTAATTCCAGAAGCAGTGCAAAATCAAAGACAGTTCATTGTGCCGAGATATCTCAAATTCGTCAAGTTGATGGACTAAATGGGAACTGCCAAAACGTAAATGATAACAGTAATGATATTGATAATAAGAGAATTAAATACTCGCTGATAATTGATAGCAAATTGAATAGCAGGTCGAACTACGACCGAATGCTTATACAATTTAACATCAATGAAATTAAGAAAATATATCTATATAAATACATCTATAAATATATCTATATAATTTTTACGTTTCTCTCTTCAGATATAATTATATGTATAATTATTAAAATTATTAAAATCTATCTCTGTGATTGGATCACATAATATACATGTATACTACGATAAATATATAAAAAATAAATATAAATAAACAGATATTATATCAAATAAATTCTTCCAAAATAGATTAGAATAAAAACTAATACGTAAAATATATATATATAAAACATAAAATAAATTAAAATATATAAAATTTCATACGTATATACAAATACAAAAAACATAAGAATATTATTATAAAAAGTTTTAAGTGGGCAGTCTTGGCTAGAAGCTAGAAAAAATAAAATGTGTATTTTACTTTTAAGAATTTTTTTTTTAAGAAAATTAATTATTTTAAATGTTTTAAACTTTTTACATATAAAAGATATACACGTTTCATCTTGATTTCTGAATTTTTGCATCCATATTGGGCTCTCACATTATAGTTAAAATTATTGCTAAATGAACAAACGATTATTGTAGATGAAAAATGACCTCAAATTGATTTGCCTATAACTTTTGAACTAGAGAAGGGCAAACAAAAGATACTCGGGGCAAATAAAACGGGTAAACGTTTGCAAAAAAAAAACTTCGGATTTTTCAACAATTGGAGGCGAAGTATGAAGTTGGCTTAGCATCTCAAAGTTAATTTATCTATAATTTTTGAATTAGAGGAAGGGCAAATGAAAATTCCAACAGAATATTCGTGAGCAAACATTTGCAAAAAGAAAGTTTTGGATTTTCAACATTGAAAGGCCAGTGTGAAACTTGCTCCCTCAAAATTAATTTGTGTACAATTTTTTAATTAAAGGAGAGCAATTTTTGATTTTTCAATATTGGAAGACTAACTTCACACAGGTTTTCTTGAATCCAAATCAAAATGTAATTCAAGAACGAAAGTAAATAAAAGATGTATTTTGTGACAATACAGTTTTTAATTCTGTTTAAAAATTAATTCAGAAACTTGATATTCCTGAAAGTTATATGTAATAAACTATATTAACCAATTCACTAGTGAACCCGAAACGTTTTGTGTCAAAATTAGTGAGAGCGAATGATTTCGTATTTTACAAGCTTATCCATATCATTTTGAATTTTAAAATGATGCTCATATATGAGTCATTACCAGAACTGGTTAATATAATAGTACCTAAAATATTAAAAATACCAATTAATTCATTTTTAAACAGATATATTGATTGAATCTACTAGATTTTCAATTAATGCAAACAAATTTTTTTTTTTTAGTGTATGATTCCTCGTGCTTTTAATTATGTTTGTTGCCATAATTATTTTATAGTACAATATACAGATACATTTTCTATATGCAAATCCTGTATGTGTTTGTGATATAATATAATCGTACAACATAATTGCATGAATGCATCATAATTATGATGATTGTAATTCAGTGTTGAAGCTACAATTTGCATGGTTAAAACAATTATAAATATATAGTTGTCACCAAAGATAATTATAAATTATAGTTCAATTATAGTAATTACAACCAATTTTTACTCTCATTAGAATGGAAATGAGAACTTCCACAAATCAACTACGTCACTGTGGATCACGATCAATGATTGAGCCATAATAACAAGAGTTCAATATAGACGTAAAAATTCAGAGATAATAAATAAATAAAATATATATCTTTTATATGTACAAAGTTCAAAATGTTTAAATAAATAGTTTTACACAAGACTCTCTTCTTAAATTTCTTTGATTTTAATCGGTCATGTTTACTGAAGATTTTTAAACAAAAGAGTAAAAATATTAGAAAAGAACTTGGCAATTCCAATTTATCGAATAATCTGAAAGAAATTCATAAGCCATAATTTTGTTAAGCAGTATTTAATACAGCTGTAAAGATTTCCTCGAAAAAGGCAATCGATAGAGTCATATAAAATCAATGTTGCTAGACTTATTTGATTCCTAGTTTTTTCTAATCGATTAGAGGTTGATTAAGTTAACATAATTTACATTAAATTTACATTATTCGCATCATTTGATGCAAAACGAGAAATAAGAAAAATTTATCTTAAAGCACGACACAAGCCAAGCTGTTAGATCATTAAAAAAATTTTGTTAATTCTTGTTACAGACCTGAAAACTTCTCAATTAGAATCTTTGAGAATGTCATATATTCATATATATATTTTTTAAGATTTCAAATTTTCCTTCGTTTTATAAAATATCATATATCAATCAACAAATTTCACAAATATAAATCATGAAAATAAAAAGATATTAAAAATTTAGAAAACTAGAGCATTATTGTAAAAATTTCTTAATTTCTTATCTTAAGAAATCTTAATTAATCTTAAATTTTTTAGATTAATTAAGATTGACTTCAATATATAGACATTGCACTTTAAGAATATAATTGTTTCATATTAAAAATAATCAAATTTGTAACAAAATAAAATATTGTAGGTTCTTAAATATTACAATGCTTAAGCACATTTTTTTTAATTCTCTAGTACAAAACATCAATCATAAGACAAAATTCGACAAATATCTTTGTCGATCTCCACACTAATTTTGATTAATGTAACAAAATAAAAACGGGTGCAAAGGCATGCGAGCAAGCGGGACATTAAAAAAACACAAACAGTTCTTTGTTAAGAAAGGAGAACATTGTTATACATACCCATGGCCACACCATCATCATTTGTTGTTATTTACAACGTTGTATCACTACAGTGAAAATTATTACAATTTTGCCGCGCGAGTGTCAGACTGGAAAGCGAGTGGATCTCGATTATTCTCATCGTGGATCGAAAGTACTCGATACAGTTTGAATTTCTCTGCTCGGGTGTTAAAAACAGGTGACTGTATCAAACTGTATCAACTGTTATCAATCAGCGCGATTCCACGCCGATTTTTTTTTTGTCTCTTTTGTAAACTGCGACATAAAGTGGGTGAGAACCTTTGTTTTGCACAATCGAACATCGGTTATTGATGAAAGCGAACAATCGCGTTTGTCTTTCAAGTGCGATTCTGATTGCTGAAGCATCCCCAAAGTCGAAGAAAAAAACGAGATCTTATCTCTATTATACGAGAATTAACTGTAGTAGTTTGTAAAATAAATATTGAAAAGTTTGAAGTATATGGTATATGATGTTTGAAGTATATGGTATAAAGATGTGGTGATTTGGATAGTCAAAAGTTAGATCTTCCAATAATCCTATATTAATAAATAAAAAAAAAATTTTTTTATGTAAATCGCAAAATAATGTTAGCTCTACACAGATCGCTTCTTTAATAATTAAAAGAAATTTATCAATCTTTGTAATATAAACATAAAGAAATCATATACAGAGTTAGTCACGCAATTGGGACGGATGATATTTCGAATTTGGCAATAGATAGAAAAAAACTGTAAAGGGAAAAGTTGAATGGTATGATAGCGTCTATTTTTCCACAACTTCATTTTTTTCATAAGTGCAATGATGAACCTAAAAAATGCAGACGCACTTTTTTAAAAAATGAAATTGCATATTTTTTTTACTCAATTCCTCGGGTCACTTTGCGTAAAGCATACAATGTAAAGCATATTTACTTCATCATTGGTTCATATAAATCGAACGTCAGCGATGTTGAGATAATGTCGGAAATATTTACTTCGACATCGCTGAAGATGGCTTAAATAAAGCTAAAATAAAGCCAAAACGTTCGATTTATGTAGAACCAATGATGAAGTAAATATACTTTACATTATAAATTTATTAACACAATAATTGTTGCGCTTTTTTACTCTCATTGTCCCTTCTTTATTACATTTATTTGTTTTAATTTCGAGAGAACTTAATTAACTATTTTTGATTTATATAATATATTCACGAATTTTAACAAATTATTGGCGTATCACATGTATTATTTTCAGTTTTAGCAAAATATAATTTAGTTTTTCTTATTGTATTAATATCTATTTTAGGAAATTTCATAATTTATAAATTACAGCAATACATGGTGGAATTAATATGTTAGACATAAAGTACACTTTTAATATCGGAACGCCATGTGTCCACTGGCAAGCGAGCTACTCATTCGTGTGCTCGATAGTTTAGATTTCTTTGAGTCAATGTTAAAAACAGGTGAATGTAACAATTACACTTAACTATTAACAGTCGACGCGTCAATTTTTTTCTCTTTTGTAAACTGCGATATAAAGTGGATAAGAGCTTTATGTTCATCCATATTGGTTTCACTTTATTTTTATCGCTGTAATTTAAATTTTGAAATCTCCCATTCTGATATTTGTGTATACTTAATATTTATTTGTGCTTGTATCGGAAAAGTTAAGCTTATAAATGATCAATTTCTCTTATTAGTCATCTAAAGAAGCAATCTAAGTAGGTTTAACATTATTTTGCGATTTTGAAATCTTTCTTTAAAGAATCAATGAGAGAACACTTTAACGCATTCACTACTGATATATGAAGTAGATGTTCATATGGATACGCCAGGCGTGTTCTCAGCATGATGTTAAAGGAGTCAAGAAATTCGGACCAGAAATGTTAAGAATTTAGTGAAAAAAGAATCGTCAGGACATGAGAATCTGACAATTTAAATCTTAAGAATCTAAAGACCAATATTCATTGTCGATTCTTATATAAGACTATCTTAAATACAGTCTTAAGATGTCATAAACCAATCATTTAGTATCTTGAGACATTACTTAAGTGGTCTTGTAATAAAAAGAAACTATGGCCGGTATTCAGATTCTTATATTTAAGATCTTATAATACAGAACTGTATTAGCATCTTAAGACATTATTTAAGATTGTTTTGAAATAAGAATTGTCTATAAATAGCAATCTATGAATACTGGCATAAATCTCTTACATAAAAATTGAGGAGAAATTTTAGAATCAAAATAAAAATTCTTTCACGAAGTAAACACAAATGGATCCAGCGGGGAAAAGAAACTTTTGCACGTCGAGAGACGAAGGATGCGGGAAACGATCTTCGCGAGGTGCTTCAGCAATGCAGGGTACGGCTCTGTTCGTTGAGCGACCGAGGTCTTGGATAGACACAGGCAACAACATCGAGGCAAAAAAATAGTTTTGCAAACAAGATTCGCAAATAATAACGGTTGATAACAGCTTGCCTGAGTGGGTTCCTATAATGTGCTCCTACGGTGTCTGCCGCAATACACAGGTGCTGTAATCACAGAACACACTGACGTAGGACGTCTCTCTGCCTAAGGTCTAGGGTAAGTATCGGGCCTTCGATAGCGATTACGTCACGAGGGAGGATTGCAGGAAGAAAAAAGATTTGGAAATTCTGTGGCGTATTTTCATCGATTAATCTTCTTTAAATACTCTCTTTTCCTCGAACACCTTGCGCGTACGTAAAAAAGCTCCGCGCTAATTGCAATTTCAGTTCTGCATGAAAACCGAGCCTTTAATACGGTATTTAGCGTAGATTTAGATAATCGACTGCAACCTTTTCTTGCAGCAAATACACGTATGTTAAATAATAATTTTACGATAAAAAAAGCTCTTTTTAGTTAATTACATAATTGATTGATTATTATTAAAATTTAAGATTTATTGAAAATTTCAGGTATCCATTATAAGTTTTTTAAACATTCGAAAGTTATAAAAGTTTAGAACTTCAGAATCCAATTTTCCAATAAATTTGATATTTTAAGATGTTAAATACACATGGATAACTCTTAATAATTCAATTTTCTGAAAATTCTTCATGTTTCATTTTTCAAGCGATGTTTTTAACTTATAATATATTATATAACATATAATACTGGAACTTGCATGTAAAAAAAACTATAAATAAATTTATAATTTATTATTATGTTGTAACGATAATATTGGAAACCAGCATAAAAAAATTAATGTAAAACTAATAAATATAATAAATACCATATTAAACGTTCGGTTCATTCTCGATTCTGGCACATCTCGATTCTAATACGCATTCGAAAGTACATATAAGAATATTATGCCGGTTATTTCGTTTATTTGGCTGCACATTTCCTGACTTAGCCTCGGATTATTAAAAACGGTTTAAATTTCGATGCGTATTTATTCATTTTTCATAGGATACTAACAAATAATTTTGAAAATTGTTAAATTATAACAACAAATTATATAATAGCTTATATAAAATATAAAAATAATATGTTTCGAAATGACAAAAAAATATAAAGCTATATTCTGCGACACAAACTGTAGGCATGCAACATTATGTACTGATAATGATTCTCGGTCACGTGGAGATTGAAATGCAGAGCGTGGTAATTCAGAGAATAGACATCCTAGACTAAATCTGGTAGATCTCGAAGATATAAATTTGAAATCTAGATAAAAAAAGACGTAATAAATAAAATTAATCCGTTATAAGATTCGTGCATAACTTTCAAGAAATATTAACTTATAACATTGGAGAATTTTTTGGAAAAAAGCGATAAAACTGAAAACAATTTAAATGTCAAAGAATTTAACGAAAAATTTTATCTTAAATAAGAGACAAAGTATTGAAAAGGAGAAATTAAAATGAACAATTAATTTTAAGAGTTTTGATAAATATTTGTTATGAACGTATAATGTTTCAGTTCATTCACAAAATATTTTATTAGCTGCTGTAAAGCAAAGTTCAAAAATATCGTGATATTTATATAAATGTCAAAATATTTGACACACGCACGCGCGCGCGCACACACACACACACACACACACACACACACACACACAAAAGATTTTCCAAAAATTATCAGATTTCCTTTTAAGAACAGATTTTACCTAGAAAAAAGTTTATATTTACTTATATATAATTATTTCATATTATACATAATTATATATAATAAGATACATAATTAGATATATATATTTCATTACATGCAACTATGTATAATCATGTTATCATTTATATGTAATTATATCAAGATATTTATAAGTTCATATCGAATTATGCAAAATTATATTGGAATTCATTTTCTGATATAAGTTTATATAAAATCATATGTATTTATATAAAATTTAAAATCATATAAAAATATAGAATATATATTCACTATGTGTAATATACAAGGTTCATTTTAAGATATGATTATCGATTATCTCGCGAATCGATGATTTTATTGAAAAATTTTTCGAACGAAAGTTGCATGACTTGAAGGGGGACACATGATGGAAATGTAGACTTGACCTTGAGTGACCTTGTCGAAATCAGGTCAAGGTCATTATTGTTTTTTAAAAATAGAAACCCCTATTTTTTATTACATATTCTTGTAGCTTATCTCGAGAGCTTTCTAAAACACTATAATAAAATTACATTTCATTGAGTACTTTCCGAGTTATGAGGCTTGAAAGTTAAGGCAAGACAAATCACTGATCCGGCCAACTAAGGCAAGACCGATTACCAAAACAGATTACAATACATATAATATCGCGATTGCGCGACCATCAACGTGAGTTCCTCGACGCGATGCGGTGAGACATGTGAGCGGCGACCGGGCGCTAGAGAAACGACGCGTTTCTTCTCTTACCTCTCCAACACGCCGCCGACAAGCTGTCGGCGACAGCCAATGTTTGATAAACTGGGTCGGGCTGTAGTGATGCATTTTTGTGCCCGGGCACGCTCGGGATTTTCCCCCTCCACTTACGCACACACAGGCTCTGGCTATCCGTATGACAGCGCCGAGCGGTCTTTACTATGTCTATGGTCTCAACATTTTAGAATGTATTAGAAGTTTCGTTTTAAAATATTCCAAACAATCAGTTCTAAAAATAAACTGACAATTTTGGAACACCCTGTATATCAATATTAGATATAAATATTCATATAATATGCATATATCAGATATAAATATATATCCAAATATGAATATTTATATAAAATTCCATCTTAAAAAATAAATCTAGAATTATGTGCCAAAGTGTTTCTAGTGTTCCTGAAAAATTATCATAACAAAAAATTTTTATAGATAATGTATTTTAGAGATATGTATTTTCTACAAAAATACAAAAATAAAGAATATATACAAGAATATACAAGGAGCTATATATAAGATGATAAAAAAGATATAAGAAAATAAATAATTATTCAATTAACTTAGATAAAGAGAGATTGTTATCTAAAAAGTTTGTTTTAGTAACTACTTCAGCCGTTATTTAAAAAAAAATTATATTGTAATGGCATGCAACGCAAATCCAATGAATTAATGAATTATGAAGATTCATAGACAATAAAAAATGAAGCAAGAATTCTCCAAATTCATTTGGAAAGAACCATATGAAGTCAGTAATGCAACATTGCCATTATTCAGTTTAAATTGTTAGTTTCATGAAACTAATATATTTCAACCATTATATATATATATATATATATATATATATATATATATATATATATAGAGAGAGAGAGAGAATATAACTAAAATAAGAAGAGTATCTTCGGGCGAGCCAACATAAAAATAAAAAAGTTCGAATCAACGTATATCCGCAAATTCACTGTTATTAAAATATAGCTGAAATGTTTAAAATAAAAAATAAAAAAATATTTATTACTATTGCATTTATATATTTTATATTTATTATTTTATTATTTAAATTATTTATTTTAAACTTTGAATGACAAGAAATGTTTTAAAAGTGTTTCTCATTTAACTCAATACATACATAAACACGTTAGATTATGGACTGTCGCATTCTTTCTCGGGGTGATTGTGAATGATTTCACAAGCAGAAAAGATACATTGGTATAGCATATCTTTGTTGTCAACTTGAACTTCATAAACTAAGGACTTTAAGTGTCAAATGTTACTTGATTAACAACAACGTTATTATTTTAGTATGTTTATGACGTGTACAAGAAATATATATATATATATATATATAGAATCAAATCAAATAAATAGATAAGTTAGACAATGATTAACAAACAATAGTAAATAGTGAATTTCATTGATAAACATTTTGAGCTGTATCTTAGTGAGTCTACGGATATGAAACTTTTTTCATATTTTGGTATGAGGAGCTTACTCCCGAAGTAATGAAGAGCTTGCTTCCCTTTTAATTACATCTTTTCTCTCTTTCTGTCTCTCTCTCTCTCTCTCTCTGCATATATAAATATAGAATGAGGAATTTATATATAATTGTACAATAAATTATAGGTAATTATATATCTTTATATAATTTGATATGATTTTATATTTTATATAAACACATACGATATTTTATATAAACTCATATCAGAAAATGAATTCCAATATAATTTTTCATAATTCGAGATAGAGTTATAAATACCCTGATATAATTACATGTAAATAATAACATAATTATACATAATTATACATAACAAAATCTATACATATATATATCTAATCTAATTATTTACCTTATTATATATACTTATGTATAATACTAAATAATTATATATAATTAGATATAAAGATTTTTCCGGGAAAATCTGCTCTTCAAAGGAAATCCGAAATTTCCGAAAAAATTTTGAAAAACCCTCTGTGTATGTGTGTGTGTGTGTGTGTGTGTGTGTGTGCGCGCGCGCGCACATGCATACATTCATGTATCGTGATATATGTATATTCGATATATATCTTAATACATATTTTTTAAACTCTGCTGTAAAGGATTTTCACAAAGTAAAGTGATTTCCGTGAAAACAGCAAGACAAGATAATATTTATCAATTTTTATCTTGAACAAACTTTGAAAGAATTTTAATGTTAATAAAGAGAATCAAGATTTTACGTCTATTTATCTTTTAGGACGTCTTCAGCAATCGCCACGCTCTGCATTAAATGGACGTATGCCACACATTAATTACCCGAGCTTAAGAGCCTGGCCGCCAGCGCGGAGGCCCTCCTCACCCAACAGAGTGACTTGCTCTTCTTCACGGCTGGGGTCTGCCATCTGCGACACGACACCTCCATGCTCAGCCTGGCAACAGACACAGGTCACCCCTCTTTCGCCCTATCTCCCGTTCCACTCGCTCATACCAGACCCTTTCCTTCTCTGTTTCAAAATTTTCTTCAACTCACCGACGTCGAAGAAGAAGAAAAGGAGGAAGAAGAAGGAGAGATCTCTTCATGAACTCGCGTAGTTTTGCTCAATGCTAGGTCTAACAATAAATCTAACTCGTGACGCTTAGCCATGAGAGAATGAGAAAAAATAAAGATCTAAAAATTTTATCAAAAAATTTTAAAAGTCACGAGGAATTTAAATAAAAATCTCACTAAATTTAAAAAATAGTTTCACAGAACCGATTTTCTGTGAATACCAAGTATCTTCAAGATTTCAAAATAAAAATAAAAATTCAATTTCTAGATATCCGAACTTCTCAGAAAACCTAAAATTTGCATTCAGAAAATCAGATACCAAAGTTTAAAGTCAAAATGTAAGATTTAAGAAATATACAGATGCAAGAATTTAGTTCAACAGATAAGCATCACGAACTGTATAAAATTCATACCCTAATTTTTTCTAGTTCTACAATTAACAACTAAAATACTGCTGCCTATCAATTGCAACTATAATAACTATAATAACTATGATAAATTAATTAAATTGAAAACATACATTGCATATAGAATTACAATCTTACTACACATGCTACATGCAAAGAATTTCATTCGTTAATTCAATAAAGGCCGTAATGTATTTTCTTAAAATGCATTTCTAAGTTTCAATTAAAATATACGAGTATACTAAATTTAGATCGTAATTAAAATTTATTTGCTCAAATAAAATAATAATTTATATAATTATAATTTTAATGTTATTTTATATACACACACATATATATATATATATATATATATATATATATATATATATATACACACACACATCTATATACATCTTTTCTATAAAAAATAGTAATTATTAATAAAAAATGGTAAATTTACATTGACAATCGATAAATTTTAACAATTCTCTCAATAAAAAAAATTATACGTTAAAAGGATTTCATTAAAAATATCAAAATTTTATAAATTCAAATTTTACACATTTATATTTTTACAAATATCTACATTAAATAAATACATTCCATAAAAAGCGCAAATTACACGACGACCTTTAAAGAATTAATATATATACAAAATATAACCTCCTTTAAACAATGCATATTAAACAAATTGTTGCAGACATTAGTACAATTCATGCAGATTGCTTATTATCATTGATTATACAAGGCTTCATGCTTTGCGCCTACAATAGCTCACATGTACGAGTCTTCTGTGGTTCTAGTAATCTTATCATAATCTTACATTAATGTCAATGACAATAATTTTCAATAATTTTGTGTATAATGTTTCGTATGTTATAACTTATTCATTTATTTTTATAATATATTTCTATTATTTTATTATTTGCCACTGAGAGAAATTATCTGTTCCTAAAATTTTAGGGAAAGTAACTTAAAACATTTAAGTAATTATTATTAATTCTTTATGGCAAAGGTGGACTGTGTCCCACCTTTTTCAACTCAGTTTTTAATTATTTTGATGAATTTCGTGATTTTAAATACAAATTTCTTTCATAGAGTTCCTAGTACATGAACAAATGTAAAAAAAAAAATAGGCAACCATAAATTTTTATTTGTAAACAGTTAAAATTCTTTCCTTTTTATTAAAAAAAATGCATTTTTTTATTAAATGATTATCAACATTAAAATAGCAATTTAAACTTATTTAGGACATCCTAAAGTATTTTTCAGAATTTTTTGCTATGTTGTTTTTTATTATAAATTAATAATCTTTGAAAAATATGGAAAGATCAATATTTTTTCTACTATAAATCTTTACTCTTGTAATGATGTTCTGGAGGTTTTTTTAGATCATTGAATCCTAATCTGAGATAAGAATTTTCAAATTTTTTAAAAATCAAGATGACGGAACCGATATAGTGAAGTAAAAATTTAAAAAACATTTTATTATTTTGAAACTTATTTTCTCGATTTTTCTGATCGTTGTATTCGAATCTGAGGTCGAAAAACACAAAAATTCGCACGCGACAATATTCAGCGTGTGACACGGAATCTCGCACGAAATCCGGATTATATAATATAACGTAATTGGAATTAGTAGAATCATGGAACATGTGATGTTAGCCTCAATGAGATTTTAAGCCTTAAATCATAAGAAATTGACTAATCAAATATAAAAAGGACAATCGACTATAAGTAGTCAATTTCTAACGGCTTAAGATGCTGCACAGACAGCCGAACTTGAACAATGTCGATAATACAAACATATCTAATTCAGAACTAAAAATGAAATGACAAGGATAACACGATTGTCGATAATGAAAGTGACAAGGACAACACGCTTTGTATTGCTCTACTATACCGATATCGCACACACATTCGCACAAATTTTTCCTTTGCATTAATCTTTTATACTAAAGCTCTTAGCTAATTTCTAAAAGCATAGTATTGTTCCCTGAAGTAATCACTGCAGCGCACCAAGCTTGTTTTAAGCTTACAATACACACAACTTTTATATAAAGCAATATTGTTACCAGTCAACGCCAAAAGTTGATAATAAAACTATTTTTTTTTTTTTTTGTTTTCCGTATAAAGTTGCATACTGCGTTGTATGTTATTGTCTATACTTTAATTGTGGAAAAGGATTTATAATTCTTCGCAATCAATAAAAAGATTAGTGCATGCGAAAAATCGTGTTTGGTCGGTAAAACAGGACTCCAGGATCCCCTCCTGAAGTTGTCTGTTTTACCGACCAAACACGATTATTTTTCGCATGCACTAATCTCTTTATTGATTGCATAGAATTATAAATCTTTTTCCACAATTAAAGTATAGACAATAACGTAATGCGGAGTATGCGATTTTACACGGAAAACGGAAAAAAAAATAAAAAATAAGTTTTATTATCGACTTTTGGCGTTGACTCGTAACAATAATTGCTTTATATAAAAGTTGTGTGTATTGTATGCAAAAAACAAGCTTGGTGCGCACCAGTGATTACTTCAGGAAACAATACTATGCTTTTAGAAATCAGCTAGGATATAAAAGATTAGTGCATTGGAAAAATTTGTACGAATGTGTGTGCGATATCGATATAGTAGAGCAATACAAAGCGTGTTATCCTTATCATTTCATTTTTAGTTCTGAATTAGATATGTCTGTATTATCGACATCGTTCAAGTTCGGCCGTCTGTCCAATATCCCCTTAAGGCTTAAAATTTCATTATAGATACCGGCTTATTTAAAAATATCGAAATAATTTGAAAACAACTCGATCGGTTGGATTCAGCAACCAAAAATAAATTCAGATAACAAGTCTTAAATTAATAAGACTATCATTTTTTATCCGCCATATTAATTCTGCCATCTTGGATTTTCCAAATTCAAAACTTTCTCAGGATCTGAGTCAGATTCAATGACCCAAAAAATTTCTATGTACTGATTTTCATGAAAATTCAAAAAGAATTTTGAATTATTGAACCGTCATATTGGATTAGCCATTTTAACACGTTCGCTATCACGATAAAGTGGAAAAACCATTGCTAGGGCCCATGCCTTTCTTACAACATGCCTTTCTTTTACGTAATATATCACACATATTTTTGTACACATATAAAACACATATATGGATAATCAACAACAATTGATAATATAGGTAATGAACAATAATTAATGTGAAATAATTGATAATCAATTTGTACACATATATAGGTAATCAACAATGTCATGTGTGATGCTCTCGAAATGAACCGTTGTGTTACACATATATAACGCGTGGTAGCGAACGTGTTAAATTTTGATTCGTAATGACTTCTGATTCGTAATCAGCGATCCAAAAAGTTCCTGGATACAAAGTTTCAAAAAATCGGCCTGATACAAAAATTTATGACACAAAAAGTTAGAGTATTATGTATATTAAAAAATTATTTTAAATTACTAATGATAATGATTATATGTGAATATCTTGTTAAGTAAGGAAATACAACATGTATGTTGTATAACTTGTTTGTTCGCAAACATGCGAATGAATTATGGTACATCTTTATTTTGATGCAAAAAGAAAAAATTAAGTTTAATAGAATATGGAAAAGATAAAAATAAAAAAATACATAATACGCTAAAATAAAAAGTTAATATATAGACTAAAATAAAAGAAATGACACGGCGAAAACTTGATAAAGAATTAGGAAATACTGAAGAATATTAAGAAGTCTCCTTACTTTGATCAGTCAGAAAAATCAATTTTTGTCTTATAGTTTGACACATTAAAAATGTATTCCCAAAGCCTTAGAGCCTTAGAGCCTGAATTCGAAAAACTGGCAACGCTATAAGCCTTGATAGGTAGCGGCGCACAAGTAGAAATCGGAACGCTTGGCGCTCTCGTAGAAAAGAACGAGCAATTTGGAAGAATTTTACGAAGAAAAGGAAAGTGTCTTTATTATTCTGAAATAGATTAATTGTAGGTATAATTTATTGCTTGTATATTGCAAAATATATACAGTATATTGTTATACTGTAAAATAATACTTGAATCTTTAAATGCGTTTTTCTCGAAACGATATTTTTCGAGCTGACGACAGTGATATCTAAAAAATATGGAACTAAATGATTTAAAATTTTGATAATATGTTAAGAACATGTCTTGTTTTCGCATGAACTAAGTCATAATTAGAATAGTAGAACTAAGTCATAATTTTCAAAATTCGAATTTTACAGCTCAAAAAACTCGCAATTTTTCTTCAAAAATTTCAAATGTTTTTTTTTAAATCCTATAAAATTTTTTCTTTTCAATATTTTTTGGTCATTCTAGTTCATGTCATAACCACACTCATACAAATTAAGAATTTGTTTGTTTCTTTTGTTACAGATATATACAATCACTGTCGCCATAGACAAGCGATTTTTTTTAAGTATTTTTAATAAGTCCACTACACATCAAATATATTCGATATTTTTATATTAAAAAAATTAAGTATGCTCTTGAAATATACTTGAATTAACGTACAAAGTTTGGAATTATAATATTTGTACTTATAGATTTTTTTTTTAATTCCCAAAAATTACCTTATTTTTAGAGCGTCAAAGTAGGGAGGCTCCTTAAATATAAAAGTAAACTAAAATCAATTATCAGAATATTACTTATTAAAGCTTCTGTTCACTCACCATTATTTCAGATTGTAACGTTAAAAGCGAGAGAAAGATACTCGATAAAAATTATTGCAAAATATATTAAAATGGAAATATGTTTCAATAAAACAATCAAACTTACAATCGATAGAATTGACTTGTAAAATAAAATTTTTCTTTTATTTTGTTAATCAATAAGTAATATAAGCTGTTTTTTATAATTGAACTAGTGCGCTATTGAACTAATACTCTTTGTACTTAAAGAAAAATAAATTTGTAATTTAGCGAAAATGAAAAGGAAAATCCTGTGCAATTCAGTGTACAGCAATAAAAATCAAACCTCACATATCTGAAAATGAATTATGCATAACCAAAAACCAAAAGAGCTATGTTTACAGCTATGACACATTAATAATTATCAATTAATATATAACTAACAATATGTGATATATAAAAATAATAATATATAATATATAAATATAATTTAATTTCGCTCCAAAACGCTCACAAAAAATAGTTTTTTTTAAAATATATTTCAATATATTTTATACGTCTATTCTATCGATTGCAAATAACGTTTTATTAAAAAATATTCTATTTAAACATATTTACAAGAATTTTTGTTTTTTTCATTTCTGATGTTATAATCTGAAATAGTAATGAGTAAACAA
The DNA here is from genome assembly GCA_037157785.1 of Cephalotes varians. Lineage (NCBI taxonomy): Eukaryota > Metazoa > Arthropoda > Insecta > Hymenoptera > Formicidae > Cephalotes > Cephalotes varians. The sequence goes on from JANQDE010000054.1 coordinate 453,884, forward strand.
GAGCTTTCAACACTACAATCTCAACGGCTGTGTTTTTAAAAAATACATTTACAAACAAATCTGAGACAGTTCCCAATTCATGTGCAGAGATGCCAAGACACTGTCGATACAAAGGGAACGACAATATACAGTCACTCTCTTGGTTGCTGTACATACAATGTAGATAAATTAACAACAAATAGTCTCTCCAATCTAAGATCAAACATTAAATACAATTGAATATGTATAATGAATCCGTACGAAATCGCGATGAAACTGGACAACTCTCAAGAGACGTAAAAGGAGATAGGGCGGAACGAGTGACTTGTGTTCTTTGCAGCAGTGGCTTTTGGTTAGTTGGCAACACTAACACATTAATAATCCTAAAATCACTCAACAATATATATGATTAGTAACAGTACAAAACGAGGACATTCTGATGTCTGACAATTTGTACAGAAGTGATAAAGATTTGCCACTCCTCATCAGTTTTATTTCATTTCGCTTCTCTTTAAGCAACTCCGCTGCATTCGCAGTTGCACAAGCGCAAAGACACACAGGCTTCTGTGATATATCTAATTCGCATAGTCTCCAGTTTTTCATGCATCAGAGAAAATTTGACTCAATCCATAAACTTTTTCTCTCTCTCTCTTTTTGCTCTTTCTTTCTTTCAAGTAGCTTTCAATCAATAATGAAATTTTCCTTCTTCATAAAATGTTGCAAGAATGTCACTTCAACAAGATCTCCTCGCATAAAAATTTTCCAAGTTATACAAAGACAATAGATTTCCTTTATGCCAAATAACGTACGTTGTACGCTAGAAGCATCAAGCAAATTTACGAAGAAATCCCATTAAGTGATAATACATTTCACATTAAAGCGCATATTACTAATTAAAATTAATCTCTACATTTGAAAGAAAACACGCGGCGTTTATACGTTAATCGATTCACGGAAATGTAAGCCAAACAAATATAAGGCTGTAAGTTGCAACATTAATTTTTTACAATACATCTTGCTTTTCTGCATAAAAATTTAATTATAGCAAACAGCAGAATGAATTCCCGTTCAATGACGATAGCATATCATAAGCCAAATAAATGACTGCGCTTCATATCCGATTATTGAAAAAGAATTCTTATATGTCCAGAGACTCGACATTCATAACAAGTAACAACACCATTGCCAATATTTACAGCCCATTGCAAAAGTCCCCCCCCTCCCTCCCCCAATGAGATTCACATCCAAATTTTACAAAAACGATCGACAAAGACCAAGAACCAGACACACTTTATACATCCACTTTTTACAATTTCCGTTTTTATTCCTCATCATTTCTCCTTTCTGATAAACAGAAACCTGGAAACTGCCCTTGATTCATAATATTTTAAAAAGTAAATTTGCCAAATTCTTTTATACGTTATATCCAAATCATTAAACTAAGAAAATAATGATTTGCATAATCGCCAGCAACTTACCTCGTCAAAGAAAACTTGAGTCTTTCGCAAAATGTGCTTGAGCTCGGTTAGTTCCAGGAAGTTACGCTTGAGCGCCTCGGCGTTCTGATTCACTTCCCGCAGTTCATTCTCCAGTTTCTCAAAGGTAGCTTCCAGGTCAATCATCTCCCGTGGCTGCGGAGCCTCTGGATTCTCCCCGGTATCCAACATCGGGATGCCGTCCTTCTTGATCTCTTTCTCCAAGTAGCGCAGCTTACGCTCCATCTCGTCGCAACGACGTACCTCGTTGACGAATTTCCGTTGAAAAGCATTGACATCGGGATTTAACTAAAATGAGATAAATATACTGGATGGATGTATTAAGAATGATTATCGATAACAAGCTAATATAGCAAGACAAAAGCATAATGACAGTGACATAGAAATAAGGGCCAATTCGATTGATAATTGACGATCAATAGTCCAAGAATGAGAAAATTATCGGGCTGGTCATTAAAAGAGATTGGATAAAATTATAGAAAATGTGATTATGCTTACGTCGCGAAACTGCACTAGACCAAGCTCGCCGAGCTCGGAGACACAGGCGTACGCGGCCTCGCTTTGGAGGAACAGCTGACACAAAGTCATCTCCTCGCTGCGAAAGAGCGAGCCCATTTTCGTGCTTGGAAGTACCGTGCTGCGATGATCAAATAAATTTTATTCTAAGAGCATCGACTGACTCAAAGTGATGATTCGTACGCCTTATCTGTCTCCCCCTGAAGTTGCGACCGTGATAATTACAGATCAGTAACGCAATCGATCGATCAGCCACGACTCACGGCTGTCACGAGGTGCGCGAGCGCACGTCACGTGGTAGAAGTGACCTCGCTCCCGGCTACACCCATAATCCCCGATCTACAATGCTGTGTTCCAAAATTCATTGTAGTTGATATTCATAGTTCATTCTTATTTCATGGGCGGTATTCATAGGGTGCGTTCCGTTTCACGCATATGCGCGCATTCATCTATAGTATATGTAACGTATACTATAGATGAATGCGCGCATAGCGTGAAACGGAACGCACCTATAGGCTGCGTTTGGACAAACGCTATTAGCACTGAAAATCTCTAGTACACGTTACGTGCATTATAGATTTTCAGCGCTAATAGCGTTTGCCCGAACGCAGCCAATGTAACGTGTATATTTGTATATTTTTTCGAGTGGAAGCTGTTGGCAGCGTCAAAAATATTAATATTAAAAATAAAAACATTAATTAAATATTTTTAGAATATAAAAATATTCTAAAAAGTTTATGTATACATTTCTCCTACTGAATTTATAAGGTTAGGTTATCGAAGTTTGAATTGGAGCGGGAATTGTCACAAACGACGGACCAATCAAAAGTTGTGTGGACACTCTCGTGTCCAGACTCTGGTACAGGCCCTACACAGCAATAATATTTCGGGAAACAGTTTTAGGTTAGCCAACACTCGTGCAAAGTATGACGTCACTATCCAGTATCCAGTCATTTGGGAACGCTTTTCCAGTACAGTATCCAGCATAAAATGGCGGTTACTGGATACTGCTGAATGAGACGAAATGGGAACGCAACCAGGGTCTCTAGGCCAGTGAATATCGAAACGCAGCCTGAGTACTCGCGGTGAATGTTGGAACGCAGCCATTGGCCGTGTTCAAACCGGACGAAGCAGCTTGCCTGCTCGCCGAGCGATTGAATGTGATTGGTTGGATCTGTAAGTAAGAACCAATCATGTTCAATCGCTTGGCGAGCAGGTTAGGTTAGTTGCTTTGCCGACTTGAACGCGCCCATTATCTAACTTGATCACATGATCGCGCCTGAAATTGATCGACGTTAAGGAAGTGTCTTTCAAATTTAATTGTTTTTGCACGCAATGATGCTTCCACAATTACCATTGTTCCTCGCCATCCTCGCTGCAGGTAATTTCTCGTTCATTCTGGAGAAATTTTTTTCAGAATGATCAGAATGCTTTGAAATATTCGCAATCAGATTCCTAGCTGCCGAAACCAATCAATTTTTCAAGACATTTTCTCGAAGAATTCATGGAATGCTCGGAATATTTCAACTTATTTCATTTCGAACAACGTATATTCTTTTACTGAAGATGGATTTTTACTTAATGAACTTATATTATCCTTTGATTATAACTCCTGTGTTTGCCTTTCTAGTTCATGCCAGTGGTGAATTCATCATTCTTCACTCACCTGACAGTGTAGAATTCACTGCAAATGGAAAGATTGAGCAAAGCACTCTTAAGGAGAGTTTGCCAACAATGCTTGGTTATACCCCGAAGGTATGTCACAGTATGTTGTCTTTGATCTTTTGATGGAACTGTTTAAATTCTTGGATGCCGCAAAGCGTATTTGAATGTATTTGAAATGTTCAAGCAACAAAGCTTTAAATTTTTGTAACATCAAATAAATGAAAAAGACTGAATTTTTTACAGTTTTATCCTCAAAATTTGTGATTTTGAGTATCTGGTGCATTTATAACATATTTCATTTGAAAATTTATTTACTGTAAGACAAATGTGTTTGTGATTTTACAGGAATGTGTGAATTACATTAACATATGGGATCCGTTTTCAATGCCCCTGGCATTGTTTGTTGTAGCAATAGATGGAATAGAGAGTCTACCCCCACTCTTTTTAAATGACTCCTTTTTTAGAAAGGATAAAATTTATAATAAAATTAAAGTATCTATGATCGTTGATGAGGCAGAAGAAACCACTTGGCAAGCAATTAGAAGCAGAATAGAAGAGCGAAGCAACGATAACACATTGGTTAGGATTAACTTGAGCGATGGAGTTGATGCTGTAAGTATTAAATAGATGATGTATCGATAGATAACAAATAGCTCGGCATAAAAACAAAACTTATTTTATTTTATAATTTGAGTTCTTATTATTGGAATATATTCTAGACATTAAATAAATAAAGGTCTTTTTAATACAGCTTGGCCAGTCAGCTCTTGGCGAGCTTAAGCCTACTAATATGGAGAACTTAAAGACTCTGAATTTAGAGCTCGAAGAAGATCGCAAGTATGTTGAACAGATACAGCTTCTTCATGCTATTGCTGATAATGGATACTCTGCAAAAAAGCATGATTCTGGTACGGATGTTTTCTGGCTGGTGGTATCGGGACTCAAATCAGTTTTGGATCTGCATGGGAACACTTCTGCAGCTGCTACAGAGGCGTATATGTTGTTAAATGACGCAATAGAATGTGTTTGTAATGCCTTTGTAAACAATTATGATGGCAAGGTGATAATTTTATTAATTTTATCTGCAAATGTCCTGATTTAACGTATAGCCTCTGGCTAGTCTATTTGCATGTCGTATATCATTACATGTTTAGAATGCTTTCAAATATGTTACAGATTGTCGTTGCGGTTTTTACTAACGATGCCTCGAAAGTGAGGAATGCTCGCTCTGTTCGTGAGAGACAGCGCAGAGACACTCCGGTAAGTTATTCAATATTATTGTTTTATGTAAACATTTTGCAATCTACTGTGTTTCAAAGCATTTGAAAATTTTTGAGAACATTGAAGAAAAAAAAAATATTTGAAAATAGAATTCAAGAATATTATTATTATTATCAGAATAATAATCGATATCAGAATTATGGTAAAATTATATCTATGTACAATACAATATAATTGAATTAAACCTTTTTTAAGTCAAATTTGATCATTTCAATATTCATAAGTACAGTTCTTTAGAGACAAATCTTCACTATTATTTTATTGTTGAAATGATAACAGGATATATATATATATATATATATATATATATATATATAAAATGTAAAACATGAAAATGATTAAGATTTATCGTTTATTTTTTTATCAAATTATATATATGTAAGGAGAATAATTTTATATTATTTATTGTCTTATTTTTATCGTGTTACAATTCTGACAATACATAATATATTTGATACGATATGTAATGTATATGATATAGCTAATTTTGCAACCGATTTGCTAAAGTAAGTATTATACTTTATTATTTAAACGTTAACTAATCAAAATTTGTTTTTCATACTGGAATATAATAAAAAAATTAAAAAAATGAAATACCGATTCGAGCAATATATTTAATCTTATTTTAATTGTTCAGAACTATTGGGTTTAGAATCATGGTGTTGTTAATTCGCCTGAAATTATCTATCTTTGTTCTATACTATTTTTAATTGTTGTACGAAATATTTTGTAGGCTCATAAGACTAAAAATATTAAATCCACTGGTGGTGCCAAGGGAGCGCCAATTAGTTCAGACATTAACGATAATTTTTCCATCAAGGTACTGTGTCGAATCGCATTGCATGGGCTATTACTTGATTGAGCGTGTTTTTTTCCAAATTAGAGGTAGCTTTTTGCATGGGTATCGCGAACACAACGAATTACTCTTTAATTACTCTAATCCAGGAGTTCCCAACTTGTGTTCCGCGGAACTCTTCCGACAATAAAATTTGGGATTCCACAATAAAATCCGTTAAGTCTAATATATATGAATATGCGCCAATGCAAACTTGGGACGTGAGGTGCTGAAAACTGGTTTTTACTAAGAGAAGAGGATGCAGCGAAATAGATATCATCATTTTTTGGGATCAAAATCACATTTTGTTCAACAGAAATCTTTTTCGAGTGCATCACAAAAGCACATATAATACAACTGGTTCTTTATCAACTGTTTGCTGTTGCTACTTTTATTAATGTAGGAAAATTACTTAATATAGATATCGTGTTTAGCCATCATTACATAAGCCACTTTACTGAACATTGTTAACACTTTTGCGACCGACGATTGTCGGGCGAGACGCTTAACTGAACACCGCATATGATTTTCAAAAATCTATAACTGAATATCGCAAGGATCTGCTATTTAAATGTAATTTTAATGATATAAATATTATTTATAATCACTCAAAATTGTCAGAGTTTCAACATTTTTTTTAAGGTGAAAAGGATTCCGCAATAAAAAATAAGTTGGGGACCGCTGTTCTAATCAACGAACTTATAAACTTATCCGACTAATATCCGTTTATATATATATATTTTTTTTTCGAAATTTCTTTTAAGCGAAATTCAACAAGTGGTCGAAACTTAATATCGACAAATATAAATACTCGTTAAATTTTTAACATTTTGCTTTAGTCAATAAAAATTGAATTTGAAGCTCGGTGAATTGCCATCGGTGAATTTATATAATCGTTAATATAATCTTTGAATCTCTGTCAGTATTTTCGATGAAATTCGAAATTTGATATTTGCCAGTCATATCTTTGAAATGGATTAAGATCCTTACAGAACAATTTGAAACTGTATCGATAACTTGGCAAATTTAAATCCTTCAAGTTCTAGTATCTTTGGAGTCTTGAGGATTGGGTTTACTTTAATCACTTTACTCAGATACTGAACAACACTGATTGTAGCGAGATGGCGAACCAGACGAGCAAAATAATAAAATGGACGAAGAGGAGATAAATAGAATGAATAGTAATGAGTCCAACATTGTCGACAGCACTACTAAACATACGGACGTTCAGAATAATAGCAAGATGTCGGAAAAGTCCGACGAAGTTAGTAAGGAGAATAAGACAAATACTAACACACAGACAACAGGACAGGTATCGCAAACATACTAACATGCATCGCAATCGATGGGTTTAGGGAAAAACTAGATAAGTCCAGTTTCTCTCAATTTCTGCATTCTGTCATTGTATAATAAGTGAACGTGTCTTTTTTTCTGCTACTTTCTTAACCTTAGATATACACACATTTATTTTCATATATATAATTATCATGGTGTCTGGGAGACCAGATTATTCATTATAGTGCCAGTCTATTCAATATAGTGCTTGAAAAAATTACCGTATTATTATTAATTAGTTTTTTTCACCAGATGAACTAAAAAATATGTCTATTTACTCAGAAGTAATCTAAAATCACAATAAATACCGAAAAACATGCATTAAAAAATTAGTTGCTTTTTAATTTAAGAAAAACGTAATTTTATCGTAATTGAAAAATTCATAACTTTTATGCTAATAGAGATAAAAAAATCTTTATTTTAACCCTTTCATTACGGCTGTCATCAAGAGACGAAATAAAACATATACTCGTAGTTAAAGAACTAAGAGGGTTTCAAACAACAATTCAAACTATCAAAAAAAGGAGTTAAAAAGGATGTTAAAAAAAGCCAATTTTCTGATTACGGATGGAATCTAAAATTCGAATGACATGGGCTTCTGTGAACCTTCATATGAAGTGAAAATGGCTGTTCGTTTTCCTGCAGATGTGTGGAAAGTGTGGAAAATTAGGAAAATCTGTTGAAAACTGCGTCTTTCTCATTATACCTAAACAACTAAAATCGGCGACATAGAAGAATTTTTAGTCAAACCAACTTTTGATTAAATACTCAAAACTTTTTAAAAACGCTAATGAAGGTTTCAATGTTGGGACTTTGAAATTTAAGATGGCGGATCTAATATGGTAGATTAAAGTAGAATACGAGTGTTCACATCCTTACTTTGAAATACAGGATCGTTTATCGTAAGTTCGAGTAAGCACGTGATACATGGGGAAATTATTCATAATGATTTTAATATCAGCATTTCGAAATTCATGATGGCGCATTCATTGTGACTGGTCCGAATATGGAACCCCGAAAAATTTGCACTTTCCATTTGGAATCCACTCAATCATCATATTCTTAAATGAAACCATGATATTTTTTTATGTCACTTATAGAAGTGGATATTTGAAATTCATGATGATGGGTTCAAAATAGCGTACCAGAATATAGGCTTGTATGTTCTGTATTACATCCAGAGGATGTGGGATAAGTCACACTTTTCGAAATCGTTAAAGCAGTTCCTAATGTTAAAACTTGAAATTCAAATGTTCGATGATTCGATTTAATACAATAAATTAATTAAATACATCTGAAATCGTACCAGTATCGCACTTATCCGGATCCAGAGATGCAAACGAGGACGCGGTGGTTATTGTTTACATTTTTTGTTTTGTATTTTTTGTTTGTTTGCTTTTTTAATATTTTTTTTGTCTTTTTTAAACTTTAAAAGGAAAAAGAAAAAGATAAAAACAAAAAATGGAAAAAATAACCGCCGCATTCTCGTACGCGCCTCTGGATACGGCTGAGTGCAGTATTAGTGACGATTTCAGATGCTATAAAGAATCGATTTATATGCATCTTATGTAAAATACACCTATTTGGAAATAACGAGATCTTAACTTCTGATTTATCGTATCGTAAATCGAATACATTTAAATTTCAAATTTTAATACTATGAACTGCTTTAATGATTTCAAAAGGTGTGACTTAGTATCTCATACCCGTGATATCCTCTGAATGTAATGCGAAACATGCAATCCTATATTCTGGTACGCTATTTCCTATTGAATCCACTTTCATGAATTTCAAATATCCACTTCTATAAGCGATCAGAAATATCATAGTTTCATTTAAAAAAATGGTGTTATGAATTCCAAACGGAAAGTGCAGATTTTTTGCGTTTCCATATTCGGACCTGTCACAATGGATACGCCATCATGGATTTCGAAATGCTAATATTAAAATCATCATGAGTGATTTTCGCTCGTGCTTACCCGAGCTTATGATAAATCCTGTATTTCAAAGTAAGCATGTAAACACTCATAAGATTCTACTTTGATCTACCATATTGGATCTGCCATCTTAAATTTTGAAGTTCCAATATTGAAACGTTTAGTGTTCTTAAAAATTGTTTTTAAAAATTGTAGGTAAGTATTAAACCTATAAGTTAGGTAGGTAAGTATTTAAAAAGTTGATTTGACTAAAAATTCTTCTATGTCGCCGATTTTAGTTGTCTTAGATATAATGAGAAAGACGTAGTTTTCAACAGATTTTCCTAATTTTCCACACTTTCCAGATATCTGCAGAAAGAAAGACTGCCCTTTTCACACTTCATATCACAGAATCCCATGCCACTTGAATTTTAGGTTCCATTGGTAGTCCATAGAAAATTAGCTTTTTTTAGCATTCTCCTTTGGCAATTAAAATTTTGTTAGCCGCGTCTTCATTACGATCGGCTTTGCCATTTTAAATATAAATATCAAAGAAGTCTAGTTGAATCATGCAGTGGGTACGCAGAGCAATATCTTTTGAAATTTTAAAAAGATACATAAGAGAATTATAAGAATCTCCCCAGTCGTTAAAAACCGTAAAGTCACAGCAAGTCATTCTTTTGCGAGAATAGCTTTCCTGAAAGTGTCATGTCTACTTCATCTTTGGTCCAATCAATTGCAATAAATTTTCGAATTCACTACTTGACATCCGCAAGAAGTTTCTGAATCATCGTTGCATTTGTATTCAAGATTTAATACATCAACATCGACAGTAGCAAGTCAGTTATTAAATCACTAACACTATATTTGTTTCTACAATGAAGACTCGGTCGCACCCAAGCGATTTTATTTGTTTTGCAATAATTATAAATGCTGCTGATGCAATAAGTACGTCATCGTATATTTTACTCTCAACTGGTTTGTATTGCCGATTTTAATGGAGATTTCCAAACATTTCGGCAAAGCCGATCATAATGGAGATGCGGTTTTATTAACAAAATTGCTCAAAAGGCTCAAAAGATGATGAATTTTCAGATTTCTGTTTTTCTTATTGCTTTAACAGATTGTGCAAAAAGTTAGGATTTGTGTTATAAAATACAAACATAAATGGTTTATAATGCATGTTTATTTATAAAGAAATATGATTAATGAATATAAGAAGAAACTAACTTATTTACATATATCTTTATAAATTTTTTTATACATATTTTGTACACAATAATGATTGATTCTCTGTTTGACGCTTCATTGTTACTTAAATTTTCTTCCACAAAAATTCTAAATTCAAAATACGAATCATCTTTGTTTCGTCTTCAGATATGGATTTTTCAAAATTTTCAGAACTGCTTGAATGATGTAATACGGTTCATGTTGAGAACGGAGTTTTTTTTATCAATTCGGAGTTACGAATTTTCATTATATATCTACAACAATAAATAAGTGTTAATTATTGATATACTTTATGATATACTTTCCAATGATCTAAAACTCAAATTTAATAAACAATATTATGAGAAAGATTCTTTATTATAACGTTGCTCACAATTGTTTAAGAGCAATAACTTTAATAAAATATATGTATAATCTGATATTGTTTTAAGTATAAATTTTACTCTATCAACTCAAATAAAATTAAAGAGAAGATTTACTTATTACTCGTAAAAGAGTTTTACGAACACACTAGAGTCTGATTCCTGATTAATTTCACAGACACATTATCACACAGCTTAGCGACAACTAATTATTGCTGCAAATTATTGAGAAGACTTCTAACTTTTTTCTAATAGTTGGGCAATCTGTCTATTTATTAATTCTATCAATAATACAGTTTTGAAATTTTACGAAGATTTATGAGTGTATACCTAAGATTATTATTCATAATATATTATCGAAGTAGGAAATAAATTCTATAAAAAAAAACTTTAAAAAGTAAAAACTTTAATAAGTTTACAAAAAAATAGCGCGCGCGCGCGCGCGCGCGCGCGCGCACACACACACACACACACACACACACACACACACACACACACACACAATAAAACTTAATGAATACAAATCAATAACAAAGAGGCCAAATATAGGTCTTGCAGTAAAAATTGCAGCGGATCTTGGTGCCTAATTATAATAAATAAAATTATAATTTGTCACGAAAATCCGCTGCAGTTTTTGTTGCAAGACCCATATTTGATCTCTTTGTTATTGATTTGTTTATCTCATGTCGGTCTTAATTTCAAATATTATTGTTTCATGAACAGTTTAAAACGCATCTTACAATGAGAGATATGCTGAAATGTAAATTTAAAAATAAACTTATCATTTTTGAAAAAGACGTATTAAATAGTAAAATTTCAAAATTTTTTTGACGCGTAAAAAAATTTGACAAAATGTGACTTGTCAAGTTCTTTTTCTAAGCCCCTCAATTGTTTTCGTTCTGCCAGATCTTGTCAGAATATTAGCGCACTCTAGGGAATAATTAATTTAATGTTTATCAATACTCCAGCTAAACTATATTAATAAAAGAGAGATTTTTCAATATATTTTTTGATATTATCTAATTCAGTTTCAATTTTTTATAAAATTTTATGACATTGTTTTCTTTTACATTGAAATTTTAATTTGCTATAGATGCTTATATGAATGATGTGCTTAATTATAATGGTATGCGCTTAATCATAGTTTTTAATTAAGCGGCAAATTTTAGATAATAGATTTTGTGCTCGAGAAATAAAAGGATATAAATCGAAGAAGTTCTTCTTTTGCTCAATTTACATAAATATTGCATGACATTTTTGGGCTAATTGTCTAATGCTTTTTTCAAATGCAGAATTATAATCTTGCATGAAAACTTGTCATATTTGATTGCTTGCATATATTTTAATCATGATAATCTGTAAGTAATGGAACTTTTGGGGAATAGAAAGTTTTTAGGGAAGATTTAGCTAGTTACAGCTAGTTAATTATTTAGCAATTGAAAGCAGAGTTCATACAATGAGTTATTACGAACTCTTGAGTTTGTTTGATATGTTAATTCTGAAAGCTTTGATATTTTTTGTGCAGTTTTGAATACGCTGAATTTTTTAATCTTGTTCGCGAAATATTAAGAAATGTTGAATGTTATTAGTTTAAATTTAGCAAATACCACAGAGAGAGAAACTTCGCAAGACTGAGATTTTTATAGGTTTCGAAAATTATGTTTATCTTTCCGTTACAACGATCTTTCTGTTTCAGCCTGAATTTTCCGGCCGCGCGAAAACTTACACGGACAACTATCCCGTCATCTTCAACATATTGCTGTGGTTTGGCGTTGTTTTCGTCTTTTCGCTTTTAGCCATTTGTAGTACGTATTTTCGTAAATACAGGATTATATTTATTTAGAATTTTTATGGGAAGATGTTTTCGGTCAATTTGCTGAAATTTATGATATGTTATAGTTCTTGTGTCTGATTAAAATGGGCATAAAATTTGAAAATGACGCGGAGAACACAAGTGCCTTACAAAAATTGATTCTTTTGTTGAGATCTATCATTTCTTAAAGTTTGTCTCAAAGATCCTGAAATTTTCTGTTATATTTTATATTTAAAGATATCTCAAAATTTGCGCATTTCTTTTTAAGAGCGGATTCTTTGGAACATTCTAAGACGAATGTCTGAAATATACTGATCATACTTATCACTTGTCATATTGTTATGTCTAAACGCGCGTTAGTAAACTTCAATCGCTACTAATTTGAAAGCTATTATAGTCTCGACATTTTGTATTAAGATTTTCCTTAGAATGTTCCAAAGAATCCGCTCTTAAAAGAAAATGCGTAAGTTTCGGGACACCCTGTACTTATATAATCTATATATAAGTTTATCTATAATTTATATTATCTATAACTTATATTTATTTACATGTTTATATATATATATAGATATGTAACTAAATTTTACAAAAGCAAGAATTTAGAAATTGCTAATCAGTTCTTTGGATAATTATGTTTAATCAATCAGCAAAAAAAGTTGAATGATAAGATTTTGATATTTTCAGTCGCTATTGCCAATATGGATCCAGGACGGGATTCTATCATTTATAGGATGACGTCGAATCGAATGAAGAAAGACAATTAAGTGTAAATACATAATTTTATATATATATAAAATACATAAGTAATATAAATTTGTAACATAATTATGTTTCTGTGTAAAATGTAGCTTGTTGGAGCACCTGTATCAGTGTTGTTAGATGGACTCTCTTTTTTGCGCATGCACGTTATAGTGGTGAATACAGTTACCTATATATATATGTATGGGTATCACAATTTTGACAGGATCTCGCGGAAGACAGCTATTAACTTTATTTCAATGACTGCTATGTATTTCAATTTTTCCTTAAGTGTAGCGTCGTTATGATGATAATTTTCGGTTTCTATGAAGAAAAATATATAAGAAATTAAAATGTGAAAATGTGGAAATAAAACAATTTCCGAATAGTTAGGAAATCTCTTAAAAGTTATATTATATTTTTTATATTTATATTTGTGTATTTAAATAATATATATTATGTAATATTATTTCTCTATTTTATTCGTTAATTAATTTTTTTAAGAAATTTATAAATAGCTTTTAAACCGATTAAACAGGGACTGTATGGCGGCACCTCATTTTGCTCGATTTAAGTACTTCAATGAGATAATATTTAATGCGCATACACGAAAAAGGGAGCCTTAACAATATTGATTTGTATATATAATTTAATTCGAATGTATTTAGAGTTCTATCATGAAGAATCTTAAAGATTCTTTAAATTAAATGATTCAAGCTCGTCAGAGTTATTAAATAAAACACACACACACACACAATTAATTTTATTGTAGTATATATATATATATATAAGAAGTGATTGTTCATTATAAAATTTCTGTAAGTTTATATATTCCTTGAAAGCCAAAGGCTTTCCTAAATATAAATATAACTTAATCATCCAAATTAAAACAGTTTGTCTTTTTTTAGTCGTTAAGAAATTTGATATGATTTTAACGAGTTTTTCAATGCCAAATTAGTTATCAGAAAATTGATTGTTTGCTCATTTGTTACATTTGTATTATGTTACAAGAAACGTAAAAAATTATAGTTTATGCTTGCAGAATTGGGGATTTGATCTCTTCGAGATTATAACAATTTCAATCTCTATTGTGGGCGTGCGTTTGATATTCGATGTTTTTACTCTTCGATTCGACATGAGATCACATGACATTAAGTTAGAGTAAATTTAGAGTAAATGCCAGTTTCTCACGCTATTCCGTATAGTCATGCGTTTAATGAAATTATTCCATGTTTTTTGCATTTTCGTATTTTAAAAACAGTTTATCTATACAGACAAAAATGCTGAATAGTAACATCTTAATCAAGACGTGCAAATCGATTATTTTTCTTAAGCTTTTCAATTTTGCTCGTTATAAGAATAACAGGACGGAGCACAAAATAATATAATAGACATCAAATCTATAGCTGCATTCGAAAAGCAGTGTCAGCGCTATTGTGACATGTATACGATCAGGAAAAAAGACCTTTCCCACATGATTAATTCAATTACAAAAATTGTTAAGATAAAAAATAGAATCCATTCGTTAGCTGATATGAGTCGGGACACTATATAGGATATAATAAATCTGGTATGTATTGACATGAATACAACGATATCGGATCAAGCATTGTAATGGCAGACTGTTACCAGGTAAATTAGCATTGTGAATTATTCGTACTTGTCTACATTTCGCCCGAGCGCGGCACGCTGAGCACCGACCGATGGGGGGGAGGGGGGATGGCTCGGGCGTAGGCCCTGCGGGTATAAAATTGAGCTCCGTGTCGAGCCAGTGGCTACGTTTACACCACGCCGTTACACCTACGCCGTTACCTATACCTTGAACTAATGTAGATCAGTAACGAAACATTTACATCGTGTAGACTTATGGATATTTTTGGATTAACGTAGGTAACATTGTCCTCATATGAACGCCATCTATCTTTTGGCATTTGAATAAGATATCAGGATTTACTGATATACTTATGCCTTTAGGTCTAATTTTCAGGTTACCTCCATTTACACGCGTTATCTCGTGTAATAGTCTACAGCCTTAAGAGAGGTCAGGAATCGTGAAAAAGTTACCCAACCCAAACAAATGCACAACTGTTTATATCATTGTGACCTATCGTGTCAAGGTCATATTCCTAACTTGATTCTAAGACGATTTTTTCTTTGCCAAAATTTTGTCCGAAGCTTAGTTTTTGAATTATAATAAGAAATAGTTAGGGAATGATGGGCCGTGTATAGAAGGTAGCCAGGGACGGCGCAACTACTGATTCATAATAATTAACTAACAGAATCGCTATTAAAATTAATCGATTGCATGCTATTGTCGAATAAACGCGGCGTGTGTTTCTTCCTTCGAGTGATTTTCAGTTACTGAATGACTAATTAATATGATTAATATTTATAAATCATCGACAGTAAAACGGACACTTAACTCATAGAAATACATTAGTAAATTTCTCGTTTTCTTCAAGTGAATGAATAGTTTGTATGTGTGTCAATCGAGCGTAAACATGTCGAAGTGATACGTTTTATAAAAAACAAAGTATTAATTACTCCATCTATGTGCATTCTGTGGCAGTGAGAACGTGTGATATTCAAGTAAGTGGAAGTTCAATTAACAAACATTTGTTTGGAGTTGTACGTGATCTATCGAAAAGAAGTTTTCTTTTTTCTCAAGCTGCTGCATCGAATTTTTACAAGGTAATTTTGTGTATGTGAAAGAAAAAGAGAAAGAGAATGTTGCATATGTTCACGCGTGTATAGCGATCGTCTGACTACAGCGAGAGTCCTTCGTACCGTCTACGACGGACAGTAGTTACGCCGCCCCTGGCTACCTTCTATACGCGGCCCGTCATTCCCTAACTATTTCTTATTATAATTCGAAAACTAAACTTTGGACAAAATTTTGACAAAGGAAAAATCGTCTTAGAATCAAGTCAGAAATACGATCTTTTAAAGACAAACGTTTTATATATAACGTTATATATATAAAATCAAATATAAATATACAGGGTGTCTCATTTTAAAAGTTGCACCGAAATATTTCTTCAGCGAAGCATTTTCGAAAACAATTTCAGACAAAAGTTGTTTGGGTCGAAGCGAGACATGAGAGGGTACCACTGATTTGACCTTGGGTAACGTCGTTAAGGTCAAGTCAAGATCACATCGATTTTTTTAAATGAATCATATTTTTGATTCCAGAATCTAATAGCAAGAGCTTTTCAAACACTATAATGAAATTCATTTTTATTAAGTACTTTCCGAGTTATGAGACTCGAAAGTTGCAGTCTTCAGCATTGGCACCGAAACCTTAAATTTATTAACGTGCTATTTCCGGATTGTTAATTCCGGCCTCTTTGGCAAAATTATTTATGGCGATTACTTCTTGTCAACGGATTCTACGAGAACGAGTGTGATATGAAGACGTAGCAGGATGGATTTTAAGACCCCATTTTGATTTAGCTAATGGAAGCATTTTTGCGAAATAATAGAAGAATGGAAAAATGAATAATGTCCTATTTTGCCACTCGAGCATTGCGAGAATACTGACAAGTCTTATGAAAAAGCTCTGTTAAGAAATTCCATGGCATTTGGTTTTTTATTATTAAAGCACACATTATCACATAAATTTGCTATTTTGCTCTATTCTGACGTTGGACATTCTCGAACTATCATCATACTTTCATATCTTCTAATGGGACGAGTAAGAGTTTAGAAAAGAAGTGATTCGATCTGATGAAAATGCCACATGGAAATTTAATCGAATATTGAAAAATAGGGGTTGCTGTGCAAAAATAATGAATTCACACAATAAATTTAGGGTTCCGGTTAATGCTGAAGACTGTAATTTTCGAGTCTCATAACTCGAAAAGTACTTAATGAAAATGAACTTCATTACAGTGTTTTGAAAAGTTCTTACTATCAGTTATTAGATTCTGGAATCAAAAACATGGTGATCCATTTTAAAAAATTGATGTGACCTTGACCTGACCTTAACGACGTCATCCAAGATCAAATTAGTGATACCCTTTTATGTCCGTCCCAAACAACTTTTGTCTGAAATATTTTTTCTGAAAAGGCTTCGCTGAAGAAATATTTTGGTGCAATTTTTAAAACAGGACATCCTGTATAATATATTTTGTACTAATACAATTAGTTAATAAGTGCTTGTGCAACATAATAATACAAAATAACGTTTAAATGCTGTAATACGTGGTAGTACAATATAATAACATAAACCGCGCAAAATATAAAATAATAACTAAAAGTTGTCTTTTCGACGAAGCGAAAAAATGTCTAACAAGGAAATGGGAAGAACTGTAAAATACGAAATTGAATAAGTAGTTCATTTAAAGGGAGGTCGAAGATGTAAAAGGTGTAAAAGAGTTTGAGTGCATGGATCTTTTAGTTTTTGAAAAAGCGTGTAAAATTAGGCATTCGACCAGCTGTACGGTAAGTACTATAGATAAGTTAGATGTGTAAAGCACTGTGGCTGAGCAATTTAACCCTTTCGGGACCATTTTTGTAAAATATATTTACAAATCTGTTTATAACTATAGTACATTTTAAATGATATTTTGAGTTAAAATTGTCCCAGATATATAAAACTCAGTGGAACACATGTGCCCTTGTGGTCTCGAAAGAGTTATAGCGAAAATTAATTCAGGGATCTAACATTCATGGAAGTTATATATGTAGCATATACAAGGTGGGCGTTGAAAGTGTTACCACACACACACACACTCGCACACGCGCGCGCGCGCGCGGGCACACACACACACACACACACACACAAGAGGTGTAAATCCAATCATATAACCTCCACATGATGCAACTTGGATAATGCTAATGCTGACGGTACTGTAACTTTCAAGCCTTAAAACTCAAAAAGTACTTAATGAAAAAATATATTATTATAGTGTTTTGAAAATGAAAAATAAGGAGTTTTATTTAAAAAATTTAAAATGATTCTGATCTTGACAACATCACCCAAGATCAAGTCGATGATATCTTATGTCTCCCTCGATGTCGCATAACTTTTGTCTGAACATATTTTTGACTCGACGCACACTTTCAGAGATAATAGCTTGTAACATTTTAAACCCTGTATATTCATTTCTAAATTGGAAGTAGATTCTAAGGAATCTACTACGACCTAAAATTCTCTATTGTAGATGTTCCATTAAAAGTCAACAATGGAGTTTATAATGGAGAGTTTTAAGCCGTAACAGGTCATAAGAGATCTAGATTAAGTTTAGAAAAGCGCAACAAAATGAATTATTTTTATTTCGATACTGTCAAAGATGCAAGATGCTTGCTGCAAGCCGTAGGCAGTATCGAAATGGAAATAATTCATTTTGTTGCGCTTTTCTGAACCAACTTATGTCCCTTATAATCTGTTCCTAAAACTCTCCATTGTAAGTGTCTTTTAATCTGGAAATAGGTTCTAAAGAACTTTCTGTTAAGGGTCTAAACCTTTTCTATAGACGACCTTTAAAGATGAAATTCTTACGTCTTGCGTTTATCTATCATTTTCGAACGATTTTCGGATTATACTTATCAAGATTAAGGGTTAAAGTAAAATTGATTAAGATAAAGATTATTAAAAGAAGATAAAATTATAACATAGATTTAATAACAATATTATATTAAATATATAATAATATAATAGATATATAATAATATGATATAATAAATTGAAAATAATCAAGTATATAAATCCGAAGTGGGAAATTTTGAAAAAAGAAGTGATACATTGCTGATAGATGCAATAAGAAGTTATTCACATTTATATAATTCATCTTTAAAAAAATTTAAAGACGCACAAATGAAGGAAAATTCATGGAATGAAATGTCTAAAATAATGAGTAGCTATGTTTAGAGGCGAAATCTTGTTTTGTAAATTGTTCTTAGTTAAAAATTAACAATTACAATTTTAATCTTATTAGATTTTATACTTGAGCTTATTAATAAAACTTATTTTATTTGATTAATTACAAGTGAGTGTATTCATTTCGCCATGAAATAGTTTTCTTAAATTAAGAATCAAAATTAAGAACGTATTAACATTAATGTATCTATAAATATTCTACATAAATCTAACTCTGATGGTTGTAGAACGTAACATCTTAAATTTTCTATGTGCTTTGGCCTGTACTGTTTACGGCTTACTATTTACGTCTTAGGGTAACTGTCCCTATTAGTGTGCCTGTCCCGACTAGTATGCCTATTTTTTTATTTATAGTAATGATATCAATAGATTTTTTAAAAAAGTTCATTTTACATTTATAAACATGAAAAGTATAGTAAATATTTTAAAAAAATTTTTTTATTTATTTATACTTTTTTTATTTATACTATGATTTCGTCAGATAAACTGATTTTTCTTGTCCAAAATCTTAAGGAATAGTCACCGTTTATAAGTATATAATATTTAATGTTAAATGATATACAACAGTTAAAATGTACTTTACGTAAGAAAAAGGTTTGATTTTGCTAAAAAATGCAGTTTAAGACACTTTAAAGCATTTTATTAGCAATAAATGGTGTTTTCACAAATAAGGACAAAAATTCATGGTTTGTCCCTATTTATGTACATCAACCAGCTGTCAAATATAACCTTGTTTCTAGCAATGTGAAAGTGATGAAGTGATGAAGTGATGCAGTTTAAGTGTATCAATATTTTAGAAATATAAGGTTATACATATATACATACATTAGAAATATAAGGTTATACATATATACATTTGTTTCATGTAGTTTTGTAACACTTATTTAAACAAAACTTCATAATTATGGACAGGTACACAAATAGAAGACKTATAATTTATAYTTATAATTTGAGATGGACACAAACTGAGGGCTCACAATTAGGGACAAGCACACAAACTGGGGGCACATAATTTGGAACAGGCACACAAATTGGGAGCACACAATTTGGGACAAGCACACAAACTGGGGGCACAGAAAAATGTTCAGTGCTTATCGAAAGAGCACATAAATAGGGACAAAAAGTCTTCTTTAATTTTAATTAAAATTAATTAAATATATTAATATTTCGGTCTAATAAAAATCTTATTGTCAAAAAAAGAGTTTGAAGAATCGATATAAATTTTGAGCAACCTCATTTGAAGTCAGTTAATTGAGTATTTATTCATAAAAGAGAGCACGCTTGCTTAACAGCACACTAATAGGGACAGTTACCCTACTGCTTACATTTTTCTGTGCCATAGACTTAATTTTATAAAATTTGCGTCGCAGATTTAATATGAAGTTAGCTATTAAATATATTAAAAATGTGAAATTGTGTACTAACTTCAGATTATATAGTTTCAACATGAAAATGTAAGGATGCAAAAGGAATGATTGATTCGCGCAATAGAAAAAAAGTATAAAAGTATGCTTTGATGTATTAATTTTGCTAGAAAATATATTCATCCGCAAAAAATCAGGCTACTATAACGTTATAGTGTGAGCATATGTTAGAAAATAGAAAATGCACTTGAAAAATGTGTATCCCTTAAATTAAATATTAAGATTACTAATTTTTTGAGCTCAATTGACCGAAATACCTTCTCAAGGCGGTGTGTTTCACATTTGATACTTCCGCCATTGCCTTACATGTATGAGTCCTGATAATATTTAAATTCAACGTTTTTTGTAAGCGATATGCGTTATAATTTACATTATTACATAATTTATTATAAATGTATCTCTAGTTTTCCATTTCTTAAGTATTTCCCCTTGTAACTTATATTTGTTTGTAATATGTTTGTGTAACGTATACTTGTTTGTATTTTGTTATTATTAATTGCATTATTATGAATCGATTACACTTTTTGTATATGTCTATACATGCATAAATGCGTACGCACATGTATATTGTGTGCGTGCGTGCGTGCGTGCGTGCGTGCGTGCGTGCGTGCGTACATGTGTAAATGCCACAATATTTTTATTGCGTAATAATTTTACGCAATAATTATAAATAATAATAATAATAATTTACAAATAACTATTAAATATCATCGCGCATTTTAACTGAAATTCCTAACGGTTAAGTAAGAAATCCTATCTTTTTAAAAAATTGATTTTAATTTGATAATAGAATTTTATAAAAATAAATTTGAATATATCAATCAGTTGTTTTACGAATAAGCTTCAATTCTTCAAGAACAGATTTTTAAATTAATTTGGCCTAATTCTATTTTCTTTTAATTAATTAATAAGTTGATAATTTGGCAAAGAATTATTTCAAGTAACCACTAATCTATTAACTTTTTTAATCATGTTATATATTTAATATAATAAGAGAATTTTTGCTTGAACTTATTATGACTATAAATTGAAATAAAAAGATAAATTATTGTATAACTACAAATTTATGAATTATTTTGTTATATCTTTTACTTATTTTAATTAATTAATGATCTCGTTCTCTTTCTTTTAATGGACTCATAATTTTGTTGTCGCTTTATTTTATCGCTGTTAATTTTATTCTTTTATTACGTAAGACATCATCGGTTATAACTTTATTTTGTCAAATATTTAAATTTCAAAGTGCGCAATAAAACAAGGCATAATTAATGCCGTATCGCTTTTTGAATTAATAATATTTATCAACTCGTGATTAACGATCGGCGATTTCTCATGTTATTAGTAATTCCCATTGGTGATATGATCTCGAAGTTCTTCCGGTCCATTTCAATCAATATCACACATTTCTTGCTTATGTATATCTGTGTGTGTGTGTAATCCAGAAAAGCAACTTTCCTTAAGAAATAAGATAAACATAATTCTTAATATATATATGTCTCTCTGTATGGAATATCTCTACAAATATCGAAATTATTTCAAGGATCTGATACGCTGATATATACTGAATTAAAATATTATTGTTATTCTTTGCTTTTTAATAAAGAAGATTAAAAGTAAATATATTCATATATTTAGAGCAAAATATATTCATATAAAAATTGAGAAGTATCGAAAATTCATAATATGGCTAGAGATATTCTTTGCAACAACTACAGCTAATAAGATAATGCAGTTTTATATATTTCAAATCATTTCAGAATTCATGCATGACATGTTAAATCGTTATTACTATTATTATACGCGATATTTTTTTTTAATCATTAAATGTACAGGTATTTCTATAATATAAGATTTAAAAAGTAGGAGTAAAAAAGAAGAAAGAAATGTGTGTGTGTGTGTAATGTAATAATTAAGTTACGCTCATTTTAGACAATTTATAAATTGTGACAGAATTCGATTATTTACAATCTTATATGTGACTTCATTTAGGAAATATTTAAAAGCATATACGCAAAACATTTAAAGGGATATGTGTACACATATATGAATTATATATCAGGTACATATTTACTCGCGCGTTATATGTATACGTTATATGTGTGCGTTATATGTATATTTTTACATACAGTGTTTGATTTAAATGTATACACTCAGTTATTTCTGTAAATAATTTTTTAATAAAAGTAATTTTATTTAAGAAGATCTCTACAATGACTAATGGAGATATTTTGTTTTTTCTCCTATTTATTCTTAAAAGCATCACGAATGACAATCTCATGAATAATTATCGAAAATCACACTAAATTATTGAATTTGTCATAGAATATTTTATGAAACAGTAATAAAATAGCTACACTGTTCTATTAAAAGATAAACTCATTAAAAAAATTTGTATATAAAAATTTAAATTATTATATATAGATCTTCGTAAACAAAATAACTTTTATTAAAAAAAATTTGCTATAACTTAAAAAAATTCCAATAAAAAATAATTTATTAAAAGAATAATTTAAAATTTCGTTTCAATTATATATATTATATAGATCTTATTAAACAAAAAAATAACTTGAATTTTTTTAAATAATTCTATTAGAAAAACCGAGTATAGACTAAATCAACTGTATATAATGTATACTGTGCGCGCGCGCGTGTGTGTGTGTGTGTGTGTGTGTGTGTGTGCGTGTGTGTGTGTGTGGACAAACCGTTAAAATTATAAATAAAATTGTATCCTGACACGAACTTAGATTGCCTAAAATGGACTTAAAATTAAAGGGATTCATGTGATACAGAACGTAAACGTCTCAACTTTTTACTTTAGATCCATCTTTCCATCTTTCTCCTTTTTGCTTTCTCTCAACCTTCCTAACTTTTTTCTTCTCTATCTCTAATTTTACAGCAAAGAAATCTCCAAGATTCGAACAGCATCAAGAATCCGACATACGTACAGATGCTGCGCGCAACAGCAACAACTGAGGTCGACTCCTCTCAGCGAAGGTTTTTACCCCACTTTCGACCAAATACGATCCCCACCTGAACTTCTCGTTGCGTACCCACCCCACCTCAGGTTCTCCAATAACACCTGTCGTTACGACGGCGAACGACTGGCTTTCCGCCAGTCTGACGTATATACGGTTGTCGCAAGTCCCGAGGTTCTTGTTGTGCAGTCGAGTCCTGTCGTCCGCCCGTCGATTGTCGTTCTCTTTTCCAGCGTAGCTATTTATTAATCGCTACGCACTGACTGCGCAACCGAGGTTATCGTCCGAGCGCGTTGTTCCTGTCTTGTTTTCGTTTGTCGCCGCGTGCGGAAAACTGTGCAAAAGTCAATTGCGAAATCGTAAGGATTTTCAAATTGGGTGATGTCCCGCAGTGATATCGAGGGACGAAATAATGGTTCGTTGTGTGGAAGAATTCGAGAATAATTTAGAGATTTGCAACGATATACTGATCCTAAAAGAATATTAATTTTGACATTTGTTTGACTGAATTTTGAATTTTTGAGAAAGATTTATGAGCATTTGATTGTCAGATGTGATAAATCAAAAAATAATCGCACGATCATCATGTGATCTTTCTTAATTTAATATATTGTAGGATTTCTCTTTAGAACTTTAATTTACTAGATTCCTTGTTTTATAATATTTTAATAACTTCAATTATGAACAATTATATTAATGATTATCTTGATTATTAAAATTCTGTGGGTTGTAATACTGTTAATACTGTTAATTGTATTATACCGTTAATAATTGTCGTAGAAGATTTAGAAAACATTCGATTTTCGAAGACCCGCAAATTGGAAATTAATCGATCACTGCATCACGGAAAATGCGTATTGTAATCTTCGCGAAATCACGTGGCGCATGTATTGCCGTGTTACTTCGGGACCAGTCATACCTGTAATTCCACGTTCACCACGTGGTTGAGTCGCAATCTCGTAAACATACCGCTTTGGCGATCAAGGAAAATATTGTTTTCGGAAATCAATCGATCATTGATTTCCGAAAATCACATTTAAATCCGAAAAATTTCGAGATCGAAATCGAAGTAGTTTGATGAATTCAATCCACGGCATAAATATGCACAAACGGTGCGCCGATCGTCGCGATTTCACAAATGAATTCAGTTTCGTGTAAAATCTGAATTCGTTGAGATTACATCACTTTTAATTTAATGTCTTTTCATACACTTATTTTCTTGAACTTCTCTTTGTTTAGCTATTTAAGAAAAATAATTTGATTATTATATCCACACAAAAAATTTCACATTTATCAAACATAATGCGTGATTGAAAGATTAGAGTAAAACATTTTATAAAAGTTATTGAATGAGATACAATAAATACAATTAATAAATTAATAAATTTCAATTAGGATCAGTAAATTCTGAATTAGAATTAAATTAAAATTATGCATTAGCTATCGATTTATAATTAGCTATCGTTCGATATCTTCGGAAAGATATTACAACGATTGAAATTCGTATAATAGCAAAATATTCATTGACAATGAATATAAGCAGATTGTTTTCTTCCACACATTGTACAACAAAGAATAATAAAGAAATGATAATCTATTAGCGGAACGATTTGTCATGTATGAGGATATGTGAAAAATATTAATTGCTTCGCTGATTATTCGTCGATGATTCGACGCAAAAAAAAATGGCTGATCTACAACGTGGAAAAATTCTGAGTGACAAATATGGAAACATTGGATTAGAATATCAATAAGTTAAAATTGTTCGATTCTGAAACAGAAAAGCGATTATCAAGAAAACTTCGTAGAAGATATTCCAGCATAAGACTATCCACAAAGAAATCTCTTTAAGGATATTTTAGGATATTTCTAAGAAAACATTTTATGAATTGTTTTAAAAATATATCGTACAGAAAAGTGTATTATCTGAAAGAGAAATGTATAGAAACATCTGCCGGAAGAACATTCACATATTTTTAGCTGCAGTATTTGTAAAAGGAAATATGTGTTGGAGGAAAATTCTTTACAAGATTAAAATTGTTTAAAATTTGCTAAAAAAGATTTTCTAAGGAATATTTTCATAAATGTATATTCAGTCCTAAAAAATATGATTAAAAAGAAATGTTATTAATGAGAAACATTAATAAAGAGATAGTTTTCGTGAGAAGATTCACGACGATTTCAAAGAATTCTTTTGAAGACATTCTAGAATTTCAAAAACTATTAAAATACTGTTGATGACGTGTTCATATCAAAGAGAAGGATATACACTTTTTCTGTCTTTCGCGAGCAACAATCACTTTTTTTTTTTGACTCTTTTGAAAAAACATTTTTGAGAAAACATCAACCAACTACTAACTTTCTTCTTCTTTTCATTTTGATTTCTGATCGATCATTTCTTTATTTCAAAGTCATTAAAATTTCATTTCTAAATTCGATAAAGATTGATATCTCGTCATATCTGATAGACAAGAATGACATTCGAGGTGATGTTCATGCAAGTGCCGCGGGGTGTCGTGATGCTGGGTTGGCGAATTAAGCATCGCAACTTCGGCTTTACGTAATGTCAATCTGCTGCTATTGCTGCTGCTGCTACCAACACCGTCGGGTGGGACTCATCAAGGTCACGGGCCGCGGGAAACGTGCTGCAGACCCGTAACGAGACGCCGCTGCTGCCGTCGCCGTCACTGCTGCAGCCAAAGCCGTCGTTGATTCTACTAATCTAGTGAGAAGCAAACCGTTCCAATCAAGTTGAATGGGCGGGAACCTCTTAAGGGAACAAAACAGGTGAAAAGACCGAAGTAACCCAGTAAATCGATCAATTTAATGGTTTAGGGAAAAAGTGCAGACTTTGGAAAAAAAAGAACGAAGAAAACTTAAAAGATTTTAAAAAACGTGGAAAATTGAACAAGAGATTGAAAAACGGACGTAAACGAAAGATTAAAAAAAAATTGAACAAAAAATTAAAAAATTTGAAGAAATTTATAACGAAGACCTGTATTTAAAAAATGTATAATGTTCATTACACAAAGTGAAGTTTAAAAAAAATTGAAAAAATAACGGTAAAGAATTTTAAAATTAGTTAAAA
The DNA here is from genome assembly GCA_037157785.1 of Cephalotes varians. Taxonomy (NCBI): domain Eukaryota; kingdom Metazoa; phylum Arthropoda; class Insecta; order Hymenoptera; family Formicidae; genus Cephalotes; species Cephalotes varians. The sequence continues at coordinate 480,418 of JANQDE010000054.1, forward strand.
TGAAAAAATTGATATTCGGTGAAAAGGCGGTATGCTGATTGATTCAAGTGACTCTCGACATTCAAACTTCTATGGAAACAACATAAGCAGTTTCAGAAAAGAAGGCTACAAAGCTCAAGGGAAAGTCCCAAGAAAAGTAGAATAAACATAAAACAGTTATCTTAGAAAACTTTGAAGGGAGAATTTAAGAAAACATCCGTGGAAGCCTGAAAAGGAGACAAAGCTAAGAAAGATATCATCAGCCGTTCTTGAAGAAAACATCCATTGCCTCAAGGCGATACTCGAGCCTTACTCGTGGAGGACGTTGCAAGTGTCTTTTCCTGTCGAGATATCATCAGACACGTCTCATCGTCTTCCTGGATCAGCGATCGCGTCTAAACGACCTTCGTAGAAGTGCTTCGGGAATTCGCGAGAATGCGCACGCGTTTACTGAAGTTTCGGACAACCGCGCGCGCGTGATTCTTGTTCGCGTGATTCTTGTTGTGTTGTTAATGAAAGTGTCCATTCTCGCAGACTCGTCGCAACTTTCGGTCCGCGCGGACGCGCATTATCGATTCTCATACTCGTCGAGTGTCTTCTCGTCGAAGTAGACATTTTCGGATTCTTAGATCATCTCAGGTTGGTTATTGATCGACTATTATTGAATGACTCTCTAGACCTGCGATCAGATGAATTTGATTCTGACCTCGTATGCTATTCGACTAGCAGGAAATCTAAATGAAATGAAAGTATAGAATGAAACTTTTTCACTTAAAATTTTATTTTTTAAAAAGTCGATTTTGAAAATTGAGACAATAGAAATATTTTTACATTTTAAATACATATTGTATTATACAATGAAATATAAAAAGATGAGGCATTCTTACTTCCTCAATTTTCAAAATCTGTTACACATACTATTGCATATATAAATATGCATATATAATATGTATATATGTATATACACATATTTATATGTAATTTCTTCAATAATTTATTAAATGAAACGATCGTATTTTTTTTATGAATTAGATACAAAATAAGTAAAAAATTTGCCGCAATCACACTCTTCATACGTATCTTGAATGTATTTTTAACTGAACTATTGGAATGGAAAATCCCAGCGTTAATGATAGATATCGATAATAATGATGGCACATTAGTAATACGCACGCATGTTATTATAACTTCTAAAAATGGAGAGAAGTTATAATAACGTGCGTGCATTACTAATGTGCCTTGAGAAAAATCAGTAAGATTCGAATCACGTATGTTTAATATACAATATTGTCTGTCAATTAGATCGAAAGACGCCGAATGCAACCCCCGATATTACAACGCTCCGCAGAACTCGAGACTTTTAAACGTAGGTAGGACAATGAGTGTCAGAATCGTTGTGAGCGTTACTGAGCTCACAAATATGGACGCCAAGGATCGCTATGTTGTTGAAGGCATCGGTGAGTTTCTTCTTTAAATTTTCCATTTTGTTTGAATGAATGATATTGTCTTATATTTTGTGTGTGTGTGTGTGTGTGTGTGTGTGTGTGTGTGTGTGTGTGTGTGAAATTAAGAAAAAAAAGATTGTCATGGAACAACATCGAACTACGTTTTGAAGAAGTCGAATTCTCTTTATCGCGATGAATTTTAGTTTCCTAACGTTTCCGAGTTTCGTAATCATGATATTCCTGTCTTTTTCCATTTTTAGCTGCTATCTAGATATTTTATCGTACGATCAAATTATTATTTGATCAAACTGGATAATCACTACTCAGACTATATTTTTGAATAAAACAATGTCGTACAATCTAAATCTGGAAAATGATTAACTAAAATTTAAATATCTAATTTTTTATTTTAATTTTTTATGGTTATTTTCGCATTTTGAATAATAAAACATTGTAATAGATGCAAAAGTGCCTGCGAACTGTTCTTATTGCATGAATTTTATACGTGTTGGAAACTAGTATTCTGTCGGCAGCATTTAGAAGCATCTGATTTTTTTTAAATTATTTTCTTATTTTATAAACATACACATTATAAAACAAAACAGAATGCGTTATAAAAAAAAAGCAATTTGCATTTTTTATAACGATATATTTTATAAATCAGAATATTATTAATGCATTATGTAAAAGAGAGAATTAAAAATAATTTAAATATTATATTAATATCAGCAAATATTATACTTATAAAACACAAATACTAAATTATTCAACTTTAAAAAAATATTTCTAAATTATCAATGAATATCAAAATAATCAACAAGTAAATATCAAATATATTAAGAAATAAATATATTTGATATTTACTTGATTATTTTGAAATAAATTATATTAAGTATATAAATTATATTAAGAAATAAATATCAATTATCATCTCAAATATTTATTACATATCATAATACTATAGAAATTTGGAATAATATAATTTGAAGATTAATATAAAAGTTTGAAAATTTTATTTGACCAACTTTTTCAGAACTTGGACTACTATATGTTGATTTGAACGTTCGATCACCCTCTTTTATTCGAGATTCGTTTGAATATGAGGCGATTGTTACTTACGTAAACAATATTATGCGACGCAGAAAAAATAGTGATCATAAGTACAAGTCGACTTTATATACAAGGTGTCCGATAATAATTGCATCACTTCTTGTGAATAAAGCGATTAAACTAAAGGAGAAAAATCCTCTGCCATTTTGCGAATTTTGAAATAACTAATGAGACATTAATTAATGAAGCTCTGTAAATAATCGTGCCTTGAAGCATTCATTTATGCTTGCAGCGAGATGTTTGGAGGTGTGCTCTACGAATAGCACAATTATATCATAGTTAACGCGCCGCTTCTACGTAGCCAATGCCATTTGTACAATATATTTTCAAACATCTCGTCGCGCTCCTAGCGACAGCAAACGCGCGCTGCGTTGGGTTTCTATCTTTTCTAACGGGTACACACTCATTCGTAGATTTTTTGTTAATTAATATCTTAAATATATCAAAGTTCTCAAAATGACAGAATTTTTTGTTCAGTTTAACCTGCTCATGAGGAGTGATGCGATTATTACTGGACACTCTGTATAATAACCATTATTCGATATTATTCTAATGATAGATAGCGTGCCCCGTGCAATTTTCTTTTGCTCGCGATAAATGTGTTGAAAAAATATGTTGAAAAAATGTATTGAAAAAATGTGTTGAAAAAATATACGTATTTAAAAATTTAGCTAGATACACATTTGAAAATAATTTTGTTGGACTATCCAAATAATTATGTAGGAAACTCAAGCATGATGAGCAATGCTGCAAAACATTTTGATATTCTGGCAATTACTTTGAAAGTTCTACATAATTATTTTAACATATTTAATAAAATTTTCAGATCTGTGTTCAGTAAATTTTTAGATGCTTCAGCAAAACCGTTCTTTCTGTGCACACATGTCGATGCGTTACGCTAATAATACGTCCGCTAAGTATCGCTGGTCGGTTTGCTTGCACGTTTACACGCAATTACACAAATTTGCGCACGATTCGCTACTGCTAACGTTACTGACAAATAAATATCCGTACGTCATTTACAGGACTCATTCGCGGCAGATGAAGTCTGCAAATGAATCGCACAAGATGCTGTCCGTCATATGATTCGTCTATTTTCGATTTCCGACTTTTGTTCGAGATTTGTAATCGAAAAAACTGAATTTTGTTTGCTTTGCATATTTTTTAATTAATTTTTTCTGAAGCAATGTTCGTGGCGTTCGAAGAAAAAGTTCGATTTTCCGAAAAATTCCTTCTATTTTTAAAAACGACACCCGTTTTCGAAAACATTTTATTTTAGATTAAAATCGAAAGTATTATCATTGGAAATATTAAGACCGATCGATATAAGTGATATCTGATAAATTTTCTCTGATAAATTTTAATAAACGTGACATTATTCTCTGTCATAAGTTATAAATAATTAATAATTTCTTCTAAGTAGTAATAAGTTCTTCTAAATTCTCCCGAAGCGCGCTTTGTTCTACATATCTACATAGATATCGGGTTTATTACAGATACTATTGCTTGGTTGGCGTGATTAATAGATCTTATCTGTGCAAAAACTAGTATAATTACGCCAACGTCACATTATATAATCTTCTACCGACACTTGTGACTGTCTGCACATTGAGAATTTGCGTGGATATCCTGCGTGAATTTATTGCCCGTTAGTTCACGTTATATACGGTTCCGTGGAAGCTAATCTATTAAAAGATCTTTGACTATCGAAAAAGAAATTTAATTTACATTAAAATTTTGTGAAAATTTTTTGAAATTTGTGGACGTTATTTCTCATCAGAATTGTGCGTAATATTTCAAAATATTTAATTCACGTTGAAAAAATGAAAAATTTTTAGAATTCGAACATTGGGTTTCATTTTTGAGAGCTCAAGATCGTGAGTTTCGTAATAATTTATTCCTATTGAACTTTCATGAAAAATTCTTAAAGTTTTTGTGGATAAAGTTTGTTTCTTATCTTCGGAAACTTAGAATCGTAATGCGTTTCGTAATTATCTTGATATAAATTTTTTATTCGCCGCCTGACTCTATTATCGTAAATGCCCGGAAGAATACTCTTTTGAAATCGAGTTATTTTTCATGTTAATTACAATGTTTTTTTCCCGTACTCTTTACGTACTTCCCGTACTTTTTGACGGAAATGTGATTTACAATTTTGTTATGTGATTGATTAATTAACGTTGGAACGTCACATCCATCACTAAGAGATTAAATCTACGATGAATGCCTTCACATGATACAGCTGAAAATTTGTAATCTAATCAAGCACAATTGGACAGTAAGGATCAAAAGAGACGGGAAGGAAGAGAGGTAGTGATAAGCAAACAATTATATTATCGGTATGTGATAATAAACAGTGGCCAATTAGCTTTATGACGTTCTTTATTCCAACTACGCTTTCGTTGTCACGCATTTCTTATCGCGAACCTTCGCGAGGATGCAAAAATAACTCATCCTTGACATTGAAACACGTTAGCAAAACATCTTGCAATTTGTTCTTAAAAAACTATAAGTGTATCTTGTGAGAAACAAAACCAGCAAAAGTGACAATTCGAAATATATTCTTAATTTTCAAGACTCCAGAAATCATAAAAATCAGAAATTTCGAGGATCTCTTTATTCAAATATATATTTGCAATTTCAAAAATGGTAAAATGTAAAATGTAAAAATTGATTTTAATCAACTTTGGAAAAACATTTTTAAATAGATAATAGATAATAGGTAAATAGGTTTATTATTAATGTTTTACAAATCTTCTGTACTTACTTTTATATATTTTACGAAGAATTTTAATAACGATTAAATTATTATATGTTGTTTTCTTAAAAAAATTACTTAAACATTTCAATTCCTAATTTCGTGCTCCTTCTGATGTTGAGTTGATTACGATTGATTTTTTCTCAAGAGAAAGTAGCAAATCTTTATGCCTCAGATTTAAAGAAGTATGAATTTTGGGTGATTAAATCTATGTGTTATTTGTATCCGCGGAATTTGATAATCAAAAGCGGAACGTCATTGTTGCGGTTAAATAAAATTCGCTACGATTCTCAGCGGTAATTGCGGCTCCAAGTTCAAGGTCGTTATGCTCCGCGGCACGTTTCGCGACTTCCAGCGGATGGTATCGATGTCGTTTCTACTTCGGACCTCGGCCATTACCTGAGGAGGTACACCATCGCCACGTGCCAGCGCGTCACGTGCGCGTCCTCGTGGCATGGTAAATAAATCCATGCGTTTCTTATTCACTTTAGACACGCAAACAGTCTTGTTAAACACGTCTTTTCTTAACTGAATCTGGAAATATATTGTTAAAATTCTTTTGCATTCTTTGAGGATAAAAGATTATTGTTTCTCGTTCCGATGATAGGAATTACGATGATAGGAATTACACGATATTACGAAGAAGCTACAGAGAGGAATTATTACTACGTCATGGTACAGTGTTAAGAAATTAAATCCGCTTACTTTATGTTCTTGCCGCAGCTCCTTAATTCTTTCGTCACACATGAGGATTTTTATTTTACCGATCGCAAATAGATCTTCGATATGTTCCCGATGTTTCTAAGAGCTCTTGCTATTTGGCGGACAAAAGGACATAAACATAATTTTATCTTATCACGAAACGTTAAAAAGACGCACGATGCTTACGTAACATGAACTTGTTTCTTTTTTTGCAAAGTAAATTATCGTACGATATGAATGCCGGCAGCTCCGACGTTATAAAGATTGAAGTACTGTTAATTTTTTATCTAACATAAAAATTAACAGCTTTAGATTCTTCTTTAATTTTAAATTGAATATTTCTTCATTTATTTGCAATAAGAAAATTAACAATTGTGTCCCATTGAAGAAAGATTTCCGGATCATAAATATTCTTAAGATCTGTGATCCTGAGAATTCATTTAATTAATAAATAGATAAGAAAATAATATGTTTATTCTCAACAAACAAACGCGAACATTGATCATCGTATTCTCAGAATATTTTAACATAAAGAAATGATGATATACATATCTTCAGACTGCTAAGCAGCGTTGAAAGATTAAATTAATAGTCAGATTGCCGGAACACTCGGTTAGTAGACAATGCTAGTGGACAATCTTTAAGATGTGGAAAACCACTGAATTGATTATAAGACGGATAACAACTGACTCACTCGTTTATGCTTAACAATGTAGCCGACGATTACGCAAGGCGGACTTTTAACATTTCGCTCATTAACGAAAATGTGATTCGTCAAATAAATGATTCGTCGTGACGTCATATCACGATGAGATCATGAATCTCGAGAGCAACGAACCGCTCATCTGCGCGTCATCTCTTATTTCAAAGTCCAGAAACTCGAAGATCCCCAAGATTTTAATTATCCTTTGAAATTTATTCAGGATACTTTAAGGATATTTTTTATCTTCTATATGAAGTTTGAACGTTGTAATCTGTAGAATTGTCTGACAATAATTCTCGAAATACATAGCTTGTTTAACATATATATTGGCACTTAGACGTTAGTGTTAAAAGTACATTGGTATTTATAAAATTGATTATGTGAAATAATGTATAATGAGTCATTATAATACAATGTGTACAAGTACATCAATTAAAACGATTAGCAACGTAATAAAGGAACAGAATTCTCTCACGAAAATGGATTTGTACGTGCGCGCGTGCACTGAACACAAAATAAAAACTTTTTATCACCTTATAATATTTCGTAATTGTGTTTTTAATTTATACTTATATTATTTTATTATTTTGATAATATAAGTCGAAACAATACGATATAAAAACGATATTGTAATGAAATTATAATTATAAAATTAAATTATAATTTTATTATATCTATATAGAGATATTTTATACAAATATCCAATATAACAAATATCCAATACTTTAAAATAATTAATAATTTTAAAGATTAATGCTTTGCTTTAATAAAAACGTGAGTAATTGATTGATTACTTTCCCTAAAAAACAAAAATATCTGACGTTAAATCTGTATTTGAAAACTAAAATATATTTTTTATAAAATATATTTTAAAATGTTGATTGAAAAATAAAAAACATAACTTATAATATAACACACTTATTATAATACAATTAAGAAGAAAAATGTCTTTATTTGGTTGAAGACCGTTTATTCAGATATCTTGATCTTAATTTATTTAGATTTATTTTATCTTAGTAATATTTTCATATAAATTTTTATTTAAAGATATATTTTTCTATAAGTTTTATAAACTGCACGCCGATATGCTTGTCGGACTTGACACGTAGTCCTAACTGAAAAAATATGTCTATAAGTTGAAAAAGAAGGAAAATGTGTGCCACATGTATCTATTATTCTATTATGTATTTTTGGATCAGCACAACATCTGTATTTCGCTATTGTGCCGTCATAGACAAAAGATGATTGTAGCAAACAATTATTGGCTCCAGTCAGGCAATTTTTCAGCATATATCCATGATCATAAGGTTCTTTTATGTCTGATGAGATAAAAAGTACGTGTTCTATTATAAACTATTGTTACTTACCAACTCAGCCAGTCGATATTGAATTATATAGTCAGCAATGTATCATTTAAAAGTGGCATTGTTCAAAAAATGCTAATATTGTATAAAATAGTTAAAAATTACCAGGTCAAAGCTCGATTTTATGTCATTTCAATTATTATGCTTTGTTAGACTTGTAAAGAAAAGTAATTTCAAATGTAAATCGTAAAATAATGCCAAATCTACTTCTTTCGGTAACAAAAAGAAGAATTTCATTATTTATAAGTCCAATTTTTGCGATAGAAACATAAAAAAATCAAATGTATATGCATTTTAATTAGTGTCATTATGTACATCATTTTGTCAATATTAGTTTTTTTAGCAAAACATAATTTAATTTTTCTAATAATATTAAAATTTTGAAAAATTTCGAAATTTGTAAATTAAAGTGAAGCAAAGACGATGGAATCAATATAGTACAATGTTTTGATATTAAAAATATATCAATTTCTCTATATTTATCACTGTAATTTACAAATTATAAATTTTCTAAAATATTATCACACAATTAAAAAAATTACATTTTGTTACAAAAATTAGATTTGACAAAATGATACAGGTAACACGCTAATGATGATAATCGATGAAATTCGTGTATATTTAATGTTTATTTATGCTTATATCATAAAGGTTCGGCTTATAAATGGTGAATCTTTCTTTTTGGTTACTGAAAAAAGTTTATGTAGGTTTAGCATTATTTTGGAATTTATACTTGGAAAGGTTCCCTTGTTAAAGTGTGTTCTTGCGCATTCAGTCTACTCACGGAACGTTGCATCCTCTGAATACAATTTGTTTCGCTCGATACATTATAATCTGAAGTGTCATGCGCTTTTGAAGTTCTGCCAGCGAAATCCGAGAATGAATTGATAGCTTCTTTGTCGTTAAGGAGAAATCTTCTTCTATTGTTGTGAAATTTAGCTTCTGCACAGATATCGATGGCAATTACTTAAATAAAAAAATTATTAAAACTATCCAATTCGATTTTAATCGAAAAATTTAGAATGTTTATTTTAAAAATAATAATAAGTACGTAAATAATAATAAGCAAATTAATTTCTGAAATAATTTCAGAAATATTTATTTTTATCATAAATATTTCTAAATAAAAATATTTCTATCATAAAAAACAAAGGTGTTATATTTTCAAATAAATTTAAAACATATTTAATATCTGATAACAGACAATTTATTGAGATTAACATTTTAAATCTAAGCAATATTTCGTGCATGTTTATAGTACTAATACGCATTAAGCTGAATCAGGATAAATCAAACAAATGAGAATAAGCGAATACAAATAAACAATCTATTTTTTTAAATGTAAACCATATCGCGAATACGAACAAAACGATTTTCACAAATTCGACAATTTCATTTCTTTTTGCTTTAATGTTTCTAATCTTATATAATACGTCATTATAAAACAGTTTTGTTTTATTGCAATAAAATAAATTTATTGTAATAAAATAATTTTATTATGTTTGTCTATAAATATTCTTTGTGATCATTCGCATTTGTTATAGTTTGGTTTAGGTTCATCTGTAAATACTGTATTTTGTAACTCGGCGTTCTTTGCGTATTGTTGCTGTCCATACACAGTTACCTTGCTGCCATTCAGTGGCAAGAATCGAGTCGGTAAATAGTGACGTTCCATTTGTTATTATCAAGACGCAATCACAGCAATTACCATGAAGGAAAACATGATCATTTTCTACAATTAGCTATTATCAGATTATCACCGCACTTTTTATCGATTGATGATTTGCATTGAGTCGACAACTATAGCTGCGTTCCGATATTCATAGTAAAAATCTACAATGCACATTATATATACTATAGATTTTCAGTACTGGCAGTGAATCGGAACGGCAGTGAACCTATGTATATCGAAGCAAATATTTTGCACAATTTATTCATTTGAATTATTTTCCACGAAAGCGACAGGAAGTGGAAATTATAAACTATTCATTATTTCATTACTATAATATATACTATATATTCGATTATTTTTTACAGTATAATATTTTACTTTTTAATATTTTTAGAGCGATAATTCTTTTTTGAATACTTAAATTGTAACACAGCTCGCATAGCGACTTTATACTATAATATTAACCATTTGTAAATATAATTTGCCTATTTTTTATTTGAATGATTCAAGTAATTGAGAAAGCCGTGATATATTGATTGTTTAAAATAAAACATAAATTTCGTAGGATTGATACATGTATTTGAAATACATTGCGTTTGCTTTTTAATTGTACGTTTAATTTTTAATTGAATTGCATCAGACAGTCAAAATAAAGCTATTGATTTTTATTTTCTCATTTTCCGATCATTAACGAATTATCCAGAACGAACCGATTTCAAGTTAAGCGACATTGTGATGTGTTTAATTAGTAAATACAGTCACGAGCAATCCTATATATTTTAATATTTGGTAATCATGTATATTCGGTGTTTAAACATTAATTTATTGAAACTCGTATATACATAACAATTGTTTACATGTATACAGTATGCAGTAAGGTTGTTTGGGCATCCTGTACTTATGTATGCAGTTAATTGTTCTCCTAACTCGGACAGATTTTGCGTCATGCGTGCGCAGAAATTTTCATAAAAATCATCGTGTTCCGGTGCACGAGAACGCATCGTGATGCGATTCGAGGCCGATTACGTCTTCGTTGTATTACGTATCATCTCGGAAGAAAGCCGTTCTGTTGCATGTTAGGTAATCGATCGGCCGCCATCGTGAATCCTCCGCATCCATATTCATGGCCGCCGCATTGCTTATCGAAAAAACGACGACCTGTCAAATAATAAATTGTACGAAATGCCTCGAAAAATGTGCATGATGTAGAATAATGCAAGTTGTTCTCTAAAAAAATTTTAATCAAATGTATATTCGTCTAGAATTAATCTTGAATGAGCCATTTTCTAATCAAATAAGACTTCCAAAAGAAATTCAAATGAATTGAAATTGAAATGAACTAAAATTTTTAAGATAAACAATAATAACAAGATCGCGTAAGTGAATCACACAATTAAAAGAAGGACGGCTGAATCTTGGTTATTCATCTAATATGTATTATCTAATTTTATATGTATTATATACACACATATATATATATATATATATATAATACATAATAATCATAATAAATACAAAGTTTATCAGTTCGAATTGCGCACCGCGTACTATCGGACTTTCAACACAATTCTAAAAATCTGAAACTAAAAATTAAAAAAAATTAGAAATATCACGAATTACATTAATATGATTGATATAAATATGACGCAGTATCTTAAAAACTGTAAAGAATTTTATTGCGGAAAATATTACCTCAGCCAGGGTTTGAATCTGGAATCTCTCTGCCTTTTCGGGGCGAACCTCTTATCCAATTCAACTACTGAGACACGTGATAATATTTATTAATAAACAGTATTAAACAATAAACAGTATTAAAAAAAAAGAACGTATTTTAAGATAAAAATACATATTTTCAAATATATTTCTAAATGCAAACGTTGCAATAATCTAAAATGTATATTAAGTAAAAAAGTATAAGTATAATAATTCTCGTATGTATATTATTTTTACTGAGAGTTTTGTTTATGTATATTACGCGAATAAAGAAGAACGATAAAAGAATTTTTATATAAATGTCTATAAAATCACTTTAGTTCAGAAGAACGTACTCAAAATAAAATTAACATTAAATAAATATTAAATTTTGATCTCATTTATATTGCTAATTCTTTCATTCGAGCTTCTTTGGCGAGTTCTTTTCTAACGAAATCTTCGAGTGCGCTCTCGAGACGTCACGAGTGCATCGATACGCTTTATGGCAGATTAACGCGCCCACACAAGGATGCAAGTGCAATTATGCGCGGAAGGTCGTCTGCAAAGTCTGATCATCGGTTCGGAAAACGTTGACGGTCATCCACGCGTGCAACAATAAATGCGAGTCACGTATTGAATACTCTATTCGGCATGTATCCGTATCCGAATGGAGTCATTAACTGCCTCTCAAGGCGCCTATTAATTCGCGAATATAATCATCTTGCGATTTTTGATAGAGTTCCATTGAATAATCTAATCACGAAGCCCGATCAAATCGAATAAATCTTCGAGCCATCTTTCTTTCTCTCTTCGTAATATTATATTTAATGCTTTTATACAAAATTCATTATTAACTGCAAGAGTATATTTTGTAAAGGAGATAAGTGGAAATTTATAAAAATTAAGTATAATTGATTTTGTTTAATAAAACCATAATAAAAGGTGAGTTTTTCATTAGGTATTTTATGTATATCATTAAATTTTATATATTAGATATACGCGAATGCATAAAATTTTAGAGTCCAAGATTCTCGGAACGGTCTCACGGAAAAAAGAAAAAATTTCCAAACGATTTGATCCAAACGATTTTACGATTCAAAGAGAATAGACGATTGTAAAACTCTAAGATCTCAGAATCAAGGATCTCGGAATCAATGGCCTTAAAATGCGAGCAGACATTTTATTACTTTTCCTGAACTGAAGGACACCGGAATTCAAGGATTCGAGATAACAAATATTTTAAAATCCAATAACAATATTTTTTTCCCCAATCTGTATTCTCCGTAACTTTTTCTAAAGTCTTTTCTCTTTCTTCCTAGATTTGAGTGACACCTAATAACAAAACTGGCACTATAATCGAAATAATTGTCATACGTTGCGAGTTTTCCGGTTTTACAAAATTAACCGGTTATATTACGATTATGTGTAGCTTGTGTTTCCTATTTTTTCTTTTTATCGTGCGTATACGGGTACTGCGCCCGAGAAAATGCGATCTTGCGACGTGATTCGTGATGATTAGAGAAACGTAACGAGCTTCCGCTTACATTCTGGTTCTCGTTAATTCGCAATGTAAACGGAACTAGTCCAAGCGGCCGCGGTGTCGTCCGATACCGGGACTGGTTTAACGTGAATGGAAACTGAGTCTGGTTTGCGTAGTCTGAGCGCGACAAAAAAGAAAAGTGGGCCTGGAGGACCTTCGACCGGTCAAAAAGTCTTCCGCGTCGATTCAGAACGGGTTTCTCATTGAGGATTAAGTGAAAAAGATCCTTGAACAATGGCGCGTATCGGCCACGCCAATCGGCTTTCTTCAGGGCTACCAATTGGAGCGTTGCGTTATTTCGACATCGATTCACAGCGATCTCGATTCAGCTCTCGATTTAAGTCTTTCACATAGAACGACACAAAACTACTTTTTTGACAATTTACATTGTTAAATTCGTAATGTTAAATTATATCCAATTTGAATCCTTTTTTTTTTCAATTCAATTTTTAATCATTTCTATAGATCGCCACTGTTTCTATTCAATATGTCGTCAATTTAAACTAAAAAAAACAATGAAGTTAAACAATTTAATTCAAAAAACATATTAAATTTGATTTATTTACCAAATGGATATGTTTTAACATGGACTTTGTTTACTCTAAAACTAAGTAACAGAAATGGATTGATTTAGATGTTATTGTTTTTTTTAACTAAATGTTTTATATTAAAATAATACATTTTGACCTACATGAAAATTAAAAATAATAAAATGTTATTTAACTCAAGGAACTGATTTAAATTTAATTCTTTAATATTTAACAATATAGAGATGTCGGTTTTTACTTGATCGCTTGATTGCGCTCGTAACTAACAAGAAACTTGTCACAGTTGTCCAAAACCGATACTTTTTGATGACAAAAAATCCCCAAAATAACACTTAGGTATTACGTATAAACGTACGAATGCATTAAATGCATTAAAAAACGTTTTTAATTTTTAAATTCAAAATTTGACACAATAATTTAACATAAAATTTTTAATTCTTTATGTTACAATTATGTTTACAACCATTTATAGTTAGATCTTCCAAAAAGCTACTATTTTTCAAAATGCTTGTAAAAAACTTATTTTTGTATATTGTAAAATAATTATATATTATGAATAAATATAATTATGAATAAATTTGACATAAAATTGTCTTTAATTATTATTTATAAAAAAGTATAATTTTTCTCAAAAATTATAATAAAGGTAAGAATACTTTGAAAAATATTAAATTTTTTGGAAAATCTAAATATACAGTTATAAAATACATAAATAATCATAGAAATGTTGTCTGAAACATTTTTTTATATGTCTCATCATTTTGATAATATTTCAACAATAATTGTTTAAAATGAAATATAAGTGTTGACGTTGCGGGATTATTTCACTCCTTTTAAATCTTAAAAGTACAATAAAACGTAAAAAAAATGTCTTTTTAGCAGTAATATAATAGAAAAAGATTTAAGACAAACAAGATAATGAGATGTCAAATAAAAATAAGAAATAAACATAGGTTTAGTAAAATACGGTTTTATTTTAAATAATGGCGAAACAGTTTTGTCTTATCGAGTCTTTTTCAGCCAAAACAAATTTTTTGAAAAATAAATGTAAAACTTAGTGCATAAAAAAACTCATTGAACACAGATTAAATTTTAATCCGTATAACTTCAATTGGAATAATGTTTTAATGGACTATGAATCTAAATACAAAAGGTGGCTAATTTCAGAAATGATATATATATATAAAATCACAAAAGAATGAGAAATGCTAATAGTGATATTGAATTACTCGTTTACTTTTATTTTAATCTTTTAGAAAAAGTGGCCGATGCTTAGTGTTTGTTTTTAATTTATGTTTTACGACAATGACACCTGTATTCATGAGATTTAATATATCTATTGCTTATTTTTCCTTATTATTTTGCAATTAAATTTGCCCATTTGTTCTCTTGATAATTTTTGATTTATTCTCTTGATGCTAGTAATTTGACTAATGTATATAGTTTGAGAATTCGATTGTAGAGGAGAGGAAATCTACAGAATAGATTTTCATCTCGGGATATGCAATTTCTGACTCTTTTTTTTTATTTTATACATTCGACAAAATTTTTCTATTTCAATGCGTTAACATGTATATTTGCGTTGGACATGGCTCTTGAGGATTCTACTTCTATATCAAAGAGTACATTCTCCTCTGTTCTATGTTTTTTATCAACCAGTTTTATCGAACAATTAATTTTTTATATATTTGACTAAATTTTATATTTATTTTTCAATTCTGACTTGACTAAAGAAGACTTGGTCGAAACTATTTCGCCATTACACTTTGAAATAAAACTTGTTTATTTTTTTATTTGATATTTTATTATCTTGTTCATCTTGATCCTTGTTTCTATCATTGCTTTGCAAATATAAGCCTTGTATTTATATTTATTAATATAATGTCGCTTTAGATTTGTTTAACAATATATTTCAAGAAGAGTCAAATCGATTCTGAACAGTTATGACTTTTTTAAAGTGAGTTCCCTTGCCTCTCATTATTTAGAGTGCTTTTCTAAGGTGAGTTCCCTTGCTTCACGTTCAAAACGCACAATTGACAAAGGATTACCAAATGTTTTCAATTGACCCGTCACATGCAATATGCTAACATATAACACAAAACTTCTCTCTTCTCCTCTGTGGGCCTGAGTCGATTTCTTTAAAAATCAACAGAGATGTTACTCTGCTCCCAAAGTCCAAACTTCCAAATTTGAAGAAAATCGATTAAACTATTTGCAAAATATCGTGATACTACATACACAACATTTGAAAATCATTGATATTGTAATATCCCATCTTTATTATCAAAACAAATCTCATTAATCCTATTGGTTCCCATACTTAAAAAACATGTTTTCATATTCTGTAAAGTACCAATAATAATAATCCTCATGTATTTTGCTTCCCAAAAATAGATACTTTTTACGAACTCTCTTTTCATTGGACACAGGTCAGAAAAGTAATTTTGTTGAACTATCATTAACCATCATTAACATAAACATTTATAAAGAAAGCTCAAACTAGTTGTTAGAATATCAAAATTTTTTGCAGCATTGCTTATTTTTAAAATTCCAACAAATTATTTTGATGGTCCAACAGAAAATTATCTTCTGATTTATATCTAGTAAAAAAGTTCGATCTCTCAGCAAAATCGTTCTTTGTGAAAATTTGAAAATATATTTTACACTTATTAGATAATGTATAATTTAATTCACGATTGCAAAAGTATTATCAGAATTAAATTATTCAGAAAATGAAAATTTGGTACTTTGGAGTATTTTCAGTTGTCTGAAATTTGCTTATTTGCATATAATATGTTCATTTATATATTCGATCTTGAAGAGGAAAAACGATTGTCGCGCAAGTTAGATGCGAATCAATATACACAAGAACGTGTGTAAATTAACGCATAATGGCGACATTAATCGCACGCAATTAAGCACTCGATGCCATATCCCTCTTTATCGAGCGCTTTTCAGATCACGAGAGATCTTATAATCGCTGTGTTACCTTGACGCGGCTGAAAACGAGACGGGACGATGACGGTACATTGAATGCAAGTCAAAACGATTATCCCCGTGATGTGTCTTAAGAGAATCGCCATTCGATCCAATCGCATATGATTGTTCTTACCCGCGCATTTTTTATTGTAAATTATGCGCGACGCGAAACACAAAGGCCGAGTCCTTGCGCGGAAACAAAGCGATCTGCTGCCAGTTAATATCGGACTATTATCGGGCGAGGTATTAATCTCTGATTCTCGAGCTTATGTGACGCGTCGAAACGCGACGGAAATAAATTAACGAGTGCAACGGAAGGACGGAGAGTTGTCATGTTTTTTCAGGGACTAATGAATTGATCTAAAATTTATATTTTAGATTTTAATGCAAGGTTAAATCAATTTAATTACAATCAATTAAAAATTTTTAATCGTTAATTTACGTTGTAAAAACGCTGCAAAGTTACATTTCTTTACACATGCGTTTCGTGCATTTCAAGAAAAATAATTTATTTTAGCGCAAATATTATTTTTAGAGAAGCGTTTTGTTTTAAAAAAATATGTTATTATTAGATAAGAGAAAATAAAAAAAAATTATTGATTAAGAAAAATATTTAGTTTATTCAGAATAATTTATTAAGTTGATTCTAAATGTATTAAAATATTATTCATGATTTTGTAAAAAAAAATAATTTATGTACAGATTTTTTTTTTTTTCAAAAAAATGTGTAAGGTAAAATATTGTTTAAAAAATTGAGAAAAATTATTTAATGTTTTTGAAAGCGTATTAAATTAATTTACATAATTTACATAATTAACGTAATTTGATTAATTAAGTTAATTAATTAAGAATTTATTTTAATCGATTTGCGTTAAAATCATATCAAAATATATGTACGTATATTAAACATATCCATTTACCTGAAATACAGATTATTATTTACTATTATTTATTTTCTTAAATACGCATCCTTTTTTTTGCTGTAATCCTTTGAAATAATGTTTTAAGAGAAATATCCCAGAAAAATAGATAAGTAAACAGATAGGTAAAAATGTTTATGATGGTTCACAGAATTAAATTTTTAAATCTGTAATTTTTCTATCGTTATTACCGTCATTGTCCTTGGAAACGTAATAAGATATCTCATAACTATATGTTCCTATCCGACTTTTGAACTGCGCGTATCCTGAAAATATCTGTTTCGGCATCTGTTCAAACAAAGTACTTATACAAAAGCGAAAGAATGGCATTCGAGATTTTTGATGACGATGTTTCATTTCATATCGCACGCGTTCTAATCATATCTCATTAGCACACAACGTTGAATCAACATATCAAAAACGTATAATTGAAATATTGTGAATGTTCCATTAATCACAAAATGTAGATTCAATGTTGAAAAGACATTGAAAGAACGTCTAATGTCCGCTAAATTAAAATGTTTGCAACACATGTGCAAGACACATGCAATTCAACATTCAATATCATGTAACTTCTAAGAATATTAAGTCCCTGAATTAATTTTTATACAAAATTAAACAAATACTATAAAAATACTATAAATTCATTTATCTTAGAGCTTTCATCTTGAAGTCCTTGAATCGCTTCCAAGAAATCATTTCATTAAAACGGATGAAGAATCTTATGAATAATGTTACGCCTTTTATTCTATCCTGTAGAGTTTTTTCTTACGAGAAATATTATTTCGCCGCGTCCATTTAATGGCGGTGCCGTTTACTGCTCCCGAGCGATTTTAATATTAGTTTATTTATGTTGTTTCAATATTGTAGCAACATTAACAATCATAAATAAAAAAATTAACATATAAGAATCAACGTTAAAAAATATTCAACATTTCAATGTCTCAGCAATATTTTTTCAACGTTTTGTCTTATATGGGTTGACCCTTAGCTATCAACTGACGGCAATGATATGTGTTTATTATTATTATATTAAATTTTTTTAATTATTATATTAAATTAATTTTTTAATTTTTGAATATCTATAGTTATTAAATCTGATAGGAGTTACATATTATTAGATAAAAGAAAATGAAACCGTTCTATATTTTATTTTCAATTAAATCAAATTATAAAGCAGAAGTTATAATAAATGCGTATTGCATAATGTCATGCTATGTTACAACAAAGAAAATATTATGTATAATAAAATTGCGTTTAAAAAATTTGAAGTATATAATTTTTCATTACATTTATTTATTTAATTATTGCATATACATATTATATATATAGTTACATTATATCTATATATAAAATATATATATATACAGATATGTGTTACAAATATGTATACAAAGAGCGTTCAAAAATTTAAATTATAATTTAAGAAATATATAAAAAGAAAGAAACAGCGATGTAAGTTATTTTTCAACAGTTTTCCTGGTCTTCCTAATTTTCAATACACCGATGCTATCGTTCCGGCAACTTTTGTATTCCTCGAGAATTGAAATCCTTTGATTCAGGCTAATCCATTTACAAACATTTGCGATGACTTTTTCATTAGAAATAAACTCTTTTTAACTCTCTTTACTCTATTTATATACATTAATATCCGATAATATTAATCAATTGATGTAAAAAAACATAATTGTTTTTCAAAAAAGTATCCTATAGCACGTAATATTGTTTAATATTATGTAATATTTAAAAAATATTGCAATAATATTGCAATATTACTGTAATATTACTGTAATATTATTATAATATTACGTGTTATTTGGGATATAATTGCATATTATATATTGCAAATTATATCCCAAATATACCCCAATTTTTTTGAAAAATGACGCATTTTCTTTACATCAATTGATTCATATCATTATTCTGTGTGAAAGTATTAAAGTATGATTATAAAAAAATAAATAATTTATACGAAATATTTTATACTTTATAAATATCTCATATATTTTGTATATTTTATAAATATTTCTTTTATAAATATCAAATTTCATATTTTATAAATATGTCAAAATGTGCCAAAATAAAATATAAAATATTTTGTAAACTTGATTTTTTGATAATTCTATTTTTTATGTAGAATGGCTAATGAAGAGAAATCACATCTTATGTAAAAGAATTATAGAACTCCATTAAGAAAAATGGCAATGACTTTTATGTGATCTTAAAAAAAATCGGTTTTTCGAAAATTGATTTTATCATTACTTGTTCCCCTTTCAGATTATACAACTTTCGTCTGAAACATATTCCGTATCTTCTATATGTTTTGAGATTTTGTCTGCGTCGTTTAAAAATGAACTACTCAAGGTTGGATAAGTTAATCTTTTCTATTACGAAATTAAGTTAATGATCTATAAAATTAAGTTACTCGTTATTTGTACGTTAAAAGTTGCATGAACAAAAAACTAATTTAGTTAAAAGTTGCGTTAATTAAAATTAATTTAAGTTAATTAAAAATTAATTTTAAAAAGCATTATGTATGTATATTAAATTAAAAATTTTTTTACATTACATTACTCTAAACAAAAAACAATTACAATATGGATTATCAAATAAATTTAATACTTTATTTGTAAAATAAATTTATATACAAGATATCAAAGAAATATTATTTTTTGCTATGGCTTTTATATGCAACTATATTTTTTCTTTAATTATAAAATAATAGTTAAAGAATTACATAAACAGACTTACACAAGAAATGTATATGATTATTAGGTAGATATTAATAATTATTACAAAAGAATATCTGTATATTACATATTATTTAAATAAAATTTTAATTTACGAAACAGTGTTTTTAAATAAATTTTTCTTTTTTTTTTAAATTCAAGAAAAATACAAATACAAAACATCACGTCCATTATAATTATTGAGCTTTTTCTAATTGATTAACGTTAAAATTTAAAATTTCATAGAAAAAAGAAGCATTCAAAAATATATAAATAAAAAAATTTTAATTTAAATGAAAGATAATAAGTTCAAGATAATATGCATTACAAAATAACTATTATAGTTGAAGTTAAAAGGTAACTTGTTTGAAATTAACTAAGTTGAATTAAAAAAGTTTTTAATTTTTTAATTTTATTAACTTTTAACTAATTAATTAATTACTACTTAATCTTGTGTATGTGTATGTGAGGTGCGCGCGCGCGCGCACGCATATACACACACACACAGAATTAACTGAATGTTACATAATAATGATATTATATATAATAAATTTCTAATTCTGTAATAATAATAAAATGTTATATAATAATTAAACATAATTAAAATTTATACAGTAGTAAATTAAGCTGGCATCAGTTTATGAACTGAAAAATGTAATTAAATTTAAATTTAAATTTACATAAAAATATGTGGATGTCGTGTGGCTCCGTGTGAGAGGGACGGACTCGTAAGTGACGAGTCGCGAGTTCAAATCTACACATTTCGCACATATGGATTTTAATCCGTAATATTTGAAGCTCCAGTATGGATGTCCCAAGCCCAGATAGAGAAGAAGGTTTGAGCGCGGTGCGAACAATCCCCCCCCCCATAAATGCTCCTTAGTTAAGAAACCTCGGGTAAAGGCGGATAGAGATAGAAACTGAGAATAGGCATTGGACTCCTTACGGGCTACGTGACTCTCAGAGGTCACTCATACAAATTCAGCTTTGCCGAGGAAAAAGGATTGCCGACTATGCGGAAAAGAGAGCGAGGATAGCCTTTGGCGCTGCCCTGCGCTCTCTCTTGTAAAAAAGGTATAGATTCTAGGGCCGTTTCTCTAGCAGTAAAGAGGGTGAGTCTTTTAAAACCTGATGTCGAACACTAGGCTGGAACTGCTAGCCTTGTTAATCAGCAGAATTATAGAACTTTTAAGGGTGACACTTTTAGGTGATACTAGAGCCTTTCGTAGAATCAGCCGCTAATTTGCTACTATTACTACTATTACTACATAAAAATATTATTAGCATTAAGATCCAACTTCGACCGTATTTGGCATTGTTTTATTAATTTAATTTATTTATATAACGATTTAACTTATAATTGTTATACACATCGCCCGAAAATGACATTTTCTCTTAACATGTACTGGTTATTACGATAAATATTATCATATGCTTCGAATTGGAAAAGACGCCCGCCCGGATAGGCAGGCAGATCACAAGTTCAAACTCTGGCTAAAGTAATATTTTTTAGCAGTAAAATTCTTTGCAATGTTTTAAAATGCTGTAGCATAATATTATTGAAATTTGACAATTAATTTAATTTGTGATATTATTATTGTAGCTTCAGTTTAAGATTGTTTAGGACATTCAAATCCTTTAGTAAACGCGTAGTTTATGAACTGAAAAATGTATTTAAATTTATATAAAAATATTATTAGGATACATCAGTATTTAATTCATAATATTAATCAGCCTCAGTTCAAGACTGTGTTTCAAGACCGAAAATATTCGGTGCGCAGTTTGCAGGACTATGATATAAATTCACATAGAATTATAATAAAAATAACACTAAAATCCAATTTTGATCGAATAGACTTATCTATACTTAGTTGAATATTATTATTACGAGCCTAAAATCCAACTTCTTTGGCATTATTTTTATTGAAATTTATAATTACAATTTCTTATATATGAAATGTAATAATAAAATTTGATAAAGATATATATATCGAAGTAGAAAATCTTAAAATGTGTATTTACGTATTTAAATTGAAACTTAACTGTGACAGAACACATGTGTAAAAATCATGTAACTCAAATAATCAGAAAAATAATGCAGTGCTTCTGGAACATATTGTATACTCTCCAATGTAGAATTGTAGATAAGAAAGAGAAACCAAAAGTGAGAGAGAAGTGGAAGATTGAATAAATAAATGCCGGTGGTTTTGTTTGTTTCGAGATAGAGAGAGAGAGAGAGAGAGAGAGAATGTATTCATATTCATCAAGTTTAAGCATCAATCACGTATCAAGTATCCTATACATTGTTGTGATAGTGACGAAATCATGGTTTATTTAACGGCATTTGCTTTTCTCATCGACTTTAAGAAAGCTTCATCGCAATGCAAAGCAATTAATTGGAATTTAATTAAAGCCTTCGTGCTTCAATATTTTTTCTTTCTTTTCTTTTACTTTATATCCGTTCTGAATATATAATATTTCGGTTCTTTTGTTTATGTTTCAAGAAACAAAAATTTTTAGAATTTATAGGAATTATTAGAAATGACACAACTAACAATAAATAGAGAAATGCCTTTTCAGTCTGAGCAAGATCTTAATGCTTAATATTATTTCAGTATGAGTTTATATACATACTCAATTCTATTGCGCATCGATTTAACTTTTCTTGAAACGCAGTCCTAAACTGGGATAATAATATCATAAATTAAATTGGCAAATTAATTTAATAATTTAATATTGATTGATAAGACACCCGTTAGGGAATATAGGGAAATCCAAGTTCGAACCCTGACTAGAATAATATTTCACAATAAATTTTTTACATCGTTTTAAGATGCTCATTGGCATCAGTATTATTATTAAACTGCTTGTCAGTTTAATTTGTAATATTAGTATCCGAGTTTCAGTTTAGGATTATATTTTTCAAGATCGAAAACTAAATCGACATGCAATTTACAAAACTGGATATGTACACTAGTTAGTTGTTCACATATCGGTCTAGAATAATATTTATTGTTGTTTAGAAATAGCCAGAAATAGCCAGATATTCGGCCCCAAGTAGACGAATTTAAAAAAAAAAAACTAGTATATCAAAGACATGCCAAATGTAAAAGAGTCAACTCACTCGTGGATAATTTTGTGACATCGAGTTAGATGTTTTAGTGAGGTATAAAAGCCGAATGCAATAAAAAACCGGTTGATCGATGTTTTTGTCAATTTTCCCGAAAACCGGTTAATCATCCTTGATGAATATAGTGTTTACCATACTGGTTCATTAAGCTTGCGTCTCTTTTTGAGATTTATTTAATTAGGTAAAAGTTAAATTTCACACGCGTATTTTTTCGTAAAAGGTATTTTAATAACAAATTACTTGATTAGATCATATCTTAAGTTGATGAATCACATTTTCTCTCTCTCTCTCTCTCTCTACAAGGTTTATTTACAAGATTATATTCGACGTTTCCTCTTCTTATCGGAATCGTGATGAGCGATTATGATTGAAACGCATGTTAACAATATCATGACTGAATTTCTTTTATTTTTCTATTATGAAATAAAAATTACAATTCATTTTGACAATAGCATACCTTTTAGATGTTATATCTACCGATAAGATTCCGATAAACAATATGTAGTAGTTGCAGATAAGTTGTGGCGTAACTACGCCTTTAACGCGATAAACTACTTCAAATTGTCTGCTTTTGTTTGCTTCTTTGGAAACGAGGACTTAAGATGTCATAATCCCATCTTCATAAATTACACAGAATGATATAGATTTAAAAATAGTGATACGTACGTGAGACAAATAAATCATTCTATATTGCCATATTATTGACGTCATATCATCAAGATCTATATCTATAGCTAACTTAATCAAGCAAAAATCTTTACGTCTTATATTAAAAATAAAAGGAGAAATTGAGAATTTGCACGTATCGAAGTATATTCGAAAGAAAATTATCGCAATTTAAAATTTATCACGGAAAGATCCGATAAAAACTTGAAAGAATCTTTTATGATATTAATCATTTATTAAACGTTATTTTGAAGTCAGTACTGCAATTTATACCTAAGAAATTAAACGTTGACATGAGCAGTTTTTGATCTTTGATCATATTCATTTCGACCTTGATTCTGTTTGGAGTTTTTGATTATTGCGTATCATTAATAACTGATTAATTGATTGGAAAAATAATGATTAAAAAATCTTCATTAATGATTTAGAAATCTTATACAGGGTGTCTCATTTTAAACGACGCAAATAAAAATCTTGAAAAATAGAAGATATGAGAAATCGTTTCAGACAAGAGTTGTAAATGAAGGGGAAATGAAGGGGGAAATAGTGATAAAATTAATTTTCGAAAAAATCAATTTTTCAAGATTTTACATAAAGGTATATTTACATAAACGCCATTTTTTTTAATGAAATTGTGAGATTCTTTTTATACATAATATGATTCCTCTGTGTGTTTTCTTTCCGCCAATTAATTCATCTAATTATTTTGTGCGTAAATGTATTAAGATACAATTATTGAAAAATGAATAGCTTATGATATAATTATTTTGATGTTAAGAATAAAATATAAAATCATGTAAACTATTGATTTTTTTATAACATATTTTACTTTAACACTTTTATATTCAGAAAAACTAGAGAAATTATATTATGAGTTATATTTAAAAAACCATCAATTTGAAAAAATGGCGTTTATATGACCGTAAAAAATCGACTTTTTCCAAAATTGATTTTATCATTATTTGTCTCTCTTCTAACCATACACAGACAGAACGATTTTATTAAAATATCTAAAAATTTAGCTATATACAGATATATAAAAATAATTTTGTTGGAATGTCAAAATAATTATGTAGGATGTTAAGTTAATTGCTAGAATATCAAAACTTTTTGCAATATTGCTTGAGTTTTCTACGTAATTATTTCGATGGTCCAACAAAATTATTTTTAAATCAATTTTAACTAAATTTTTAGATGATTTTAGAGAATTCAATAAAGTCCGTTCTTTCTATATATAAGTTTTATCTGAAATATTTTTTGTATCTTTTATGTTTTTTGGGATATTTGCTCGCTCATTTAAAATGGGACATTGTATACGCATATATATATGTATATACATATATGTATACATATATATAATTTTACATATTTATATATATTTATATATATATTTATATATATATATAATTTATTTATTACATATTTATAATCACATGTCCAAATATAATATTTGTATGCATGTGTGTGAGTGTAACTAAATAAGATTACAAACTTCGAGAGCGATCTTTTCACATAAAAAACGAATCCGCGAATCTATTGTTACTGAGATACGTCTCAAAATATTTATTAATGGAAAATGAAAAAATAATATTTATTATTATTTAATATTACTTATTTTCAATTTTTAATAAATTACAATAAAAGTGTCATCCATTTAATTTAACGCATGAACACGTCAGATGAACTGTTTCCCTCTGTAAAATGTATACATAAATAGTTTTATATGTATATATATTATAATAATATATATTAGCGTTTCTTAATTAGACAATAGGAAAAAATGGCAAGAAACATATCGAAGGAAAAAAGATATTGAAATTATACAAAATTATTGGAATGTCATAATTGAAAAAATTATGACATATCAATACACACGAAAGGAAAAGGATTTAAATTTTTAGAAATTGTAAAAAAATTTTAATAAAAGCTATAAAATAATCCAAATTGAAGAAAAAAAGAAATGATTTTCGGGGAATCCTAAAGAACATAATTTTAAAATTTAAGCGGACATTGAACCATAATATTTGCGAACAGACTGTGTGTCTTAAAAAGTGTGTGCTTCAAATTTAATATTATATAAAATTTACATAATCTTGAAAAAAAAGAACTTTATAGGAAATCCGTTTATGTGTAAAAAATCGAATAAACTGAAATTAAATTTGCGACGATGTAATGGAATCTCATATATATTTTTTTATCTTATGTGCGATATTCATTTTTTATCTTTTTGTGAACAATGGAAACTTATAATCTTTGTTACGATTGTGTTAAGCGGCCTCTAAATGATTAATTTTATTGGAATATCAATATTTGAATTCCTACAATATTATTGATTGTCTAGCGGTTATATTGAGCATTTATTTTGCATTGTCTAAAGAGAGCATCAATAATATTGTACAAAATAATTGTACAATAATATTGATCGTTTAAGAACAGCTTTACAGAAACAATTGCATAATAATTGATTTGGAGTGGAATTTTTCGATGAAAAATCTTCGATTGTCATCTGTAAAGTTGTTTGTTTGTGCTTCTTGCCATATATTTCTGTATATCTGTTCGATTTTTAGTCTAACTCGCATGATACCTTATCTCTCGTTAGCTTTGCTCGTGCGTTATCACTCGTACTGATTGGCAGCGAATATACCTACGAATTATGTTTGACTTACGTCTTGTTTTATTGTCGCATCCAAAAGGAGCATAATTCTTAGAAATCGCGGCGAATTAATGAGCCGAGAGAAGTCATCACAATTAATTTATCATTCAATTAATATCGCGATGTTATCTGTGATAAACGCGACAACAGACGTTTTAATTAATGTCTTTTCTAATTAAATTATTATTCTGAATTAAATAAAAAGCATTAGTCGGCAAATTTTTTGAACCTGAATCTCATTTTAATTCATTTCATTTCTATTGCACGAGAAAAATTTATAATTTAAGTTTTTTAAAAAATTTATCTATTTTATTTTATAAAATAATTTTTCAATTTTAATATCTATATTTAATAACAAGAATTATATACGAGATTCAAAGATCCAGATATAAAATATCCCAAAATATTAAAAATTCTATAAGTCAATATATGATAGCTTCCAAGCAAAAAGTTTTATCCAGATGAAAACAAGAACTACCTAAAGTTTAAGATTAATCTCGTGTGTCTCTCGACGCATTGGGGTCAGCAATATCACTGGACCCGTATTACTCGATTAAAATCAGTGTCATTGATACCGGAAGCGAACTGTGCGTATATCATCGATTCTCGAAAGCAATATTTTATTTGAAGAAATCAGATGATCGAGAGAATCTTCTGAGATCTGAGACCGAGAGAAGAGGTCGACAACGAGGCCTTTTCGAGGTCATCATTATCGCAAGTACAAATATGGTTTACGTCGTTACCGAGGAGCGCCTGAGGATACATAAAACAGGAAACATGTGCGTGTGACAGTCTTCTTTGAACGATTAAAGAGTTATTTACGCGCGTGCGCATATCATGTCACGTGCATAAGACTGCTAATGGTATCGGTCGAATAAGACACACGGAAAGAACGATTTTGCTGAGGGATCAAAAATTTTGTTGGATACAGATCTGAAATAATTTTGTTGGAATTTTGATATTTTAGCAACTAGTTTGAGAGTTCTACATAATTATTTTGATCAACATTTCAATAAAATTACTTTTCTGATCTATATTCAGTTAAAATTTTAGATCTTTCTTTTTAGCAAAATCGCTCTTTTCGTATAGTATCTAAGACTTAGAAATACAATAATGAAATCTTAAATATTCGCTCGATAATATAGAAATTCAAGAATTCGGAAGTTAGGAAATTTTTGAATATATTGAATATATTTCAAAATACAATATATTTCGAATTATGATGTACACGGAAAAATTTATTCGAGATTTACTCGAATTTATTCGAGATATTTGCTTCGCAATTAAGCTAAAATTGTAGGAAAAACAGAGATATGATTTTTTAATGATTCAAGTTTGTTTCTGCCAACAAAGAGATATCCATTTAACAGATTGAAAAACAAAGTTATCTATTTATTTATCAAGTTTTATTTGTATTAAAACTCTCTAATCATTAAACAGCATTATTATCGATTATATTTGAGTTGAGCAAAATAACATTAAGGTGTCTACAATCAGTTTTTTCACTGTATACAATGCCGATGATAAAATATATCCTGGATTAATATAATGGAACAATTAATACATTTCATTCGATATGAGATTAAAAAATGATGAAGATTTCGTATTAAACAAAGAAATTTTACTCGTTATTTAATTTTCTAATTAATTTCCTTGATAAATTTACAATCTCGAGATCCGTATCACGGAAACAATATGTCATCGATATGACATTTGCATCCGATTAATTATCATCTCGGTGTATTTTAACGTTAAAAGTTAACGAACAGTCGAGAAATGAAGAAATTTTATCGAAGAACAATCGAGTGATCGATGAAAAAAATAATGGGAATTAAATCTGAAAAATGTATCTGCGGAATCTGCACAGTTGTTTCAATGATTTGTCTATGTGATGAAAATGAAGAGGGGGGGAATGAAACTTGCTCAATCTCATGACACACTGCGACACAATTGACAATTTTATTGCGACAAAGGCATGATTTTGGACAAAACAATGTTCTTTGGAAACGCTTCAACGTCCTCATAATTCGAAATCGACTGACTACTTAGCGATGGGAAATGATCGCTTATTATTCCGTTTTGATCGTAATGACGAGCATATCGACTTTTTTTCCTGCTTCCGTTCATCACGTTTCGATTACGAACGTTGCGTGCTTGCTGCTCAAACAGAACCGATGTCACCGATATGCATCCGATTTAATTGATCGATATAGGGCAAAATTATTACAATGATAACACGAAGAATGTGATCGATTATTATCTAAAATTCAATCGTGGGATTTCCAGACATCGTCTTTTTCTAAGAATGAAAAGTTGTTGATCACTCAAGAAATACTTTTGGACGTCCACAGAAATCAAGATTCTAAAGTCCAAATCCTTTAGAAGATTTATAATTCACATTAGATTTCAAAATAGAAGTTTATAGATTAATATATCAGATATTTTTTTTGTGTATTATCTAAAAATTGTGTATTATCTTTAGATAATTATTAATTTTCTTTTTTAAATCTTTATTTTAAATATTTTTATTAATAATTTTATAATTTTTAAATTATTCACCATTTTTTAATTTTTCCAAAATAAATATAAATTTTATAAAAAGTTCCTATAAACTTATAATCAGAAATAAATATATAATCAAACTTTTTCTCATAGACTTGAAAAATTTTGCACGTTTTAATACATTTTAATATTAAAGACATTCAGAAGCTATTTAAAATCGTTAAATATTTTTAAACGTTCTAAAAATCTTTAATCTTTATTAATTTTTGAAAGATTTCGGAAAGCTTGCATAAAATTTCTATTCACCCGATTTAGTCTTGAAAGAAAAAGTTTTTTTCTTGAGTGTCATTTTTAAGTGTGTCAATGTTTTTAGTGTGTCAATCAATTAACCTTTAATCATTGAGGAATGTAGAGAGAAATAATTTAAACGATGATTGCAAAAAATTATTATCGGAAAAACGCAAATAACAATTATCGAAAGTCCTTCGCGGGTGGTAGAATGGTACGTTGTTTTCCAGTCTTTTATCGCGGATTACATTAATCATGTAGATAGAACTATGGTAAACAACCGCGCCTCTTCAGCGTTATCCTGACCAATTTCTCAAATATATATTTTCTTAGGTCCTTTCGGAATTTTTCACTCAATTCGTAAATTTATATTCTTATTATATTCTTCGAATCCCTCTCGATCGAAGTCACGCTCTATTTCGTTCCTGCGATTCTCAGTGATTATTATCGTGATCATTATCGGATTCTCCGGTAGGATGTTGCAACAGACGTTTCTCTTAGTCTGACCCTCAAAAGTCGAAAATTGATTCCGATAAGAGCTTAAGAGACTTAACAATTAGTTCCGTTGTTTTTCGCGTCTCGTCGTAAATTATCGCTGTCGTTCAAGGATATCTGAAATATTGTAATCAGAACGGAGAAGTCGCGCACATACGCGAATTCAGCTTTAATTCAATCAACCTTTCTTTTCGGTGTCTCACGTCGATCAACGGAACGTCAGTCTCCATGTAATACGGTCATTAACTTCTCATTAGATTTCCCATCGATAGATTTTTTTTCACTTCGCTCTACTCGGTCACTCGTGCGCGTCGAAGGTGAAAAGTCTATCTGTCTCCCCCCCTCCTTTCGCCGCCAACTTAGCCTTTCTCTTTCCTTCTTTCTATCCGCGCGCGCACGCACACGTACATACCACGCGACACACAACACACCACGCGACACACACACACACACATACCACGCGACACACACACACACACACACATACCACGCGACACACACACACATTACACACACACGTATACACGCACGCATGCATGCGCGCGCGCGCACACTCTTTCTGTCGCTCGCTCTCTCTTTCTCTTTCGCTTCCCGTCGCTCTCTTTGGCAATCAGCTCGCCCCGTTACTTCGGGGCGAGTATCGCGAAAAGATGACTCGCTCGTGGGATCGGCTCGTCTTGACACAGTCGCGACGCGTTAGTGCGGCTCGAGCGCTTTCTACTGGAGCGTGTACGCTGTGCGCGAACTTCTATCTCTCTCTTCCGCATGTCACGGAAGCTCGGTCGTCACCATCTTAGTGTACCGGATGACATGTGTGCGCGCGGGTGCGAACGAGCGAATGAGCGAGCGAGCGAAATTGTACCGCCGAAAGGAACGTAAACGTTCCGTCGATCTTCAGATCTTACCGTTCCGCGCGTCACGCGGGTCGAAACTCGCGATTGCGCCTGTGCCTTGCCGACAGAGTTACCTTGGAATTCTCGTGTGTCTCCCTCACGGCGGAAAGTCGAGTCTTGACGAAGGGAGAATTCTACGAGGGAAGTTTATCGGTCGTGAAAGACGTAGTGACTCCATAAAATCTTTGACAGTTTAACGAAACTTTTTTGCGGCAAGATTCCTCGAGTGTCATCCTCAGAAATTTCACATTTCTACTGTGAATTCCTCAGGTCTACACATCTTTCCTTATTGTCAAATTGGCACTTGGACCATTTGGGACTCTTTAAATTTCTTGGAAATTTCCCTAAGATTTCTGGAAGGAAAGATTTTTCTAAGATTTTTCGAGTCTTCACGATTTCAAGTTTCTAAATTGTCAAACTTTTGCAAATGTTTTTTACTTGAAATTTCTAATTTCTGAAATCTTATTTTGCGAGCCTTGAATTTCCTTTTTGAGTCTTAAATTTTCAAAAACTCGGGCTCGTAAAATCGCGTCATTTTTTGTCATTAAATTCCCAAAACTTGAAGGTCCAGGCAGACATCGTTCCTTCTCCTAAAATCCTTAAAACCCTCAAATATTGATATAAATAATTAATGGCGAGAATTACTGAAAATCTGCGTCAATAAAATTTCATTCAATCGTATTCATCGAGCTCAAGTTCCTAGAGCGCGGGCGACCGGAAGAGTGATCGATTGACCCGATCGATCCGTACTTTCCGAGATCCTGATAATATTCCGACATCCGTGAAGGATTGAAAGATCGACGTCGGCATCGTTACCACTCCTCGTATCTCCCAAGTGAACCATGTTGGAATTCTCGGTGCAACATGCCGAAATCGGTGCGTATAACACATGGTCCGATTCTACGATGCGACGCGTGCGCGGAATAACGGTAGGAAAGCACTTTCTCGGACGCGCGCTTTTGCAATCGCTTGCATTTCTTTCGTCCCTGCGTTATTCTTCATTGTCTTGTTACATCATTGCACAGGGTGTCCCGAGAGCCGCACCCAAATTTTTCGAGTTGTGCTCTGCCATTTTAAATTATTAAGATGAAAGTCGAGATTTAATCAAGAACAAATACATTACAAATACATTAAAAATAAATGAATAAAAACATGAGATAAAGGCATAAGATCATAACCGTGTAATTATAACCGTGTTAAAAAACCAATTAATCGCTAATTAATCGTAATTGATATACACACTTCGTACCGATTTGAATATCCTTGTGCCCATTCATTATTTTATTTTCTTTTTTTTTATCGAAATGCGGAGAGGTCGTAATTACAACGACCGCGAATAAAAGAAAGATTGACGGAGAAAGCCTATGACGCAACGGATCGCTGTTCCGGCATTCGGCCATTGGATTTGAAAACGTCAGCTAATAATTAGCCTAATTACAGAGTGCGGAATTGTACGAATGCAACGATGCGTTACGCGCCCTTTCGGATATGCCGTGCTTGCACAATACCGGCAATGAATGCACGTGCGTGCGCTACCAATGGGGGATCTCAATTGAATGATGATCGCGATGTTATCTCGTTAACTGTAATTGACTTCGTTACTCTTCGCCTTCGATATAGTCTGCCTACGATTTTCTAGAATGTTCCTCTGCCGGTTTATCAAGATGTCGTTCCCGGAAGATTCCTCCAATTCTTGATCAGAAATATCTCAAGATGGAAAAGAATCTGGATTAGATAATTTTTTGCTAATTGTTGCGACAATTTAATCATAAAATATTAAATGTGTTTATACAATTAATATTAATTGTATCATTATATTGCACATATGGCAAAATCCGTAGAACTTTTAGAATTTAAGTTATCGCAAGTTCAAACACTGACTTTAAGTCTAAAATCGATTTTTAAGGTCCTTAGAGGTAGCGAAAACTCTGGAAAAACATGTACCAATACTCGCTAGTACGCTTTCCAAAGAGAAGTTCATGTAAAAAAGCCGATAATAGAGTAAACTAAGGAATTCTTAGAGGATACTTTTGCGAATTTTGATACTTAAACTGATTTTTAAAAAATAACTTTTGGCCAAAACCTTCGCATATTTTTTTGAGTAATCTAGGACAATTATACATCCTAAAAACATTGATATGCAAGATATGCACGTTATCTGATTAAATTTAAAATTCAATATTGACGAGTAACTCAATTTTCGYGAAATCAAAAATCTGCGTGATTTTCTTATTTAAAAAAAATAACTTTCTTTTTTTTATATTTAAATATTTGAGATTTGTTAGTCTTGAATAGACGAATTAAATGCTTGTAAAGCGATATCTGTGCTAAATAAAGATGAGAAGTTATGAATTTTTAAAGACAAGTCATTTCGATGGCCCATTAGTTACTAAATTGTCATTTTGTGTTGGCACACATAAAAAATGATTAATTAGCATATTATAAGATAGGCCCATTTTTCTTCACAAATCACTTTATGAAATAAGAATGGGTGTTATATTGAATTTTACCTCAGATGCGAGAAAAATTAGTATGAAATGTATCCAAATCTCCAAATAAAAAAAAAAATGTCTTGATCTGGTGTTCAGATTATCATTTCCTATTGTATTTTGAACCGCTGAATTTGAATTCGTGGTAAGAATTGCGCCAGTACTTCTTAGTTTTCTAAAAAGCTGAATAAGGGTTTATAGGGTTCAGCATTTCTGAATAATTTTCAGAAAACTGAGATGTGCTGGCGCAATTCTTACCACGAATTCAGATTCAGCGGGTCAAAATACAACAGGAAATTATGGTTTAAACCCTAGATCAAGACACTTTTTTTTTCGTGTGGCAGAGTATAAATCATTGTTTTCATTAAAAAATATAACTTTTTATTAAAATCATGAGCCGTATTTTTTTGTTGATACTTAATGTATCTACAAAAAAAAACACCAATTTTATAATTGTGCTTTCAGATTTTTTTTTTTTTCCAATAGCTAAATGTTAAAAGTTCTACGGATTTTGCCATATATGCAATATAATCAATATTATATGAACTATATATGTTATGAAATATTAATTGTATCATTTATTATATAAAATACATGCACTTTTTTACGAGGAAAGTTTCGAAACTAACAATAAGAAAGAACACTTGAAGAAAGCATTTTTCTCAAATTTATTTTAATTTTTAAAATATGTGTACTAAAATGAAGTTTAAATTAATTTTCGTTATATTTAAATAATTTTTCAAAAGATTCGAGCTTTTCCGATATTGATTACAAATCGTTTGAATTTGCGTCTAAATTGCTGAGTCAAATCTGAATTTTGTTTCTCTACTCTTTTATTTGAAATAAAATTCTCTTGACATATTTTTTTTTCAAAAAAGAATTGAATGTTACGAAATCAAAAAGAAGAGGATATTTAAGAATCTCCCACTTTATTATTTCAATTATTTCGAGTTTTGTCAGCGATGTACATACATGGAAAAAATTTGGGTTTTGTTTTGGATACGAATTTTTATATTGGACATAAAATATACTTTCAAATTAATCTCACACTGAAACGTTTAAATCTATTAAGAAACTATAAAATGAAGAGAAGTGAGTTAATAACTAATTCTTTATTTTACATTTAGAGAATTAAAATATATTCTATATTTATTTGTTCTAAGTATCGCATCTCCGAAACTT
Organism: Cephalotes varians; assembly: GCA_037157785.1. NCBI lineage: Eukaryota > Metazoa > Arthropoda > Insecta > Hymenoptera > Formicidae > Cephalotes > Cephalotes varians. Next base: position 514,857 of record JANQDE010000054.1, read on the forward strand.
CCATCACAATACATATAATACAATACAATGCAACACTTAGATTAGATATTGCTTATATACAAGAGAAAAACGAAGTATGTCCAACAAAGAAAGTTCTTGGATGCAACTTACGTAACGCGGAGTAAACAATTAAATCTATAAAAGACTAGATTGCTTTTCTTCTTACAGAATGTCAGATTCCAGATTCTAATTTTCTAGACAGAAGCGCATCAAAATGACGCGGTATTTCTCATTATAAAGATGATTTTACGATCCGCGCAAATAATTATCTACCGCTTATGAGAAAGAATGTAAAAAGAATTTTAAAATGTTTTACATGTCACGCGCGTTTCAATATTGTCATTGTTTCCGTTTGTAAAAATTAATGGCGATCGTATTCGTAAACATTCGGTATCTTTCAACTGATATTTTTTTCAAGCGTATAGAAGCTTCGTTGCTTTTATGAAGGAAAGAATAAGGTTCTGTCGGACAACGCCCGACAGAAGGATTATCAAATGGATTATCAAAGGATTATCAAATGGATGAATAATCGAACATCGTGCAAATTTCACAGGTGCGATCCAAATCGGCCGACGTTCTTGAATTGAAACGCGGCGACCGGTTCAAGGATTATCTCGATCGCGGCGAAATGTCCTCAATGAGGCGTGAGCCACGCGTTTCCTCAAGGCGAGCTTCTCTGTATTGCCTACATCCGGACAATCCATACAGTAATTCACATCGTTTAAAAAGATCGAACACGCTTTTTTTTTCTTTTTTTTATTTGCAACCTTTTCAAAAAAATCTCTTAAAACTCCTGTTCACTCATCACCACTATTTCAGATTGACGTCAGAGAAAGAGAGAGAGAGAGAGAAGCGGGAAGCGAGAAAACATAAAATAAAATTTCCTGCAAATTATATTCAAATAAAAATATTTTTCAATAAAACAACATATGCAATCGACAGATTTGTAAAATACTGAAAATTATTTTTTGTTTCAGGGAATTAAATCATATTTATTTCTATATATATATATTATTAATTTGACAATTTTTCATAGTTATGAACATAGCTTATTTCGTTTCTGGTTCTGCATAATTAATTTCTAATACATGATGGTTTATTAATTAATGAAACAAAAGCAGAATTTTCGATATATTTTACAAGTCGATTCTATCAATTGTAAATGTTGTTCTATTAAAACATATTTTAATATATTTTACAAGAATTTTTGTTATATGTTCTCGCTTTTGATGTTACAATCTAAGATAATAGTAGTGAGTTAACAGGAGACTTAATAATGCATTATATTGCAATTTTATGATGTATTATTATCCTTCCTCACTTTTAAAAAAAGGTCATCGATACTCATATATCGAAGTTTATTGTTGTCGTTTTTTCGCGACTGATTCTCTTGCTGTGCTTAGTTCGTGAATGGCTGTCATTACATATTTTGATAGTTGTATGTGAGAAGTTAATAGTGTAATAGTAACAGTGTAATATTAATTGTATGCATTTAAAAATTCGAACATTTAAGTAAGTATAATAAAAAGTAAAAAAATAAAAAGATAAATAGCGCACGTCTGTAATGCCTAATCATAAAAAATACACATATATATGCGTGAAATTTTATCTTAACTTATATGAAATTAACGCGAATACTACAGAATTTTATGTAAATTTGTATATATAAAAAAGACTTTATTTGATGTATCCTTTCACCTTACAAAGGTTTCTAATTAATTTATAATTATTATATCTGATACTGTTTTGTGTATATACATGTGTATATATATATATATATATTTGTTATATAATTATATTATATTATTATTTATACATAATTAGATAGATTAAATCAAATTTTGCATGTCTATTTATATGAGTATATTGATATCACTGATTTTTGGATTTTTTTCTCTTAAATTGAATTTCGCGCGGAAACATAATCGCGAATAAAGCGCGTCATTTGAAAAGAATTTTATGTGCGCGTGCCTTTCCAGTTGCTTATTACCATATATGTTATTACCATATACGTTATTACCATATACGTGACAAGGTCGAAAAGCATGGTCCAGCCTTAATATCCCTTAGTATGCAAATTATGTAATCATGAAGCAAATAACGTGTGCGCGAAATTATTTGCAAAAAGATAAAGGCAGGAAAAACAATATGAGAGGTAAAAAACGCAATGTCTCTCGACGTGTATCGTATTATTTTGACATGAAAATCGAATACTAGTTCATACATAATGAATGAATATACAAACATTTGGAACCTCAAAACTAGGGACTCGTCTATTATCTCAAGCATTCTTTCCGTGAAAAATCAAAGAACGATGGATAAAATGAATTAACTTTGATCTAAAAATATAACGTAAGTTATATAATATAATCTTATGTTTTTGAAGTCGCTGAATACGATAGTAACATTTTTATTTATTTAAAGTCGTCAGAAAGTAATCAAAATTTACGTTAAGAGATTATTTTTATTACACGGAAAAAAAAATGTTAATGAGGAATCTAAAATTTTTTTAGATACAGATCTGAAAATAATTTTATTGGAATCTTAAAAATAATGAGTAATATTGCAAAAAATGATATTCTAGCAACCAGTTTTAGCGTTCTACATACTTATTTTTATTAGTTTAATAAAATTACTTTTCTGATCTGTATCCAGCTAAAATTTTAGATCTTTCAGCAAAACATTCTTTCCAATATTAATTTGTTTGTAATATTAATTTGTTTGATTAGTGATTTTGTTCCAATTATTTAATTATATCATGGTATAGTTTTATCATTTTTTTCGTTGGAAAGCAAGAAAACACTTGAAAATAAAATATTTCAGAAATGATAACTCTAATATGGTAAAATCAATATAATATAATAAAAAAAATAATCAATTTCTTATTCAGAGAATCTTAAATCTCATTAGATGTGCATACATTGTGCAGTTTTGAGAATGATGGATTTCCGTATCACCATAAAGATTCTATCTGGAAGCGCGTTAAATTTTTTAAGATAGATCTTTGCCTGGAACCCTATTATATTGTTTTTTATATTGTATAGTATAGCGTTTTATAAATTCATTCGTTGTCATCTGAAGAGGCTTTGACATAAAATATTGTTCAAATATTCTGCAGGAACAAGAATCTAAATAATGAGCATGAGTAAAAAATTAAAGAACCGTTGTTATATGTGAGCAACAACCTACAATTACATGAATGAGCCACTATAGCTGAAAGACCAAAAACACATTCTTATATAAACAAAATATTCGATTGATTTTGAATGACGAAAATATATTCGTGTTTCTAATAAAAAAACATTTATAGTAAAATCTGAATTATTATATTTTTTTAAGTCAAAATAAACTGTTTCTCGAATAATTTCAAATTCAAAATTTGGCTTTATATGATCAGCATAATAACTAACATTTTTTAAAACGTATAAAGTTGGAGTTAATTAATATCTAAAATTAAAGTTCAGCTATCGCGAGGTATATGCTTATTAGACTTAACATTTTTATTTTATTTTTTTATGTGTTTTTTTTATTTTCAGTAAAAAAAGTTGTAAAACTATATTATAATACAAGTAATTAAATAATCGAGACAAAATTGTCACTAATCGAATTACCATTAAAAGTGACACATTAACGCGAATTTTGATCACTTTTCCATGGATTTAGATAGACAAAAATGTTATCATCCTATTTAGGTATTCAAAAAAACATTACATGTCTAATTATGTTATACTTTTTAAGAAGTTTTTCTCATAAGAAAGAAAAAAAACTGATTTTTTATTGCATTTTTTAAAATCCTACATTTGTATACAATTAACCCCTAAAGGTTTCGAAAAAAAAAAAAAAATTGAGGTAATAGACATTTTCTAAGACGGCGTGCAGGACGAAAATCAAGCAGGTAGTGGAGGGCTGACAACCGAATGTATTGTATTCATTTCAAGAGACCGATTTCTAATCTATTGCCTCGAGACTCATGATATGTACGAAGAAATAGAAGATTTATTTTATGGTCCTAGAATAGCGGATTAACGATTGGTGAAAGCATTTGAATTGTATGCATAGAAGATCAACTTTAGAATCATTTTTCTCAAAACCAAACTCATTTTAATTCTGCATCTTATAAGACAAAACTTTCTATTAAAACAAATAAAAAGTTTCATAATTGATTGTATAGTTTCTTCACAATCCACTTCCAAAAAATAGTCAAATTTTAGATCTTCTTTGAATGAAAAAAATCTCTTAAACCAAGATTGGCCCATTTTACCCATTCTGTCAATGAGAATGATGGAAATGTGGCTCAAGAATTAACCCATTAACGCCTGAATAAAAAAAAATTTTACATTCGAAATGGTGGATCCAAGTAAAAAATCTTATGAAATTCACCTGAAATCTATATTTTGTGAATCTACGTATCTATCTATTCTATCGGTTATCTATATGATTCTGTATTGTTTTTCGCCATTATATAAAATGTTGCCCGATTCCATATTTTCATATTTTACAAGTACAAGACCTAATAACACGTTGTGAGCTATTTTTAGCATAAATAAGCCAATTTTTTCACACAAAATCTGTCGTTTTCCGAAAAGATTACACTGAAAAAAAGTATTCTTTTACTTAAAATTTCCAAAAAACAATAGAAATAGATATTTTTCACTTTTTTAAATGATTGGATCGTGTAGAGCGACCAAAAATACATCTAGAAACATTGCTCCCGAGTAAAATTTACGACTGCTTTATTAAAATTTAGGAGCTCAAAGTTAGTGTAAAATTTTTTGTGATTCAGGCATTAATGGGTTAATATTCGTTAATAGTGCATACGCAATATTATACTTACAGGAACTACACAATATTATTTTGTTCACATGTTATTGTACTAGGGCATAACGGATCTTATAAATTTTTATGATGCGTTATGATATCTATTGTATTAAAAATATTTTAAAGTAACTTTTATTATATAAAGTTATATATACTAATATCTATAATGAGAAAAATAAAAAGATATTTTCAAAGTTGGTAATTTTTCTATAATGAACAAATTGATAATATCCCGCAGATGTAACGCTGTATTTAAAGCTCGCGATGGCTTAATTAAATATTAATAAAATATTTTATTATATCATAATTATTTTTTTATTAATTAGAGTTTCTGTACGGACATACAAACAAAACAAAAAAGAAAATTAAAATGTATGATTTTTGAAAAAATCAATTTTTATAATTTCTTTCATTTTATGTTTTTCACAATTTTTCTTCACAAACCTTCTTAATATGCGTAAACTATGTGTTTCTAAATAATATCTACATATATTCAGAAATGACATCGAATATCTTATTATCTTTACTAGAAAATAAAGCATAATGAAAAATTTACTTTTTTTTCTCGCAGTCGTATATCTTCCCCCAGAAATTACGACATTTTGTCTCCTTCATGCTCTCCAGCTCTCTCTTTCTCTTTTCCTCTTATTTTTCTTTTTCTTTCTATTTTCTTTTTTTTCGAGAGTGCCTATTTTCTCTCCTATTACGGTCGTTTGATCAATGCCCATAAACGTTGATCATCGATCACCGAGTTAAATCGCGTGTGCTGGATTTCTGTGGACATTCAGAACATTGTCTCGATTACATGACGACGATGTGTAGTCTCTTCCGCTTTCCGATCGAAATGTACCGTCGGAAGTAGTGCGCTTTGAATCGTTTCGTTATTTAACCCTTTGAATGCTCCTAGCCGAAGTGCTCCGTGTGGACGGCGCGCGGCCAGCGGTTGCGATTGTTGGGGACGGAATACTTTTTTGCTAGTGTGAATTTTGTTAATTGATTATACAAAGCGCTACTAAATTATGATTGTAATTCTTCAATTACGCCAAATTAAATAATGCAAGAAAATTATTTTTGAGCATAAATTATTTTATTACAAACGTTAAAATTTAAAACATACCTTAACTTAAAAATGTATTAATGAATCTATATTTGAATTCAATAAATATAGAAAATTTTAAACTTATATTTTAAACAACAAAATATTTATTCAAAATAAATTTAAAATAAAATTAACAGCAATTTTTGCTGAGCATGTTGTTTTTTCTACGGTTAATTATTATCTTAATAAGATATCTTAATAAAATATATTTATATATAATCCTTCTTGATTTTTGAAAAAAGTGATATGTGTTGCTAAGGAAACACGTGTTGAAAGGATTTCTCATACTAATAATTGAATGCAGTATGTAGGAGATCGAAACGTAGAGATAGATGAATTATGCATATATGCGTTTGTCAATCGAAAAGATTGACAAACGCATATATGCATAGTTCATGCTAGTAACTTTTACCGAACGCATATATGCGCCCATAGTTCACACCAATGGCTTTCGCCGAACGTATATATGCGTCCATAGCACTCAAAGGATCGAATATGCAAGCACGTAAGATAGTCGCGTTTGACGACATCCTAAGGATATTCGAATATTACAATTTTCTACAGATATTCTTGGAAGTGATACGCTTATTATAGGGACCACGGATTGGCCATGAGTGGTCACGCCTCATTGAATTACGACAATCAAGGGTTAATTCGTCGGAGCGCACTCTTGAACTTTTTTCAAGCGCCTCACATTCAGAACCCATCGGTGTCTCGAGCGTGATTACCAATCTGAAAATCGGCACGAGTGATCCATGATTTATTTGAACGAATCTCGTGCGTTAGTAATTTTGAAAAGATGTGTAAGACGGATTGATTGCATTTGGAAATACACACAGGGACGCATGCACAAACGAAAAAAGAAGATATAAAGAGAAAACAATATCGTATTGTTTTCGTTATCTGAACGTTAATAGTATTACAACAGTACCAATGAAAAAGTGTTAATTTTACAAAAAAGAAATAATGCTTTCCTTAATAATATCATATATTATTTTTACGGCACGAATTACGTAAAGAGTATCGCGAAAAGTATTAAATATTGGATATATTAAATAGCTTTATTTTAAACTCAAATATCGATTCGAGACTCAAATAACTTATACGATTATTTTTATATAATGTAAAATAATTTTTATTGCACGCACGTGAATGTATTGAGCTTCTGCAAAACATTTTCGCATGTGCTCCTGGACGCCGAGATTGTTTGCGTTTTTGAATGGAGCTGTAAACGACGCCGCAGGCGAACGCGAGAAACGGTGAGAGGCGATCTCGGGATTATAGAAAGTCTTCAAAACGGCTTTTTTAACGCGCGCGCCACCGGGTTGCGCCGTCACGATAAAGTGGAGCGAATTAATACCTTCGCAAGCTAGAGATAACTGTGAGTGTGATTTCAGGTTCATTAAGTAATTCATTTCGATAGGATGTTTGCTTGATTGACGTTCAAGAGAGGATGGAAATATTTTTCGAGCATTTTCTTAATTGATCACCCAACTGCTCAAGCATCCATCAAATGTCAAAATGTTTGAATATTTAATGTATCTTGATAGAAATTTAGTTTGTGCGTGTTTTTATGTTTAAAATATAAGTATCCAAATGAAATAGCAAGATATCAATGCAAGTATCTAAATATTCAAATATTAAACGCGCATACGTGAAAAACAGTAAAACTGTATAGACAGAAAGAAATGATTTTATATTAACAGCATGGTAAAGCCCATTCTACATAAAATGCATAGTACAGTAGACTTCAGTAAAACGCGAGTTCTCACAACGCGAATTCCTATAACGCGCCAAAAATATTGCGACTGATTTCATATAACGCGATTCTTCGTTCAACGCGCCAAATAATAAAACACAGGAATTACCTGCATTTAAGGGGATCCTAAAGTGAAGCAAATTATCGACATTTTTTAAATTTAAATAAAGTCCCTTTAGATTATATGCGTTATGCGAGAAAAATTTCCGTACAACACGATTTCCTATATATAATGCGAATTCATATAGCGTAGCGTATTAACCGCGTTGTATGGGAGTCTACTGTATAGCATAAGCATAGCATAAGGTCACTGGACCAATGAGAATCTTATGTAAATCAATATAGACTTTATGGCAGGACTCATTGATTCAGCGATCTTATGTTATGCCTATGTTTTGTTATGCCTTTCATGTAGAATGGATTTAATCTAATTAAAAATAATTTTGTTAATTCAATAATAACATTAATAAAACAATTACATCTTATTTTTGTTTTAATAAAATATTTTATTAATATATACTATTATTATAATGTTATTATATTATTAATACTATTATTATACTATTATAATATTGTATTTTTGTTTTATTAATATTATCATTGAATTAATAAGATTATTTTTAATTAGATTGTTGTCAATACTACATCATTCATTTTCATTTAATATTATTTAGGAATCTTGAAATTGTAAATTTCCCGAAACATTCTAAAATTCATAAATTTCTTATCTTTTAAAATCTTTTATCTTTTATATGGACGCGATTACGTGGAAAGATTTTTGATCTCATTTGAAAATGATCTAGAAGGAGAAAAAGTTTGATCAAGATTACATGAAGAATGCTACAAAGAAAAGTAAATACCGTAAGGTTTCAAGGATCCGTTTTAACATACATTTATGATTGATAGTAATACATGAAGTAATGCATGAATTTCTAAGTATGAAGATGTAAGAAAAGAGCGTTTGAATGTTCGTTTCTTGTAGTTTCGCAATCATTCGTGATTTTAATCATGTTCATTATTAACAATGAGTTTCATCGCTCGTTTTGAGAGCATCGCGCATCGCGAAGTGAAGAACAAAAAAGAGAGCGAATAAATTTAATGGAGAAAAAAGAGGAAAAAGAAATAAGAGAAGGAGAAGGATAAGAGAGAGAAGAATGAGAGAGGATAGGAAAAGGGGTCGTCCAAACTTGCTAATTTTTAAAGACCGAAAATTTGTTTGGCGCGCAGTTTGGTGAACTTGAAAATGTATATAAAATCACACAAGAAAAACACATTAGCACGAAGATCTAGCTCAGACCGTAGTAGCGCTTCTGTATTATTTGTTGTCTTCTGTCTTATTTGTTTTTATGGTTCTTGTAAATTGGCGTCTCTGCATTAACATTTATGCATGACAAACCATAGATGTCAACATAATTTTACATTTAGTATCAGTAAAAATAGAACTAGATAAGAGCACATTCATCTTTTGTTTTGTTTTCACCAAAAGAAAAGCGTTGCTGATGCACATAGAATTATTTGCGAGACTAGGCTATAACATGAAAATATAGCCATTAGAACGTGTGTGAATTGATTTAAACGATTTAAAAATTGATTTTGATATCAGTGACAAAGAACGCTGTGGAAGAGGACGAATCGCAAAAAGATGGAAAAAAGTCATGAAAAACCATGGAAAATAATTCGATTAATTTATATTGTATGAATTTTTTTTTATTGTAGAAAAAAATTGCAAAAAATCGGCAAGAATTTTTGCACCGATCTAATACAATATCACAGGTAATATATGTTATGGGAAATTTAATTTTAATGGCTGACCAGTATGCACAATTTGTATGATCTAAGTGATTAATAGAAAAGAATTAATCAAATTTTTCTCGGTTATTTGTATATTTCTCCATGCTAAATAGTCATTACAAGATGATAAAACATCTGATTTAAATTGATTTTTTCCGGTCTAAGACTAATATTCATATTTAAAGTAATAAATTTTTTTATTAATTAATGACATTTTATATTGTTATAAAAAATGATTACAAAATTACTTTTTTAAAGAAAATAAAAACGCCAAGTGCGCTCCTCGAAGAAAACTGTTGTATCTATCTATCTATCTTCCTATTATAACTTATTGTTAGTGGTAATAGTTTTAATCCTTCTTTTAAAAAATGATATTACAAAATTGCGTTATCTGATGCGATCCAAGTGATATTTTTCAAAAAAATGTATGAAATATTTAATCTATAATCCTAGGAATATTTTGATCGGAGAGGATCAAAGTCTTATGTCGATAAGAAAGAAAAATATTGTGGCGCATTGAGCGGAATCGAACCTGAATCCTCTTGAGCTGTCGTGCTAACCACGTGCTACGGCCACTTTGTATTTTACTATTTATGCAAATTGTAGCAGATTCACAGCGAAAATGTGGAGACGATAGTCCCACATCATTCCTCTGCGAGACGATTTCTCGACAATTTTTGAATTGACGTTGATGACATATGTGTTGATCTGCGCATGGCGTGCGTTAGTGGTAACTATTGCTGCTTCTGATTGGCTGTCCGCGTTGCGATTTGCGACCCGCGTGCTGCGTCTTATGTAGCTGGGCCTGTAGACTTCTTCGATACGTGCGCAAATCCGGATGGCAGGACGGAGCGTTTTGTACTCAAAACATCCTCGGGCGGCGCGCTAACGTATGAGTGCATTACGGGCGAATACTGCTGCGTATTAAGATGTCGGATGGTCATCAATGTAGGGATTGCTGATCCTCTGTCTTTATATTTTTTTTCATTTTTTATACTTCGCGGTTTTACATTTCTAATAATCTTTTTAATCTTTTTTTTATTCATTAATTTTATTACGCGCGGCGCAAAAAGTGTAAATCTGATCAGCAACCTCTGTGCATTACCTTCCTAATGCTAGCGGTACTGTAACTTTTAAGTCTTATAACTCGAAAAGTACTTAATAAAAAATAACTTCGTTAGAATATTTTAAAACTTTCTCGAGATAAACTACAAGAATCTCGAATGAAGCGACATTCAAACTACTAATGTCGGAAATGCTTTAACTTTCAACTCTCATTATTCAAAAAATACCTGATGAAAAAAAACTTTATTAGTGTTTTGAAAAGCTCTTAATCAGCTACAAAAATATGTAATAAAAAAATGTGAATTTCTATGTAAAAAAATGGATGTGATTTTGACCTGACTTTTGTAATACAATTTAAGATCAAATTGCCAACATCGCTAAATACATCATTCCTATAACTTTTCTAAATCATTTTTCTCAAAAATGCATACTTTTCGAGATATTCAGCTATTCTTGAATATTTCGGAAAGTATGCATTTTTGAAAAAAAAAACTTGAGTTGCATCACAAAAGCCAAATCAAGGTCACATAGATTTTTTTTAAATCCTTATTTTTTATTGTGTATTTTTGTAGTTGATCTCGAGAGCTTTTCAAAATACAATAATAGTTTTTTTTCATTAATTCTAGATCGCCAACCTTGTTAGTTATCTCCCACGCCATACTGGGATCTGTGGCATTCTGGAACCCTGTAACTTTGTCACGCTGTATCTCTGAACTGAAAGAATATTTTTTAGCTTAGCACTTGCGAAATCGATACCTCAGAGTAAGACAAATAAACAAAAATCAAATTAAAAATAATTTCAAGTAATTACAATTGTTTAAACAAATTTTATTGCAAAAAATAACTTAAAAAAAAAGTCTCACATTTTTAAATTTAAACTTCAAGCAAAAAACATGGAATTTTTTAGTTGTATTCTTTAGACTAATAAAAAAAATAGTACAATGAATCATTCCAAAAAGTTTAATTATTTAAAATGTTGAAAATAGATATTTTTGAAAGATCAATTAATCATGCTTTGACTTCAAGAAAACTATGATGATGGTTTATGGCGAACGAATCTTACAGAGAAGACATAAAATTTCTACAAACTCTCTTAAACATTCATTTTTTGAAGGAGCATGGATCTCGAAGAGACTTTTAGAAGTTTCACAGTGTTTGCGCGTTAGCATGCAAAAAGCGAAAAAATGTTACATTGCACATAATAATGCGTATATATTATACTAAAATAATTTTTTTAATTCTGCAATTTCAGTATTTATATATTATCACTTATTTTTATGCTATTTGGAATCCAGTAAACATATATTTAATAAAAAATAAAGGGGTATCCAGAAGTCGAAAACTTATGAGTTAGCCACAGAAGCGTATCAGGTATCCTCTTTGAATTTTCATGCGCTCTCATTGAAAATAACACAAAAACAATTGCCCTTGCAGGTTTATCTTCTACTTAAAACTTTAACTATCTGTGGATAGTTAAAGTTTTTTTGAATCTTAATTCAAATTATATCTTCAAACTATATTATAAAAAAGTTATTGCAATATGAAAAATTGCATTGAATACATCGTGTTTAGCGAGCTAGGGTTAAGTGCTTCCGAGTTATGAGACCACTCGTACACTCATTTTAAAAGGAAGGAAAATGATTCTTGTAAAATGTTTTAAATAAAAGTTGTAAGATCTGAAGGGAAGAGGGACAAAATAATGATAAAATCAATTTTCGAAAAAACAAATTTTTCAAAATCACGTAGAGATCATCGCTATTTTTTTAAATGAACTTTTATGATTTTTATACATAATATTTTTTTAGTTATTCTGCATAAAAGTATTAAAGTTATCGAAAAATTAATAGTTTACGAAACATTTTATTCCGTTTTTTTTTTTTTATAAAAATATTTCATAAACTATTCATTTTTTGTACCTTAATATTTTTATGTACAAAATAATGAGAGATGAATCAATTGGTGAAAGAAACACATGGTGTTTAAAAAAAACTGTTTTTTAAAAAATTATACAATTTACAACATGCAATTACGTACTTTTTTGAAAAGCAAGCATACGTTTCTTTAACTTTACTTTAATACTTTTATATAAAAAATAACTACATGAATCATATATAAAAAATTATAACATTTTATATAAAAAAATAGCGACTTCTATGTGATTTTAAAAAGTCATATAGAAGTCACTGTTAATTTTTTCAAAAATTGATTTTCTAAATCATAGAAATTACTATTATTTGTATGATTTACTATCCTTGTTCATCTTAAGACTGTGTTTCAAGACCGAAAATATAATTCGGCGCGCAGTTGAACTTGAGATATGTATACAAAGTCACATAAGAAATTTCAGCACGAAGACCTAGCTTTGACCGTGAGCGCTTTAGGGCCAATTTCACCAACGTCGGTTAAGCTAACCGACGGTTAAAGTGTCAATCGTGATTGGTTTATTCTGATCAAAGACAAATGCGATTGGACAATTCCATTGGAATTAACCGTCGGTTAGTCTAACCGACGTTGGTGAAATTGGCCCTTAGTTAATTAATTGTTGTGGTTTCACATATCGGTCATGAATCTATTCTTAATTTTACTATTATTTGTCTCTTTTAGATTATATAACTTTTGTTTGAAACATTTTTGATAAAAACTATTTCCCTTTATTTAAAAATGACAAGTAATCCAGGGGAGTGTCCCATTTGCCGTTGCAATTGACCACAGCCAATCACAGCAGCCGGTATCTAGAGACTTTCCATTGTTCAAGCGCTGTGAGTGGCTGGTGGGCAATCGCAACGTAACGAAATGAAAGAAACGGCAAAATGCGGTAATTAGTGCGCAATGACTTACATCAAATTGAAATCGAGAGACACGGTCATGTTTCGACGCTAAAATGTGCGCGAAACCGAGCCGTATATAGCTTGGATTTGAATTACATCATAAAAGTGTTTTTTTATTTTTTTTCTACGTGCCCTACGAACGGAGATATTGCGATACAAAATCCGAATCTGGAAATTTACTTTTTAAGAAACGTCGTTCCAGAAAATCTTGTACAGTTTCTGACGCAAGAGTGCGTTAGCGATCAAGTTTTGCACAGTTTCGTATCTCGCATATCGCAGTCACAGAAGAAACATACATGCGTCGAAAGAGTGAACGAGAAAGAGAATAAAAGAGTGAGAGAGAGAGAGAGAGAGAGAGAGAGAGAGAGAGCGAAGAGAGAGTGAGCGAATCGGGAAAGTGAGAGAGTGAAAGAACGGGAGAGCGCAAGAGCGAGCGAGAAAGTGCTCTCTCGTGAGAGCAAGCGAGGAAGCAAGCGAGGAAGCAAGCGAGATAGTACATTGCTCTTTTCTGCGTGTCCGATTACTCCGATTAGCGATCGACATTGTTGAGTTTTGTGATAAATTTAATAATCGTGATCATTTCGAATTCGGAGTGATTGACAATAGAGTCACTCAATAGAGACAATGGAGTTAATCTTCAACTGAACGAGAGTTTAGTAAAAGGATTAAAGTGGCTAAAGTAATTATTATATTATTAAAGATAAGGTTAGTATAAGATAGGTTAGTATAAGAGAAAAGTAACTAAGCATCAGTTACATTACATCTATTAAAATTTCATACTCATCAATAAACGTAATATAACAAGTGTTTTACACTTTTCAATAGAACACAGATATTGTTATTTTCTATGTGTTATTAAGTAAAGGTACAAAATATTAATTAATTAATGTACAGTTTAACATTTAAAACTCAACTATTTTTAATTTGTATACAACAAAAATTAGATGTTGTACAAAATATATTTACTGTTTACAAAAAATATGTTGCAAAAACTATATTTACTGCTTATTTTTTGTAACATAATAAGTTACAAAATGCATAATATCATTATAAAATTATCTTTTTAAAAAAGTTAAAAAAGGCGCTAAGTATATGTGCTTCTCGAAGAAAAAACTATTGTAATTCTTCCTGTTTCGACTCAATTGGCAGTAGTTTTAATTCTTAAAAAAAATGATATTACAAAATTGCGTTGTCTAACTCAATTCAAGTAATAAATAAATCCAACTGGTATCTTGAATTTTTAAAAATAAAACCTAATCTATCGTTCCCATGATATTACTCAACCCAAAAAAAATATATATCATTTATACAAAAGATTTGATATCAATAAGTGGTGCTAAGTTTCTCATTACCTCGACAGTTAAATATAAAATAAAATCCAAGTGGTACGTATCTTTGTATTCTCTTTGAAGAGTCTTCTTATTTTAACCCAAGTGATAATAGCTTTCTTTTTAAAAAATAAATGATAACATAAAATTGCGTTACTTAATTTAACTCAAATATTATATATCTAATTCAAATAGTGAAAAAAATCAATTTAACACGTTCCCAACGGGACTCATCGGTGGGTCGCCATGATTCATCATGGTTCATCATGATACAAACCACAAATAGTTTTTTTTTGTGTTTCTAATGTTATCATCGCTAAAAAATATTAAACCTTCCAAAAAACATAATCGTCATTTGAAAGGGAAATGAAAGACATGGGTCCATCCGCCTCTTCGGAATTGTCAAATAAACGCTCTGACGGGAACGTTTTAAATAAAAAAATTTTTATATAAAAAAGTTTGGCACTGCCACACTAAATATTCTAATCCATACATCCGTATCACTCGCTTAAACAACATATACACGCTGATTATTACTATTTTTACTACTGTATCATTGTTTCTTAAATCTTTTCATTATTTTTTTAATTAAATCAAAATTTCTCGTTTTTCAAGATCTATCAAGGTTCCTATTCAAGGTCAAATTTTATCATTATTTTTTAAAAAGAATTAGAGCTATTATCACTTGGTTAGAATAAGAAGGCTCTTCAATGAGAATACAAAGATACATATCATTTGGATTTTATTTTATATTTAATTGTTAAGATAATGAGAAACTTAACGCTATTTATTAATATCAAATTTTTGTACAAATGATATACATATTATTTGGATTGAGTAATATTATGTAATAGACTAGGTTTTATTTTTTTTTAATTAAGGATAATACCAATTGGGTTTATTTATCACTTGGATTGAATTAGATAACGCAATTTTGTAATAACATTTTTTAAGGAAAATTAAAATTACTGCCACTTGAGTTGAAATAGGAAGAATTACAACAGTTTTTTCTTCCGAGAAGAGCGTAGAAGCCCTTAGCGCCTTTCAATCTTTTTTTTTTTAAATTTTTAATTTTATAATGTAAACAATATTACATATAAATACAAACGTTTCGGCTCTATCTTTGAACCATTTTCATGTGTACATCAAATAAATCGCATTGCATCATAGATTACTACAAAGCAGAGATTCTGAATGAGGAAAGTCAAGAGTATATGGAAGTTGCTTAGCATCAATCGTGAACATGTTTTCCACTGTGATAAGTCCATATGCATAACAAATTATTTTTTGTTTTATAATAAAAATATATGTGAAATAGACTCACTTCCGAATTAACGGTTATCAAGAACAGTTTGAAATAGGATATATAATTTAATGGTAATATATAAATATATAATAAGCAAAAAGAAATCACGTTAAAATTAAGACCGATAATCATAGAATCATAGAATCATGACGAACGTGTGTGACGAATGTCTGATTTGAAAGTTAATCAATAGTAAAATGAGAATAATTAGTGTTGCAAGTCAATGCATAAACAAAAGATGTTAAAATTATCTACGACAGAAAAACAAGCATTATGTAAACAATCTGCATCAGATTGTAAATTTAAACCGTTACATTGTTATAGCATTTCAGAGAATCATTTATAGTAATATTTTTCATGATCTAATATTCTAACATTATAATCGAATTTGTTATGTTAAATCTTATAGTCTGTTTTTATTGAATGCGTCGTGCTGTTCTTTCGTATATATGATTCTTATGCTTCGAAATCTTGGTTTTTATTTGTTTTGTCTGTCTAATGTATGATGTTCATAATCGCAACACGAAATCTCATAGACAACATTATTCATTGATAAATTTGGGAGAGGATTCTTCTGATTTTTTATTTATGTAGTTTGTTGATACTATAAATAATAATATTGTAAATATTAACTGTTTGTTAAGTTTGTTGTTTCTTAAAATATTGTTGAATCAGAAATGTCCGAAGAAGTGTCCGAGAAAAAAAGGTGTCGTAAACCATAGTATCTTGTCCTCACCCAGTTCTAGTTCTGTTCTATTTAATTTGTTATTTTCTCAAATTAATTTGTTATAAATCTATTTGTAACTTGTTACAAAAAGTATGCTTTAAGCAATCGATCGCTTAAATCGTACTTATGAATCTTTTAAATCATATCTGTTTCAAAAAAATATTGAATTTATGAGAGAATGAAATGATTAAAAATATAAGATTAATAAAAGAAAATTATTAACTGATATCTAATAATTAATTAATGTTTAATTTTAATAATTTATCGGAGAAAAGATTAAATTTTTAATAACAATTAATAATGAAAAGGTAGGAACGTCGTAATAAAGTTGACTTAAATTATTTTTTGTAATTGGCACTTGTATCAATTATTATAATAGTTTTATTATTGTCAATATTATCGATCTTACTTTATAATGATACGATTTAATATTGAAATGTGTGTGTTTAGCATTGTTCAGCATTGTTCAGGAATCGTGAATGTAAACTATCCATTCATCAATTCTCTATCTGTCAATCTCATACTGTACTGAAATTAGGTGTATATATGTATATAAGTGTATGTAAGTATACTTGTATGTATATAAGTGTATATAAGTATACTTAATACATATATACATAGCTATTCGCGGATGTATATCGACATATATGAAAAAACAATGTCTTTCTAATACCGGATGACATACCTAAAAATATAATTTTTTATTGCAATAGAGTTTTTACTCATTTTATAGCAAATGAATTCCATCACATGATTTTTACAACCAAAAATTGTAAGAAAAAAATCAAAAATGGTGGGTCATAAATCTATCTTGCCTAACGTTTGAAGGTTTTACTCATTTTCCCCAACAAATGGATATCACCATATGATTTTACGATCAAAAAATTATAAGAAAATGCAAATTTTATGTTTCAGTTTGGGAAGAGGAGCAAAAATCCGTCATTTTTTCTTTTTAACATACTCTTATATTTTTGGAGTTTAATTTATAAAAAAGCATGGATTTCTAACTGATTGTAATGAAAGAATTATCATAATATAGATAGATCGATTTTGCTAGTATTGTCATTATATACGCAATATAATAATAACGCTGTTTGGAAACACTATCACGCGCGCAAGTCATATCCGCATTTAAAACCCGGATTCGTTAATTAACGCGATTAACGTGTGATTCGCTGACGCATTTGATGACGCATTTGATGACAATCACGTGCACGTGCAATGAAATATAATGTGTCAGATATCCGTAATATTCAGGCGCTATGTCGCGCGACAACGGATGTTCCAGCAATTATTAGGAAGTAGATTCCAACGCACCAGCGCAATTTAAATAAACCGTGAACAGCGGGGCGCGTTTAATAATGCATGTTTAGGGACGTTGATATACCACTTTAGTGATGCACCGTATGTCCTGCTCTCGTTATGTCACAGTGAGAGTACGACGTTTAACACTGACTTTCTTCAGGGCCGCAGTTGATTTTATTGCGCTTTCCACCCAACTCTAGATAAAACGCATTAGTGCATACAAGAAATATTCTATATTTTATAGTCTACGCAGATAAATAGATAAAATGAATTCTCTAAATCCCTTGCATTATTTATTTTTTCTAATATATTCTTCTATTCCTTGTGTATTCTCTGGAATTTCCCTCTTCATTTTTATACTGAATACACAGCTCTACAAACTTCTACAATATATTATATCTTTTTAAAAGATAATACATTTTTTTTTAATAATAAATTTATAGATTTGTAATCAATTTAAATAATCACGCTAAAACATGGAAGATATGAAAAAATATTTTAAACAAAAATTGTATGATCTGAAATGGAACAAATATAATAGTAAAATCAATTTTTGAAAATATTTTGAATTGATTTTCTAAGATCACATAAAATGGAAATTATATGATTGATTATATGATTGTTGTAGGGTGTAAAAAAATCCATTTACTGATTTATCAGTTTGACCTTGGATGGCGTTGCCAAGGTCAGAACAAGATCACTTTGAATTTTTTTAAATGGAATCTAAATTTTATTGCATATTATTGTAGCTTTTCTTGAGACCTTACCAAAACACTATAAGAAAGTGTTTTTTCATTAAGTACTTTTTAAGGCTTAAAAATTACGATATGACGGCTAATGCCGTCGGCATTAGCATTACCCAAGATATACTATACAAAACTTACCCAGTCACACAACATCTCTTTTGTGTTCGGAGGAAGATCGGTGGTTAATTCACCCAATGAAGATAAAATCGACAGATAAAATTGACCCAATGAAGACAAGATTGGTAAGATCGAGCTAATGAAGGCAAGATCAGAGATTTGACCGAAAGCAAGATTGTTAGCAATTATCCACTAAAACAAAAATCCACTAAAGACAAGATCGTTTAAGATCCACATACTAAAAGTTTTACATGAAATGTTCGAACTATTATATCATTCACGATTTGACAATGTGCAATACATTCGTAAAAATTGAATACAGCATTTCTATATTTCGATCAATTAGAGCAACTTCTTCCAGAATACGATTGCAGAGATCCTCCAGATTATTTGGTTGTATCCTATTCTTAAGATAACCCCACAGGAAGAAATCATGCGGCGTTAAATCCAGCAATCTAGCTGATTACTCAGTCTCTTCCCTCCTCCCTATTTATCAATTAGAAAATACTGTCTAAATAAGCACGTATCCTTCTACCATAATGTGGTGGAGCACTGACTTGCTGATACTATATCTCGGCAAAATCTTTATCTGCGACATGTCTGATTGTCGGGAATATCTGATCTCTTAACATAGTTTCATGTTTTCTGCTATCAAATTGCCATAAAAAATGATCCAATTAATACATTATTAATACATTACCAATTAATACATTATTCAGTCCGGACATTCAATTTTTGTGGATTTTGAGTATGGCTTGCGTGCATGCTGTGTTCAATTTTTATGAATGTATTGCACATTATCAAATCTGAATGGTACACAGTTTGAACATTTCATGTAAAATGGATGTGGATCCTCAATGATTTTATTTTTTGGTGGAGAATTGCTAATAATCTTGCCTTTATCGATCGTGCTTTGATCTTGCCGGTCTTGCCTTTATTGGCTGGATTATGCTAATCTTCCTCCGAACATAAAAGAGGCTAGACAATCTTTGGTACTTTGGGTAATACTAATGTCAATGGTATTGTAACTTTCAAGCCTTAATTCGAAAAGTACTTAATGAAAAAATACTTTTTTATTGTTTTACTGTTTTGGGAAGGTCTCAAGAAAGGCTAATAATAATATGCAATAAAATTTAGAAGATTCCATTAAAAAAATTCAAGGTAACCTTGTTCTAGCCACGCCACTCAGTGAGTCATAATATCAGTAAATGGATCCTTTTACATCTTTTGTACTTTTTACATCTTCTGTCTGAAACATTTTCTATAAAACTTATATTTTCCGAATTATTTAGGGATATCGACCCTGTATATAAAGATAACAATCGTGAAAGTTATATATATGATTATTTATGAGTGATTTATTCTTATTTTGATAAAACTTGACAATAACAAACCAATGACCTTGACCTTGACATATGTTGTCGCTTGCTAAAAAGTCATTAACAAAAAAGTTGGCAATATAGTAAATATATATCTTTATGCAACCAGTCCCAAATGACTTTCGAGTGATTTTGACCTTGACCTTCAAGGAAGTCATTAATCTTTCCCATCGCTCATTGTTTATTATAAAAAAATATAAACAAAACAAATTTTAAATTGAACGAATTTTTGACGTATTAAACGTAATTTTTATGCATGAAAAGAACACGAAACATAGAATGTCGCAAACCCTGTGGAACAGAACAACTATAGATCTTGTTTTGTCCTTAGGCAGAGGGAAGTGTGAAGTGGATCTAGCTTCGTGGAAAGTTGATACCCTCCCTGCTCAGGGACGAAACGAGGTCTACGATTATATTGCTCCGCGTGGGTTTGCGACTTTCCACACGAAACTAGGTCCATTCACTCTCCCTCCCTGCCTAAGGACAACGAAATATAATCATATTAATCTAATGTACTGTTCCATAATTGTAAGTTCCGCGAAGAAAATTTTATCATTGGAAATCTATGTGTATCGATATTTTTGTCTAACATTAAATTTTATGAACAAATCTTTTGTCAATAATTTTTTAACAAATAATGACCGATGACCAAAACTTTCTAAAGATCACTCAGGGTCATGACCTTGACAACATATGTCAAGATCGAGGTCATCGAGGAGTGATCCGTTATTGTCAAGTTTTACCTATGGTCCTGTCATCTATCAAAACATATGCGCAAAAGTTTATAAAATTCTGTACAAAGATAAATTTATCATTTTCAAATATTACATATAATTATATCACATCCAGAAACATATAAATAACCATATGTATATGTATCAATTAGAAATCTACATGAAGAATATATAGGGTAAAGGCAGCGAATATGGAATAGGTTACTAATATGGAATAGGGGCTTATTTTTTAAACAAAGCGTTGCATTCTAGTGGCAATTAGTGGAAGTTGTTGCAATTATTGTTAAACGTGCCATATCAAATAATAAATTCGATACGACAACGAATTTCTCTAATGTAAGCATTTATTTATTTTTGTTGCGTCTGAAAATGTGATAGCACTATCTTAAAAAGTGTTCTTACAAGCTGTATGTAAGTTATTTAATGTTTATAGGACACAGATGCTTTTAATAATGTTGCATGAATAATATTATGCCGTTTAATTACGATTTGTAACTCTTTATTGAAATGGGAAGAGTTTGTGTGTCATATTAAGATGTGTTGGTAATATGGAATAATTGAATTATTATGGAATAAAGAGTAGAGAATATAATGTTTTTGTTCTTTTTATACACAATAAAGAATATTTTTGATGTTAATGTTTATTTTAATAATTTAACGATTTAGAATTTGATTTTATTGTCCATGTTCATAATGTAATTTTATTTACGTTGTACAGTACTACATTGTACAGTAAACGTATGATTTTTAACAGTTTCGATTTCAATTTACATAAAAAAATTAATTTGCACTTCATTTTTTATGTTATTTATTATTGTTCCTCAAATTTGATTAGTATTTCATTATATCCCATTTTTTTACCCTCTTCATTTTCTCACTTTTTACTTTTTTGTAAATACTGAAGTTGGACTTAAATTTCGGAGACTTTTATTTATAGGATGTTATAGCTAACATGTTGCTTAAAAGTTCTACATTTATTAGAAGTCTTCATATGCATTTGTATCGG
This sequence comes from Cephalotes varians, assembly GCA_037157785.1. Classification (NCBI taxonomy): domain Eukaryota; kingdom Metazoa; phylum Arthropoda; class Insecta; order Hymenoptera; family Formicidae; genus Cephalotes; species Cephalotes varians. The sequence goes on from JANQDE010000054.1 coordinate 536,865, forward strand.
AGTAATATTAATTTAAAAATTGATATTCCATATTCGCTGCCTTTACCCTATGTCGGAGTAATATTAATTTTAAAATAATTCCATAGCTATCTTTACTCTAATATATATAATTATACTATAATTATAATTTTGTGATATCTTAATGGTGTCTTTTACATCAATAAGATGAGACGTAGAAACGTTATTTAATGTCACCCTATTATTTAAGATTATATTGATTAAGATTATATTGCAATAATATATTGCAATAATATTACTGTAATATTCAATGTTATTTATCACTGTGTAATATCAGTAATATTTCTGTGATATTTTATTATAATATGTAATATTTCTGATATATTGCAATATTTATATAATATTATGTATTGTATAGAATGTCATTCTAATTATTGATTTTAAACAAAAATCTAAATTGGTTTGTCTAAATTAGAAAGAATATAATTATAATCAATCATTATACAGAATATTTTCTCCTTATAACTCGAGCATTTAGAATATGTCTGTTGTTTTTAATGATACGAAAAAAGAAAAAAATTGTTTGTCGGAGAGACAATATAATAAGCAAAAAATTTTTCTCAAAGTCATATTTTTGAGATTTTAAAGTCATTATCATTTTTTAAAATAGGATGGCATATTTTTATTAACATAGTAATGTAGTATATAAAGAAACAAATTCAATTATAAGATATATCGATTTTAAAATGACTTTAAACATAAAAAAATCATTTATGGGATATATTTATGTGAGAAAAAGAAAATTGAATAAATTTATGCGTTTTCAACGAAAATAGTTATTTATTTTATTGTAGAAGATATTCAAAATAATTACTGTTAATACTGTTCCATATATTTTTGAATATGATGAATAAATAAATGATTGTCTCGCACTTTCAATAAGTTCCGGAATGATGACATGTACGTCGAATTTTTTTGGCATATTTTCTGATGTTGTGGGGATATTGCAATAAATTTGATTTTTTAAGTGTCCCCATAAAAAATCAAATGACGTCTAGAGACTAAATTGGCCAACAAATTCTTCCACCATACCTAATTTAAAGATCGGGATATTCTGTTAAGTGAATTTATTTCTTTATACACTACATTACTACGTGAATGAAAATATGCTATCTTATTAAAAAAAATGATAATGACTTTAAAATCTTAAAAATATGATCTTGAAAAAATTTTTTGCGTGCATTATACGTCGGATAACCATCATGCTGGAATTCTAATTCGCTATCCCAATAGAACCTCGTCTAATAATATTTATAATTCATTTCTTAAAAAATTTGCATATTTTTATCTATTTTCTCTTCAAGAACAACGAACCAATAACATAATTTTCTAGGACACATAAGACATTTACACCCCATGAATGTTGATATTATACTTGTCGAAACCAGTGGATTGTCAACGTTCAATGATGCATGTTACGTGTATTTAATTATTCATGACTTATATAAAAGACTCGTGAGTAAACAGTAAATACTTTCATTGAAGCAAGCTTATTTAGTTTTCTTTTTCTCATATAAATGTAATTTTTTTATGTTAAGGTCATCTTAAGCTTAACATATCCTATATAGGGTTGAATTTATTTTTTTATTAACTATATTATTATATTAACGAAAATATGTCATTATTTAAAAAAATCTCAAAAAATATGACTTTGAGAAAAATTTTTTACTTATCATAATATTTGCCCTTTCAAAACAAAAACTTTTTTCTTTGTATTTTTTTGTATCATTAAAACTAATAAAGATATTCTAAATGCTCGAATTACAGAAAATATCCTATATATATCAGGGTGATCTGATAATTGATACAACACTCGTGTGCAGTGTTGACTAAAGCGGACTGAATCGAAAAGTCCTGTCTCTCTCTCTCTCTCTCTCTCTCTCTCTCTCTCTCTCTCTCATTTTGCAATTTTCATAATAATTAACGAGAGATTAGCTAAAGCGCGTGATAAGATACGACCGTCCAGCAATTATAATTGCTAGGAGCGGGGGGAGTTATTTTTTACAAGCGTTGGATCGCCATGCGCTATGTAATTATTATCGCTTATATTACCTATTACTATCAAGTATAAAACGATCGTCGTTTAGAAATGCTTGAATATTGTTTCAAAATAAAATTATATTTTGTAATTATTTTTTTCTGACATATGCTATGATATATGTGATAAATTTTAAACAAGATGTCCTGAAATCATCAAATATTCTTCTATAAAGTTGATTAAAATCAATTTTTCCGAAAAGAGAATATCGAAGAAGTCATTATTTATTATAATTTTACATCTTTGTGACTAGACCTCTAATTAAATTTTTTTTTTAAGCAAATTTCACCTAAAATTAATAAAGATTATCTTTTTAATTTATTTTGTTAATTTTTTTTAGATTAGTTTTTTTAAATTAGAAAAAAATTTTTGAAAAAAAAAATTAATTTGTTATCCGTTTATCTTTCCAAAGACGAAAGAAATACATTTTTCTTAATTTTATAATTAGAAAATTGTTGATGTCTTGACATGCTAAGAAAAATTGAGTTTTATTGATTTAAATTGGCCAGAGAATCTATTGATAAGATAACATCCGGTAGTTTTGAGACATGCTGTTAAGACATAATCTTGTATTAAGATTGTCATAAGAATCAAATATGCAAACAAGTCTAATTTTACATTTATCTTTTTACCCAGCCCAATCAGAGGTCATATCGCATAAATAACTCCGAGTAGTCAAGGGGTTAATTGTCGCGGAGCTGACTACAGTTTGATGCTTGTAGTTTAATAACCGTCCGTCAACGTGGAAGGTCGCGATTGCCTCGAGGGCACGTAACTTTATGACGCGACCCGCATTAATAATCGCGCTCTCTTCGCTCTTCTCTGTTCCTGCGTTTCTCTAATGTAAAACGGTCATGCTGATCTCACTTTGTTCTTTCCTTATCTGTTGCAGCACTTTCCACAGCCACTGAGGATGTGGGGGATGGGCCCCAAGGGCACGAGAACGACACTGGTAAGTGATTTATGGTTTCTTTGAGAAAAAGGACTCCGTGTTTTTAATTTTTCTTTTCTTTTTCACGCGGATTTGAAGTCGACCGTTTAAAACCCGTGTTTTCAAAACTTGATTCTCTATGTGCATTGGTGTCGCTGCGAATCGATCAACACCACGATGCTGTATAATTTCTTAAATCTTACCTAAGAGAAGATTTAAGACATCAATTCTGTACATTACTCACTATTATATAATATAGTGCGAAAATTCGAAATGTGCAAACGATGAACAATGAATGAACTATATCGAATGAATTATAGAAAGTTTTTTTTTTTTTTTTAATGTTGGACTAACTTCGGGTCATATTGCAAAACAGTGCAGAATTTCAAATGTCTATCGTATCTTGCTCTAATTATAAATATTTTTTGAAGAAACATTCTTTCATAGTTAATAATGTTATTGGATAATGTCCTATTGGATAATGCCCTGCCCTGTGGATAATCCTCTAAATATTACAAGCGATTTTTTGAAAGAAATAATTAAAAATTGAATCTTGTTAAAAAAAGCTATTTTATTAAATAGGATTCAATGATAATTTTCATAGGAATATATATTATAAACAATGAGAATAAAAAAATAAATAATAATGGCATTGTAAAAAATCTTCACTGAAAAAAGTAAACATTTCTTTCTATTGAACTTGAAAATAATATTTTTAGCTTGAAAAAAGATGATTATAATTTATAATTTAACTATTAAAATTTATATGCACGTATATGCGCGCGCGCACACACATGCAAAATAAAAGTTTGTGATAATTAGTGTGTTATACTTCTCCAATTTAATTATAAATTTTGACAATTAAATTATAATTCATCTTTTTTCAGGCCAAATATATCTTATCATTTATTCAGACTAAATATATTTTTTAAATTCAATCGAAAAATGTTTATTCCTTTTTTCACAAAAATTTTCATAATTTTTACTTTGATCTAATATTTGATTTTTTACTTTCAACTTATAATGAAGAGAAAGTGGTATTATGATCCATATAGGTATAACTGTCTCTCTTAATATCTTCGCTATTAAATGGCGAATTTTAGTTAGAATTTTATTTATGAAATCATTTGTTTAATAGCTCGCCGTTATATATATATATATATATATATATATATATATATACTTTTTCCTTTAAGTATAAACCCCAAAGAAAAAAAATCTGGCGCTGTTAAATCAGGTGAATGAGACGGCTAGATGTCACTAGATTTTGACATTATTTGTCCAGGAAATGCTTCGCGTAAAATTTCCATCGTAACGCAAACTATGTGTGATGTTGCGCCATCTTGTTAGAACCACATATGCTGCCTTATTCATCAATTTCAATCAAATAAAAAATTTTGCAACATCATTCGATATCGATCAGTAACAACATTTTCATCATCATCTTAAAAAAAAATGGTCCAATGATGCTAGTCCAAATTGCATATCAAACAATTACTCTACGAGAGTAAAGAGATCGTTCATGTTAATTTTGGGTTTTCCATTTTCCAACCGACTATTCTGTTTTTTAATAAATCCATTCAAATCGAAATGAGCTTCGTCATTCATGATTAAATTTTCAAAGAAATTAGAGTTTTCAATATTCAACTTCAATATTCGTCATAATGAATTGCCAACGTCTGAACTAAGCAACAATATAAAAAACATCCTGTAACTTATCTTATATACTATAGACTTTTGGCTACTAATAGCAGCCTAGTGTAGCATGCGAAAGAAGTTATGTGTTCGTATATACAGAATCCGTCACCAAAATCCGGACAAAATGAATAATTTGTTTAAATAAAATTCTATTCGCCAAAATGTAAAAATTACAAAAAAACTTTTTGTACATCATTAGTGATCCTTTTAGAATAAAATTACTCTATAACCTTCTTTTGCTTCGATGACTACTTTGATCCTCGTCCTAAAGCGCTGGCACGTTCTCTGCAACGCGTCCTTGTCCATTAGCGAATGTCGTCTCCATAGCAGCCTGGAGAGATGTCATGCCCTGGAGGGATGTTTCGACTTGTTGATCACTCGTTCAATGATACTACGACACATAGTAGTTAATCGGATTCAAATCTGGACTGTTCGGAGGTCAGAATTCCTTGGACCAAAACATTTCCATATTATGGAACGACAGCCAGTTTTGAACCTCAGAGAGCATTTATCGAACTTTTATCACATAGGATTTGAAGCGTAGATCCTCTTCAGCAATTTGACGTATTGTAGTGTTACTTACAACCAGGTTTTTGCTAATTTCGTCAGAGACAGCCCTGGGCCTCTTCTGAAATAAACTCTTGAGCCCTTTCGATAATTGTTGGAGTCCTTACCGACTTTCTTTTGAGTGATTCTTCTTCGGGTTGACAGAACCTTTTTCGAACGTCTCCGAAGTCAAATATTTAGCTACAATCATATACGGTTGATCTCGATTATCCGAAGAACCGAATAATTTCGGTCTGCGAACGCCCAGCGCAAAGGCCTTCAATTATTGCCGCTCTTCGGTTATATTCCGCACTCGATCTTATCTCGGATATTTTGTAGAGACCCTTTATTAGAGACTAGCCATTTGCTCTACAAATGGCGGCGATAAATTGATAAATCGATTTCATTGATCGTTGTCGATTTCAAGCTGGATTCCGTAAAGCCGATTCTACAATAGAGTCGTAAATCGCAGGCCGCAAGAAATTAACCAATCATAATCGACTATTCTTTTTACATTTGACTATAGTTGGTCAATTTTTTGCGGTTTATGACTTACGACTCTATTGTAGAACCGGCGTAAGGGCCATTCTACAATAAGCCATAAGTCATAAATCAGAAGCAATAAATTCATCAATCACAGACAAATGTGAAAAAAATACTTGATTATGATTGATCAATTTATTGCTTCTGACTTCTGATTTACGACTTATGACTTATTGTAGAATGGCTCTAAAGCATATATTTATCATTAAAGCGCGCATTTTGTTACAGTATATATATATATATAACTTTATAATTTCTCGAGTAATCATCCGCATGATATTTATTTAGTATTCGCTATTCGTTTTTCTAATTACAAAAAGGAGGAGAAAGAAAAAAAGAAGACCGCACTAGAACTGGGAATTCGTGAGGAGACATTTCGTCAGCCATATTCGTCGGGATTTGGTCCAAGGTCGACTGGTCCACTTTTCGAGTGAACGGCAAGATTGATGCTAAAATATTAACGCACGTAATTCACCAATTGATGCACTCTTGGCCAGCTAAACTCGTGATCGCTTTCTATATCTGCCGATTAAATCGCAATTAATTTATCGCGCCGGTGCGACTCAGTGTGTTCGATTAACTGTACTCCGTAATTATATAACGACGTACATAATTACCAAGAATAGATTTGGTTATTTCCGCAGCGCGAAATGTGTCTCTAGAAATTCTGTCATTATAACTCACGACAGTGAATGATTAATTAGCGCCCAGGACGGAATAGTAATTCGTTTCGAAAATGTGCTTGTCCAATCTCGCGTAATAAATATCGATTCCAAATATAGTTTGTATTGCTTACGACAGACCAGCTGTATGGCCGATGTACATGCGCGTACATGCATACATGCAGCTGTGCAGATTTTTGCGTTGCCGTCTAATGGAATGAGTCATGCCGAATTTACATAGGATTTCTTAGATCACCTAATAAAGAAAAATTTATATAACCATGTGGACAATGTTATGTAAACATTCAATCTAATAAACAGAACTTTTAGAGCCTCAAATTTTTTAAGTCCAGTCGGGAAGAAGTAAATGAGTACACAGAATAATTGTTTAAACAAATTCGAAATTGTTAATAAGTTTTTTTTTGTAAAATATAGCATAATAAGGTTGTATGCACAATTAACTTTTTCGTGTTTTATGATTCTATGTTTATCTTCAGATTATCATCCACGTTAGGTTTATGACATCAGAAATGAATAAGTAAATGCGGCAAATCTTTCTTTTAATTTGTGTCCATATGAACGACTTTTAATGAAATCGCTTTATTGCGGACAGAACAAGAAATATCGCTTGTAATATAAACTGTTAACATATCTGACATATCCATCAAAATAATCTTCAAAATCGCATCTAGGTTTATTAGATGAAAACTTGTATTTGACAACAATTGTGGTATTTAAGATTCCTGTTTACTCATTACTACTATTTCAAATTGTGATGTCAGAAGCGAGAAAATATACAGTGAAAATTCTTGTAAAATATATTTTATTAAAATGGATATTTTAATAAAACTTACTAGAACCGATTGTAAAATATACTGAAAACTTACTTTTGTGAACTTGGCACTCGATTTTTAATAAATTAAGTTTTTAAAGAAAATATTAGTATTTTGTTTGTAGTAACAATAATTTCGTTTGTATCATAATTCCATATCTTAAAAATATAAAATTTTGAAAAAATTACCATTATCTAGTTTTGAGATTAAAAAAATCATTTATACATCTTGATTAAAAATTGTTTGTGTTTATGGTAATTTTTCTGCCGTTTTAATTAAGCCATTTAAAAGTTACAACATATTTACAATAAATTAAAAACTAAACTAAAAACTTTGCCAATTTTTAAAATATCTCAAATCTGCTTGTGGCATTTTTTCAAATTGTCACTGCAACGCGTCCTTGCTGTCCAGCGATCGTGATTACTATGTGCGGGGGGAGGGGTTGTTTATTACAAGCGGCAATGGCACGAACGGAGCGTAACGTTGGACCCCTTTCTGAGCTATAATAGTTTCTCCCTCTTTTTATCAAAATAAAATTTTCTAAGATTTTCATTTTTATAGAAAAATGTTTTATGCGTAGATGTACATGCATACATGCATGTCACATCACTTTTGTAAGTAATAGAATTGATATTTTTCTGTGACATGCATATATGGCATGTTATACCTACACACACATACATACACACAAAACATTTTTCTATGCCGTTAGAAAATTTTATTTTGATAAAAAGAACGCGAGAAACTATCATATACCTCAGAACGGGGATTCAGTCAGGACTGGAATGATTTAAATCAATTGATTAAAATTAGTGATCTAAATTACGAATTTGATTAAAATTTTAATTGTTAATTTTTATTATGATTTAATTATGCCCAATACTGGCTGTGTTGTGCAATAATTTTACAAAAGAAAGAAGGATATATGAACATGTATGGACATATTTTGTATATAATTATTTATTGGTGTCTCCGGGATTACCATGCCTCGACTTCTTTGTGTAACTTTCTTTTTTCGGTTTTTGTTTCTTGAAGTTTAGAAATGCGTTAGGAAACGAAAAGACAGCTAAGTTAGTTTTTATATATTATTTAAGTGGATGCGTTCATCTTCGTGAATAAAAAAAAAAATTATATTATGTATGCAAATTTAAGTATTCAAATATCTTTATTAAAAAATAAGTTTTATTTTATTTATAAAAGTTATTGATGAAAAATTAATTTAAAATTAACGATTTTCACTTGATTATTTTGAATCCTACAGTGTTTGAAATCACTGATTATTCACAATAAATTAAAGTAAGCTTAGTAAAAAAAACAACACGTTTATTATTTTGTAATAAAATTTAATTATTTTCTTATTACTAAAAATAATTAACTTAAACAATAAATCTAATTTAAATAAAAAAATCGGATTTAAATTTAAAAAATTCGATTTAAATAAAATCCGATTTTTTTTTTATTAAAAAAGAAAATCATGATTTTTTTCAGCCCTGGATCCAGCGTTATGCTTCGCTCGTACTATTGCCGTTTGTAAACAATTCCCCGCGCGCCTAGAAACCACGATCGCTGCCGGTCGCATCTCGTCGCGCGCTTGCATTGGGCAATAGACCGGACTTATATGGCGATTTTTAATAATTAATAACTTGTTAACTATTGCGAAAATTGCAAAATGGTATAAGACTTTTTTTGTTCTCCTTGACTTCTTCCTTGACTCCAACCTTGGCTCCTACTCCATTTAATACCCTGTATATACAACTTAAGTAATGTCGGTACTGTTAACTTTTAAATCTTATAACTCGAAAAGCACTTAATGAAAATATATTATTATAGTGTTTGAAAAGCTCTCAAGGTAAGCTATGAGGATATGCAATAAAAAATAGTAGATTTCATTTAAAAAATTTAAAGTGACCTTGCCCTGACCTTGACGATCAATCCAAAGTTAAACCGATGGTATCATGTCCCCCTCGATGTCACATAACTTTTGTCTGTAACATATTTTTGATTCGATGCATACTTTCAGAAATAATAGCACTTGTAACACCATGGATGAATTCGTTTATGCAGTCACTGCTGCAGAAGGTATCATTTTATCCTTGTTTACGTCCAATGAACAATGAAGATAAAATGATACTCTCTGCAGCAGCAGTGACTGTATAAACGAATTCGCCCTTTAAATGCTGTATATAGAAAACTAGAAAATCCATCCAATGAAATATAATAATATTGGAACGCGCGCAGGCGCTAGTGTCATGAAATGATAGAGTTTTAAGTGGTATCTTTGTCTCTTTTTAACACAAAGATATGATCTTCACTACATTATACTGTATAATTCCTACTATCGTCTAACACATGCACATAGCTTAAGGATAATGATGTCACTTTATACGCTTTTAGCATAAGTGATACAGAGCCGCGCGTACTCCGGTGTTATTATAATTGTTTTCCATTTTTACGTAATGATACTGAATCTACAGTTATGTGAGTAATTTATACTCAGATAATGACGTCATTACTTACTTTGATAAAATTATTGCATAACAACACAGGTTTATAACATCAGGTTATAACATCTTTTAATGTGAGTTAATAGGACTCAGTAAAGCACACAGTCTCGAGCTTGTGCTTTACTATGTGCAGATTGTAGGTAAAAACTCAATTGAACCTCACTTGTCAGAATGAAAAGGAATGTGCACTGAATTGAGTTATGACAACGTCATAAATGAGAGTTATTTGAGTTTTGGTGTAAATGGAAAGCAACTACCATGATTGTTTTTTCTGTGTATTATAATTATACCGTTATCATTTATATTTTCGCGCGTTAAAATTTTATAATAGACATAGGGCTATGTTCCGATATTACTGTCAGTACTGAAAAATCTATAGTGCACGTGACGTATAATATAGATTTTCAGTACTGGTAGTAATATCGGAACACAACCATTATATTGGCTACGTTCAGTAGAGAGAACAGTTAGTAAGCGCTTTGCGCTGATTGGATTACATTTTTAAATCTAGAGAAATAGTCTTATCTCAATTTAGATCTAAAAGTATAATCCAATCAGCACAAAGCGCTTACTAAGCTGTTTTTTCTGCAAAACGCAATCATTATATTTATAAGCTAACTCGAATCGTAATAGAATTGTAATTGTAATTTTATGTGAGATTCTGATATAAAAAACACATTTATACAAAGTGCCTGATAATTACTGACATAGCGCTCATGTGCAGGTAGATCGGACTAAACTGAATAGTAAAATCTTATACACCATTTTGTATTTTTTGCGATAATTAATGAGATAATAATTAAGAATCCACTGAGATAATAATAAGGAATCCACTAAATAAGCGTGCGTTCGCGCACGCGAAGAGGCAAACCAGCTTTACACGCATTCACGAAAGCACGGCGAGATGTTTAAAGATGTGTTCTATGAAGAGCACAATTATTAGGCTAGTTAGACACATAGAAAAACGTAAACAGTAAAACTTAAGCATTAAACGACTAATCATAATAGAGAATGTAAGACAATAACGTAGCAGTAGCAAATAAAAAATGTCGATTTGCTTATGTTTTTCTACGTGCCACTAGTCTTACGAGCTGCCCTTACGTAGTCAATGCTATTCATAAAGCGTAGAACATCATTATCTCTAAATATCTACGCGCCCCCTAGCAATAAAAACGTATGTTCGAGCTGTCTCTTCGCACAATGTACACTTATTCTCAGATCTTTATCATCTCATAAATTATTATGAAAATCACAAAATGGTACAGAACTTTTTTATTCAGTTAAATCCGCTCTATTCGCTTAAACGCGAATATTGTGTCAATAATTACTGTCTGACATTATTGTGAAACATGAGAAAACAGTTCATTTCCAATGTGTTTTTGCCTGTTAAACACAAATCCGTTGTCCAAATTTGATGAAATATCACGTCACAATTTTGAAAAGTGTAGCATCAAAAAAGCAAAAAATGACGATTTTAAGAGTTTTTATGACGTTGTATGTATTATTATGTATTATAGAAGCAAATTTTTTGTCTACATTTTTAATGCAAAATATCAACTTTTAGCTTTAAAATGCATTTTGTTTGTTTTAATATGATCTTTGTTTTCGAAATATAGCAATTTAAAAATAACTTTTTTTCATGTAGTAAAAGAAAAAGTCATTTTATTCCATCTTATGTGAAAAGAGTAATTGTTTTTTGTATTTATACGTAATATAATCATAGATTTA
>JANQDE010000054.1:548980-564868 GCA_037157785.1 Cephalotes varians
TGTAGTAAAAGAAAAAGTCATTTTATTCCATCTTATGTGAAAAGAGTAATTGTTTTTTGTATTTATACGTAATATAATCATAGATTTAAAAAAATAGCTCTACTAATATATATATATATATATATATATATATATTTTATTTCATAAAAAGATGGTGATGGGAACTAGCTCATACTTACATAGCCAACAACAGGTACTATTTTTGGCGGGAATCCACATTTGCGCCATCAAATAATTGCGAAATCAAATAATTGTACACTATGAAAAATATATTGATAAAATAAGGAACAAAAAATAAACTTATATCTTTAAACTAGTTCTTTATCTAATTCAATATACCTTGGGCCTATACTAGAAGCAAATTAGTGAACATTAACCTTAAAGCATAAACGTGAAAATGATCAAACTAACTTGTAATTAACTCTTACTTACTACGAAAATTAAAAGATAAACTATTCGTAATATTGAATTGGTTCTTATTAAAATTCAAAACTTAAATTACATTCGAAAAATAGACGAGTGTATGGTGAACTATTCGTAATATTGATGTGGTTCTTACAGACTAGGATACATAAGCTATTATATAGTTATACACTAGTTAACTTAATTACTGAAAGACAAATATATTAAAAACTTGAATTTCATTTGAAAAACGAACGAGTGTATGATACGAAACGCATCCTGTATATTTCATAAAATAATAATCTTGACGCCCTCTAGCAGAATATTCAACTATTAACTCCGAAGGCATGGCGAGTAACTGTAGATAAAATAAGAGGAGACTGTAGATAAACGAAGAGAAGAGAGAGAGAGAGAGAGAGAGAGAGAGAGAGAGAGAGAGTCTATTCTTTAGTCGATAATGTATACTTCTCTAGTTAACGACCTATGATATTCGCTGTTTTGCAATTATTGATTACATCGCATTCTACAGGCTAGTCTCATCTTATCCAATCGACTTTATCAGTCGATTATATTTAAGGGTATCCTAAAGTCAGTCCTTCTTTACCGACAAACATGATTAATTTTTCAATACACTATTCTTTTAATTGCTTTACTTGATAAATATCCTTTTCCACAATTAAAGTATAGACACTAATACACCTCAAGCTGGTCGACTTCATGCCGAAAACAAAAGAAATTAAAAAAATTTAGATATCTTTTACCTATTCTTAGTCCAATATGCATCTAGAGCTGTCACATTTGCGAATATTTGCTTCATACAAAAATTTGGCAATCCGTTTGGATAAAATGGGAGTGGTGTGAGGTGCGAATTACATTCAGGAACAACGTAGAGTTTGTACAACCAGGCTTAGAAATCTAACATAAAAGATTAGTGTCATGAAAATTTGTAAGCATACGTGCGTACGATATTGGCATAGTAGAGCAGAGAACAGTATTGCGTGTGGTAGTAGGTGCCAGATCTTGTGAGAGATGGCTCTGCAATATGTTAGATAAGGACAGATGTACGCGTTTGAGTGAGACAGAACGATAATTTAAGAAATTAAATTAAAGATATCACTATTATCGACATTTTTAGTTTAAAATTAAAAAGTTTGTATTATCGACAGTGTCAGAGTTCGGCCATCAGTTTAGGGTCCCCTTGAGACAATGCTGGCATTGTCTGTTTTACTGATAGAACACAGTAATTTTTGTATCAATTAAGGTGATGCTAAACCAAAGATCGAACTCCGATGCGGATCCTGTTTTACCGACTAAATGCACTTATACGATTTCCGCGACACAAGAACACATCATTATATATTAATGCATCAATATTTCACGCGCTCGGACATATAAATCTTTTTATAATCTCTTTTCTCTTATACTAAAGCTTCTAGCTCATTTCTAAAAGCATAGTATTGTTCTAGTAGAATTGTTCTTTCATGTAATCCCTAGGCGTCTAGCTACTTTTTGTACACCTACAAAGTTTAAAACTTTTATATAAAGCAAATGTTGTTACGAGTCGACGTCAGAAGTCGATAACAAAACTGTAATTTTGTAATTTTTTTTCGTTTTTCATATCCAAATGTAGCTTTGCGCCTGCGTTATTATCTATACTTTAATTGTGGAAAAGGATTTTTAAATCTATAAAGGCAATTAGAAGAAAAGAGATTTAAAAAAATGTCGGTAAAACAGATGGTTTTAGGATCCCCTTAAGCTTTCTGTACAGAGTGAATCATTCTTCGTTGTATGTTACGTTTTACCATGAGGGATAAGTTACCGACTGCAACTGTAATCAACTAAACGTTTCATAGATGACAGTTGCTTAGGTCGACCATGCGTACGAATGCCCGAGTGTGATGTACAGTCAAATTCTAAAGTATGAATTAAATGGCATATATTATTTATAGAAGCTATGCATTAGATGAAGACGGCAAACTTTTCCTTCTCGTGAGTAAAAACTACATAAAACAGAATAAAAACGCAGCATTATAAAATCTTTCAATTATATTCCAATGAAATAATTTTTTGAAGACGAGTTACCAAAATTGGATTCGAAGATGAAAATAAATAGACAATTAATTAAAATTGACTGTGCTGCTTTTTTGGTATTTACAACTAAACTTTCACATACAGATTTTTGTTGTAGTAACAAATCTTTTTTCTTCGTATAAATTTTACGAAGTATATATTTTAAAATAAATTATGTATAATCTGCTTGTAATTTTTATTATGTTTACAAAATTTCTTTTTTATATTTCAAAATTTTATCGATATTTGATATGTTGCCAAATTGTCTCAAACTTATCACCAAACATAGTAGCGAAATTTTGCGATAAAATATAATGAAAAATTCTTTCTGTGTAGTTGATTGGAAATAAAAATACAGTTAAGAATAAAAGAGTTAATAAGATCTGATCGATGTTCTTTTAAATATTATTTCACTTTATATACTATGGATATGTGTTTATTAAATTTCTTAGGAAAAGGGCTGCGAACTCTAATTTTTTAAAAAATAATTTTTAAAAAATAAAATCCTTATTTTATTTTGACGTTCCTATCTAAGATCAAGTTTTTTTAATTCGCATGGATACATAAAATGTATCTTTTTCGAAATCATACAATCTGTTCTTGATACCTCATTAAATTTTCTAGATATTCATGTTGATTAAAATGGGACACCACTTTTTTTTCATGATAGTTTTAAGATTATGCTTTAAACACTTTTATCAATTTAATTAAATAATACATTATAAATTGGCATAAAATTTTGTGTGTGTGTGTGTGTGTGTGTGTGCGTGTGTACGCGCGCGCGCGCGCGCGTGCGTGCGTGTGCATGTGTGTGTGTGTGTAAAACAATATAATATAAGATTACTATCATGCAATAAACAAGCAATTGCTGCGCAATAAAAAATCAGATATCAATACAAATCAGATATCAAAGTTATTTCAATCAAGCCAATATCAAGCCGATTCATAGTCGGGCTTAAGAGCAATGTACGCTTCGCAATATTGTGTAAGATTGCAATCTTTACAAATTAGTTAAGCTTAAGAAGAATTAACTTAGTCAGATACTAAAGATATCCCGAGAAAATTTAAAATTATTTTGAATATTATGAATAGCATTTGTACGACATTGTATGCATTTAACGTAACATTAATATCTAGAACACTCAAAATGGTATGAAGAGTTTCTTGTGTTTCTTGGCTGCGTTCCAATATTCACTGCCGAAAACCTATAATGTATGTTACGTATATAGATATTTAATATTAATAGTGAATAACGTAATACAGCCCTTGTATAAAATCTCCAATTTATTTTCAAAATCTGACATAAATTTTCTCTAGAATAAGTAAAAAGGGCATTTTTGAGAGAAATGTGAGAAATCAAAATGTACAATATTTCAAACTTCTAATATAATATCTAATATAATATTAAATCTAATGTATTTACACACACACACACACACACACACACACACACACGCGCGCGCGCGCGCGCGCGCGCGCGCGCGCGCTTAATAAATCTGATCTACTCTCTCCTCCTCTCTCCCTCTTCCTTTCCTCCCTTTCTTTCTCTCTCCTTTCTCTCTGTCTAATAGATTAAGTTTAATATACGAAAGATCTATCTTTGAAGGATTGAATATATTGATTCATTTCTTAAGTATTTAGAGAAATTAGTATAAATCTAATATTTTGTTGAGACTATTATGCTTAACCTTCAACATGTTGTGTTTTTCTTGAAAATGCCTATGAATTGTTTAAATACTTCGTTTGAAATGTTTAATGCGTTACAATGCTATTATGTGTGAGACGTAACATTACAGAGCGTAAAATAAGATGTAGATGTTACTCTAAATTTTCTTAACTTGAAAGTCTCTTACAGGTTTTTTACATAAACAATCATCCGGAGTGTTTTTTTACACTTCAATTAAAAGTTACTATTACTATTGTATATTATTGATTATTCTACAATTTATTCGTATTTGACATTATTATGTACGTAGATTTACTCAATATTTTCTAAAAAAAAGTAAGGAGAAATAAAAAAATAACTATGAATTTTCAATTAATCCTTAACCGCACCTAGGAATGCAGAATACTCTAAAATTTTGGCTGAATTTTCTGTGCTTATTTTCTGTTATTTGTTCAATTCTTTTCACTATTTTAAAATTAAATTTTTTTAATTGGATCTGTTGCATCTTATTTTGGAAAGTTTGAAGAATATCCAGTAATTATTTTGCATTATTTTGAAAATGTGTGTCGCAATAATCATTTTAATTGGTTAGGGTTCGCTGCACCCTATGTGTCAGTTATGTCATGGGAGCGAAGTATATCGATTAAGAGTTAATAAAAGAACTAAGCTTCATTTGTTACATTATGACTAAGCTTTGTTTTCTTGCTGCTAAGGTGTCAAAATCATCCCAGACTACTCCTGAGTTATGACAAAAATTGCACTGATTATAAGCGGAGATATTGCTATTGTGAAAGACAGACAAAAACTGTGCTTCCTCGAAACTCGAGAAGAATCTTCAAGAAAGACAAAATGTTTCCGAAAAACAATAACTCCGTTGAAATTTTAGCACTGCCGTTAGGAAATATCTATTTTCCATCTGAAGAAATTCTCGGAAAACAAACAAGAGATTTTTATTTTGAAATAAATTAAATTTAAAGAGTTAATTTTAGAATTAAATTTTAGATAATTTCGTGAGATTAATTAAATTTAATAAATCTAACGGTACATTAACGATACATATAAATTTTGAAATGAAGTTTGGCAATATAAAAGTTGAAGCAAAGTGAGATTCTGCAATAAAAAATTGCAGTAACAATATTCGCATATCCAACCAGGACTACAGCATATCGATCGTCCGTTCTATTAATGCGAACCGCCTCTCGTAGTTCAATTGTCATTTAACCTCCGCTCTTGACGAGACAAGACGCGAACAATAAACGCCAGCTGCGCTTCCCGGGTGCCACGTGATAGTTACACTTGAAAAGAGAAGACGCCACTTTTCGACATTTTTGCGGATTCGTATATGTTTTGGCACTCGTCTCAAAATTATGTGAGATTATTAAATTAAATTCCGCAATGCGATCTATAATGTTCGTCTCTATGATGTTTTTTGAGGAATCAGAAGGAACGATTTGAGTTTTCTGACTAGAAAATGCACGATTCATGGAGAAAATATTGTAATGTGATATTACAATGTAAATTATTTAAAAAATATACAAGATTCAATACAGGATGTCCCGTAAAGATTATAACAATGCTCAAGAGTAAAATCTCGAAAGTTTTTTTAGATAAAAATTCTGATACCAAAATGTCGAGACTAATAATTTTTAAGTAAACATTTAAAGTTAATGAATCAGATCTAAAATATATGCGTTCAAGACATCTATTAGAGACATAGACATATATTAAGCTATATTAAGACATATATTAAGCTAACAGCCTTCATAATCAAATGTAATATAGAAATTAATTGCTATTTTTTTTTCTACTTAATTGCTCTGTTTCTGATTTTTTCGAAGATTATTTAACTTTCATTTTCAGTTAGCACAGCCATTATTTCTTGCGAATCGAACGGAGCAATAAATTTGAGTAATTAATTTTAGTAAAAAAATAGCTCTTTAAAATATCGCGTTTATTTCCTACTTTCTACCTTTTTTTCTTAATGGCTCTGCTAACTTTTGTCTTAAGCTTGTTTGTTGTGAATCAGCTGGAGCAAAAAATCAGAAACAGAATTACAATTTAATATATAAAAGAAATATATATATATATATATATATATATATATATATAATATCTTTGTAAAAATATAATAATTTTCGGTATAATATCAATATTTCAGAATAACATAAATTTTTATATTCTATTTTATATTCTATTATTTAACATAAATTTTGTTGCAATCTGTACTCGAACATTTTCGTATACATAAAAGATAAGTTAACAAGATTTTTTTCCAAAGAAGACTTGCATAATAATAGTACTTAGAAGAAATTGCTGAAGGAAAGAGAGATTTTGTTATTTCATTAAGAGAAAAATTAAAGACTTCGGGATTTCTAAATTAAGAATATACAATTAAAGATCTTTCTTCATGTAAAAATAATTTCCTTTTAAAAATTTATGCCTTTTAAAAATTATTGTCAATAATTAATGACAATTACGATGAGAAACATCGTGCAAGATGGAGTTTTACTAAAGATCTATTGCGTAAATAATCATATTGATCTTCCGTTAATCAAGCTTGATCGCAGTTGCCTTTCTCTCTTTATCGTTGCACGATTCATTCAATATTTGTTCAAGTTACATGTAATTAACGATTTGACATATCAAGAATCACCGAAGAATTATTATATCGATATTAATCATTAACATGTGTCGCACAATCGACGACATGCCATTTGCGTCATCATCGCTCAATCACGTGAGCGTTAATGCAAATTTGTTTGCTCGTTAATTTAAAGAAGAAAAAAAGCATCGGCGATTACACGATCGACGATCACAAAAAATCACTATGAAAATATTTATGCTACACTGACGCCAACTGACGATTAACTAATCGCTGTTAATTATCATCGTCTAATTAAACGTGAATATTACGTGTTAGTTATATCAGAAAATTCAATCATTTTTTAAAACGAATAATTCATTCGTAATAATGCTCAGACTGTGATAATTACTGCCTTGTCTCAATTTGTCAAAAAGAATGATTAATAAAAAAATCATTAATATTTTATTTTTATTAATAGATATTTATAAGAGAAAAGAAAGAACGAATTTTTTGACCAGTCTAATATCATTACTAAAATTAACTAGTGTAATTTAATGTGAAAATATAGCTTAATTCTTTGCAACGTTTTAAAGATGCTCATTAACAGTATTATATTTTGAATTTGTGATGTTCCGATTTCGATTTACAAATTGTGTTTCAAGATCGATAGTAATCGGCGCGCAATTTGCAGAACTAGAAAATATAAAATTCACAGAAATTTTATTAGACACTAAGCAGCTTCGTTTTAAGACTCTATTTATCTTACAATCGTGTTATATCTTACAATTAACACTTTTACATTATTTTGTTAATTATACGCAGAAATATCCACTATATTAATAAATTTGTGAAGAAATATCGCACAGAGATATGTGAAGCATTAAGTAATTCACTTCATCTAATGGAATTTAGTTTTTTTAGATAATTTTCGAACGAATATCCGAACGAAATATAAGCTATAACTAAAATAAGGGAACAAACTTCGAGAGCGAGTTTCCTTGGTCAAAACATGAAAATATTTCAACATATATCCGCAAGCTCACTATTACTGATATAGCTCAAACAAATATTTATTAATTTGAAAAAGAAAAAATAATATTTATTGTTATTTAATGCCATTACGCTAACTAATAAAATAAATAAGCAATAATTGAAAGAATGAGTTTCTCGATATACAGTGCGAAAAATGATAGTAATTGTCAAATTTGAATGTTATTTGATTAATAAGTATGTTTATTGTTTATTATTTTATTATTATTTATACAAGAAAATATAGTCACAGATCAAATAAATAGATAAGTTAGACAAGCAATCATTCCGATTGTAAATAGTGAATTACATTAATAAATATTTTGAGCAATCTCAGTAATAGTGAATTTGCAGATCTTGCCATGAATTTTTTTGTTTTGATTAGATTAGGTTAGATTTGGTGGAAGCTCGTCCCCGAAGTTTGTTTTCTTATTTTAGTAACATCCAATATATAATACTGCTAATGTAATATACGAGGTGTTCGAGAAAGTCTTACTTATTTTAGTGAATATTAAGATGAGCTAAAACGCAAAAGTCTTAGTGTTTTTTAAATACATTATATTATAAATTTATATATATTATATTTATATATATTATAAATATTATAAATTTAATTAATTTAAATAAATTTTTATTTAATTTTTTATTTAAAAATATTTTATATATAAATATTTGTATAATATATCAGAATTATTTTTATAATTTTTGTTATTTTTTTTAGATCCATGATTTAATAATAATTAATAATGCAAAATTGTATTTTTATAGTAACTCGTATCAATGAGATTAAATTTGATAATATCAGAAAAGAATTTTCAAAAAGATATATTATAAAATTATCTTTTTCAATTTATTGTTTTATATTCGTATCAAAAAAATTTATATTTATGAAATAAAGAAATTTGTTTAAAATTTATTATTCTGAACACATAGAGTTATGTTAAAATGTACTCTCATATTTTTATATTTTCGTAGTATCAATGAAATTAAATTTGATATTGTTATAAAAAAATTTTTCAAAAAAATATCATAAATATCATTTTTCCGAAGTAATGCATTGCATTTTGTATGAAAAAAATTATATATTTGTAAAATAAAAGAATCTGTTTAAAATCATTCTATAGAATACGCAGGACTTTCGAGATACCTTATATTTTAAAGTATTCATATTTTTAAATATTATTTAAAATATTTATATTTATATTTAATATTATTTATAATTATTTTGAAATATTTGTATTTTTACATTTGCTCTACAAATTATTTGACATTTGAAAGATGTAGATAGGTGAAACATCCGCCAAGAAGGATACATCGTACATTATATTCTTCTATAATCTACATTATCTTCTTAGCCGACACCGGATATAAAGTGATCGTCATCTAATTCGCATCTCCCCGCGAATTCGATGATTAGCGCTACAACGAGATGATAAGGGTTGTAATAAATCGAGAGAGAACGGGGGTGTGCATGTGGTACACGCGCGCGCCACGTGCATTCTCGCGGAAAGTTCAAGTTTCACGTTCGACAGTCGTGACTCTTTTTTGCGCGTCTCGAAAGGATGTGACGTGTGTAATTGGCTCTAATTGGTTTATCAATTGCCGCAACCAATTGGCCGATGGAAAGCCAGTCTATTAGATTCAAGCATCGGAACTGTTTGCGCAAACAATGGATCGTGCGAACGAAATGAGGCGAAGCGCTTTTTGCAGAAATAAAAGCTTTGTTCTACACCTATAGGATGACTTTGAACCATTATAAATGATCGAATAAGCCTGAAATGAGTAAAATCGCGCTTTGCAAACATATTCTTTAATTAATTTATAATCAATAATGTAACAAATGTGTGATAATTATAATAGCTTCGTTTTCTAGATAATGCTTCGAGAAACTATTATTTTTCTTGTTTTCCTTTTTCTTCATGGAAACCATTTATCGGGAAACAGATATTTCTGATTTTCTTTCGACTCTTTCAAACAATAATTCTGTTAAATGACGCCCACGTGAAATAAAAAAATAACATTTTTAATCTTATTACAATATTATCGAAAAGTTTTATTATTTATTTATACAATCTCGTGAGATCTCCAAGACATACGCTATAATCAATCCGTGAATGGTGGTATAAAGTACGGATATTTAGATCGGGATATCTCTTCGAAGCGATTCGACAGAAACTATATATAACGGTTGATCTCGGAGCGCCTAGCAACAAGTCATGTATGGGCAATGTCCTCTCGAGAGATGTGATCCTTTCATCCACGGGGCATCAAGGTGCTCTATCTTGCATAGTATATCATAAAGTATATTGCTCGAAGCGAACAGATAAAAGATCAGTAAAAGAAGAATATTAACAATTTGTCGAGAGAAGTATCGAGGTGACTAATGAATCAAGGAAAAATTCCTGAGAGGGAATCCCAAGAAAATTTGTTTAGGGACGTTAACTCACATTATTATTATATATATATGTGCAATTTTATATGTATATGCGTGTGCGTTGCGCGCACATAAAAAATCCGATCACATAACAGAATTGATTTTACAGTTTTTTGATAATAAATATTAAATATTAAGTTAGGTAAAATATATATATGACCTTATTTGTAGAGCTTTTTATTTAAGCTTCATTATTTATACTTCATTTTTTTTATACACCATATTTCGGACCCTCGTAGGTTGAAAAACTTTACCCGAATACGCTAAGATATTCTATCCTTGTTTTGCGTTAAATGAACAACAAAGATAGGATGATATCTTAGCGTACCGGGTAAAGTTTTCGAACAGCCATGTGAAACTTCGAATTTAAACATGCATACTGTAACGCGAAATATGTGCAACTGCAGCGACAATGCACCACGTGCATTGTCTAGCTGGCTGTTTTTTAACAGCTTGAGCTCGCAGAAAAATACATCTTCGATTGTTCTGAAATAGACGATATAGACACCGTTACAAAGATCGAGGTACAAATGGATTGTGTCGTAATTTCAAAGTTATATTCAACAATTCTCGAAGAAAATAGACGATTATTAGATTCTATTGATATATCTAGACAATAAATGAGTGTTTTGCATAATTTTAACTTATCTTTAGTTTAAAAAAATTTTAATAGATATTTATCAGAATATTCAACATAAAAAACATGTAAGAAATTGTTATTATGTAAAGATTTTTTTATATGAAATTATGTTTGTATGATATTTTCCTCTTTTTTTTACCACATATTCGCTAGTCTTGAGATTAAAGCGTATACATTTATCGAAACAATTTACATATTTACGTCGTACCATATGGTTTACAAAACTGACGAGTTCGCGGTTTCTCAACCGCACGCGCCGATGAGTTGCAAAAGCGTTGCAGAAATTGTTCGCGAAACCTTTAATATGCTGCCATCGATAACTTCTACCTTGCCTACCGTTTAATTATGGAGAATGAAACACTCGTTCGAACGATCACGCCGTTACGTCAGTAGAAAACGTGATTTCGCTTCGTCTATTCTTTGTCGACAAGGATTTGTAAGTCCAACAAGGAAGTAGGAAGGATCGACTACTTTTAATTTTTACGAGATTTCTTCAAAAAGGATGATTATTTAGTTACATGTGAAAAAAGTAAAAATATAAATATAACTTATGAATAAAAAGTTAATTGAAAAATATTAAATTATTGAGATAAAAAATCAGATATATATATATATATGAATATTAAAACTATGATAAAAATGTTTAACGGTGTTTTAGTATTTAATTCAAGTTCAATTCGTTTTACTTTAATTTAATTTGTCTTGTTTATTAATTGCGCGTGTTATTTTTGATTATAAAATCGACAGTAACTCGAAATAAATTGAAAAGATATAACTTCACGGAAACGAACAAGTTGTAATTATCTGACAAACACTTATTTATAAGATTGATCGTATATATTATTTATAGAATCAGATATAAGCAAGATTAATAATATGAAAAGCTTATTGTATTTTATTTATCTAACGCAACACTGCGATAGATTAAGATAATAAACGGGAATTAATTACGTCATGAAATCATTGTGTTTCTTGGGAATGTTAACGTTTATCTGTCTATATGTCCTCTAGACTTATTAATCTGAGGTTTCAGTTCACCGATAATATTATCCTTATATTATTGTCGTTTTTATATTTCATTTTTTGATTACAATTATGATTCTCGACGTGTTGCCGTGTTCCTTAATAATTAAATGGCTAATGTAATTTCTTCCATTATTTTAGCGGACGCCGAAGAGAAAAGTTAAATTTTATTCTCATAGTCTTTCGTTTCATTTTGTTGTACCATATCACGTTATATTATTATTAATATAACGTTTGTTATATCATTTGTTATACCGTGTATACAATATTATAAAACAATTCATTCACAATTTATTATTAATACATTTATTATTAATACTGTATAAGCTTCAATTTACGTTTTAATTTACATTTGATTTATAACGTATTTCTTATAATCGGATATCAAGATAGTATATATAATATATAAAATATAATATAATATAATAGTAAGTTTCATGATTTTAATAAACAACATATAGACTGATCAGATATCAATTAGTCAGAGTTTAATTATAATAATTTTTTTCTGATTGTACGTTGCAACTAGCATTGATTTATTTACACCAATTGACGTTAATAAGGAAAAAACGCGCTTTAACATAGTAAACTTGTTTATGTTGCGAACTTGTGACGCTAGTTTCTTCATTTCCTGGTTCTCTGCGATGTTATGATTTCGACAGCTATGAGTCTAATTTCTGGAATTCTCCGCAGGAGGGGCAGTGGACACACTGCTTCCACACATACACTTTACAACGTAAAGTTCCAATTGGGTTTGGGTTTACAGCTTTCCATGCGAGATTTCATATTTTTATTTATTTTAAAAAATTATAATTATACTTTTTTATTAATAACTTTTTAATGAACAATGAACGTTGAATAAAATTCCGAGGATTACTCAGGACAGTGACCTTGTCAAGATCAAGATTGTCGAAGGATGATCCATTATTCTACATAATTCTACATAATCCAATATTATTTACTAACAACGACGAAGAAAGCAATGATGACGGCATTCCAAATTAGTTATAAATTAATGCTGTATGTATGAGTGGCCTATATTTTTAAAAGATGTCTGTAATGAAATATTTTTCTTATTGAACTCACACTGTATTTAATAAGTGAACCATATTTTTAAAAAAATTAGCATTTTACGCACGCGCGCATCGAATTTTTAGAAAGCCTCGATCTTTTACGTTGTAAGTTATATACAATAATTTATGTAAATCTCTAACTCCTAAACTAGCACATACTACGTATTTAATATATAAATTATATTTTTAGTAGATAAAAATTTGTTCGTGTTGAATTTTCAGCAATTCTCGAATATCCTCTATGTAATTTATGTATATTTATACAATAATTTGTGAAAATATAAATACTTTCTAACCTTTAGCAGCTTTCCTTAAGTTCAAAAGGAAGAAAAAATGAGTTCGCTTGTTGTATGGGAACAAGTCGAATTCTTTCGGTTCTTGAATTAGTAGCTTCTAGATTTGTACGATATTTCTCTCGTCTTCGAGATTTTCACCGGATCGACGAGGAACTGAGATTAAATTGAATCGCATGCATCCGAAAATAATGCCGCTTTCGCCCTCGTGCATTCGGATATAAACTCCGCGCTTTGCCAGGCCACGGCTCGAAAATAGTCACGTTTAGGGTGGCAAGTGTGGCAACCCGTGGCTTTTAGAGCGACGCACGCGTGTGTCATGACGCATGAACTTCCCCTCTTTCCCGTCTCCTCTTAACTTAACACGAACCTGTTCGATTGACTCTTCCGAAGAAAATTGTTACGTCGAGTAACTTGAGACAAGAAAAACTTTGGTTTAAAATTGAAAGATTGAAGAATTATTTTAATATTACTTGTTTTCCCTAAAAGTTTTGAAGATTAAATTTATTTTGTACACACAGAGTATTAAAAAAGCAAAATTTTTTTATCTACAATATGGAGTAAGAAAAATAAAAACTCTAATAAACATTTAGGTTGAAAAATTAACACGTTCGAAAAAATTAAGTTAAATGTCAAATGTCAAAAATACTTAATGTCAAAAATACTTAAATGTCACAAATAAAAATAATTTTTATTTTAGTATAGTAATATAAATAATTTACTTGCATTTTTATATGGAATCACAAGTTTCTTTTTACATAAATGGAACTCTTAGGTATTTTGTATTTAAAGATTAAGATTATCAAAATGTGAATAGAGATATTATTTAATATCTGATACTTGTAATATCAGAATATAATCAAGATAAAATATAAAATATCTTATAAAATTATAATATAACGAGAAGAATTGTTTCTATTTAGAAAAACAAAGATTTATGCAAAAATGCAAGCAAGTCAATTGTATAATAAAAAAAAAAATTTTTTTTTTAATCTTCGTTTTCTGATCTTATATAATAAAAAGTTTTATTTGTACAAAAAATACCAGGATAACTTCGGTATTTACGTTGCACGGGGATTTACGCCGCACGGGGATTCACGCCGCAAAAGTCAAAAAAAAGAAAGAGATATAGAATAGAATAAAAAAGGGTATAAAAATAGAAGGAATAAGGATATTTTGCGTAATTATTCTGTTATACGTCTTTATGTTATGTTGTGATTTTAATTTTTTTCTGTTAACGAAACCACTGAGTCGAATTTATTTGTCAATGTATTATAATAACAACTATGTATTACAATCTACGTAAAATGATTACTATAAAGAGTATGAAAAGTTTCGTTATTCCGTAATACATATGTATAAAGAGATATACATTTTTAGTGTGTGAAATTTATTCCGCGATACAGACGCTCTATGAATAGGAAAATGTAATAAGAAATATTTTTGTTCAAAATCTTATTCTGCGTTAATGAATAAATATTGATATATTAATTAATAAATAAATACAAGATTATTATTACTTTATATATATATTTATCATTCTTATTCCTTAATAAAATTTTGTAAAGACATTTTATAAGTTACTATATCATTTTATGTCTTATTTATAAGCATTATTTGTAAACTTTTTATGAGCAATATATTTTATCATGAATGGCTATATACCTACTCCATGGAATATACGACAAAAATACAAGAGTTTACAAAAATTTTTTTAATGTGAAAAATAAATGTTTTGTATTTCTAATTTTTTTATAATAGTATAAAATATATAGTAGTCTAATAACCTTTCAAACTTCTTTTTATATAGTAATATAATAACCTTTTATAGTATAAAGTTTTATTGGTACAGTTTATTTATTTTAAACATAGTAAATAATGTTTGATAATTTATGTTTCAATAGGTGTGGCATATATATATATATATATATATATATATATATATTTCGGAATTTTATATATATATATATATATATATATGTCAAGCTCAAAGACCGAAAACGTTCACTCAGCGAAAAAACCAACCACAACACGGTTTGATTTTTGAGATTCAGTCACAATGCGAAATTCGTGTCGTGATTCTTTCAAAAACGCTTACAACGCATTCTAGCATATTTAAAAAACCATAAAGCAAAATTCGTGTTGTGGTTCTTTTGAGTCGACCAATGCGTGTTTTGTCAAAGAACTGAATTTCGCATTGTGGCTAAATCTCAAAAGTCAGAATGCGTTGTAATCGATTTTTTCGCTGAATGAGCGTTTTCGGTCTTTGAGCTTAATATATACATGCAATGAGTACATATACATTTTTTGTCGTTTATTTGACCTTGAACTAGTTTTATTTATGCTTTAATCTGTATTTAAGTAACTAGGAGGTTATGTGTTAAGTTATGTTTGAATTAAGTATCCATAAAATACTTTGAACAAATAAAAATCAATAAAATTAATACAAATATCATAGAAGGCTAAATGTCGGTCTTGCAGTATACACTGCGGCGGATCTTGGTGCCTAATTATAATTTGTGAATCCTTTTCTTACATTTCCTGCTCATGCGAACTGCGCGCCGACAATTCGCCGGACTTGAAACACAGTGCACAACATCGGAAACAATCGACTCACATATTAAATTGATAAACAATTTAATAATTTCGATGCTAATGAGCATCCATTGTATCT
>JANQDE010000054.1:565643-576760 GCA_037157785.1 Cephalotes varians
CGGCGAATTGTCGGCGCGCAGTTCGCATGAGCAGGAAATGTATGAAAAGGATTCACAAATTATAATTAGGCACCAAGATCCGCCGCAGTGTATACTGCAAGACCGACATTTAGCCTTCTATGATATTTGTATTTGTTTATTTCAGTCGGTCCTAATCTCAAATATAATGTGTCAATAAAATTATTTTTTCAATTTTAATTATTCAAATTAGAGTCGCAAAATATTCAATTATAATTTAATTAATTAAATTTATATTAAAAGTATAACAATATGGATCCTTTCTATTTGAAAAATATCTTATATCCCTTTATTTGTTAAATATAGAGCTAATTATAAATAAAAATAATTTTATTACAGTTTTTAACGATAGTTTTATTATGGCCTATTGAATCTAACGATGAGGTGTGTAAAAACAGATGAAAGATGGTTTAATACATCTGGGACATTTTAACGAACAATATCATATTGATAATAATGACCTTGACATTAGAAACTTTAAGTCTAGATAAAAAAGAAGGTCTGGAAACGTCTAATTGCAATTGCGCAACACGATATTTCACATCAATTTTATCTCTAGGCATTTATTCCACATTTCGATGATGTAAGGTTAAAATGTTATTGACGAGACACACTTGTCGCCGCGAGCGAAAATAATTTTCTTTATTAAATGAGGAAGTCGCATATCAGCTGATAAATATTATGTGAGAGACATCAGTCGAAAAATTTATAACCAATTACATTACATCAATATAAATTAGCACGCTTGAAAAAACTTTGGAATGCGATTCAAATGTGACGGAAAAAATTAAAAAATTTACAATTAAATTATGTGGAAATATTATATATAATAAATCGTATAATGAAACAATTTTCTACGCAACGATGCTTCCGAAAGATTAATACTCTCGAAGGAATCGCAGGAATTTAACCTAGATTCGATAGAATCATTAGATTATGTATTATCGAAACATTGTACAGAAATGAATTACATAACTTGATCAACATTTTATAAAGTGTTCCAAGAAAGACGAAAATATTGATTATAATAAATTAATTATTAGATTATAGTGGCTCACACACACACACACACACACATACACACACACACACACACGCGCGCGCGCGCGCGCGCGCACATACCAACATATCGAAAATGATTTTGTCAACACTTGAGATTAATTATCAATTCGTTGATTGGTTTCGCCGAAACAATAATCCTTTTTAAATCTTTTTTTTTTGTTGAGGATTATTATAAAATTAATTTTAAATATGATGAAATATGATAATATATGTGTTTAATACTTGTTAATATATTTAATATTATTTTTAATTTAAATAAATAATAAAATTTGTAATATTTTGGATAATTTCTGTTTATTATAATTGTGTGATTACATTTTAATAAATAAAATGCATAAGAACAAAGATAATTGTTTTTCATAATTTTTTAGTCCTGAACTTTCAAAAATGACCCACGCCCAATTACCATGAATTTTAGCAGAAGTATTTTAAATGATGTTAATTGAATACTCTTAGATGGATTTCCACCGATAAAAAAATTTAATACCAAAATATTAAAATAAATATTCCACGCAGCGAAGTTCATCCCATTCCATCCTTTTTGTTTACAGCCCGAAATAAGGTTTATAATTGTACTGTACTTCCACATGAATTTCAATCTTCCATGCGTAACGGTCTATCTATTAACGAGGCTCACCATGTGTTTAAATGAATCTCCTTATTTTGACCGGTCAGAAAAATTGATTTTTTTTTTTGCATTTTCTTATAGTTTGACAAATCAAAAATATATTCCCAAGGCCTTAGAGCTGAATTCGAAAAACTGGCAACGCTATAAGTTTTGATAGACAGCATGTAGGTAGAAAGTGCTTGACTCTCGTAGAAAGGAACGAGCAGCTTGGAAGAATTTTACGAAGAAGAGGAAGGCGTACTTTATAATCCTGGAATAGCTGATTAATTGTAGGTATGATTTATTGCTTGCCATATTTTAAAATATATTACTATATACTATATACTATGTAGTAAAATAGTATTTGTATGTTTAAACGCGTTTTTCTCAAAACGACATTTTTGATAGCGACAGCTATATCTCTTTAAAAATCAAACTTAAAATTTTGATAATATGTTAAGAACATATTTTGTTTTCGCATGAACTAGAAGTCATAATTTTTAAAATTCGAATTTTACGGCTCGAAAAACTAGCAATTTTTTTTCGTAAATTTTAAAGATTTTTTTTTAAATCCTGTAAAAATTTTTTCTTTTCCTATTTTTAGTTTATTTTAATTTATGTCATAGCTACACTCATACAAATTAAGAATCTGTTTGTTTCTTTTGTTTCAGATACACAATGGACGGAATCATTGTCGCCATGGACAAACGTTTTTTTAAAGTGTTTTTAATAAGTTCACTATAACATCAAATATATTTGATATTTTTATATTAAAAAAAAAAAATTAAGTATGCTTTTGAAATGTACTTAAATAAATGTACAAAATTTGGAATTATTACTTTATAGATTTTTTTTTTAAATTCTCAAAAAACATTACCTTATTTTTAGAGCGTCAAAGTAAGGAGATCGAAACAAGATCATTAAACGTTTTTATCAGTGGAAAGCTATTTAAGAATATTTAGACCATTTCTATCAAAATTCATGATATTTAGTGTTTCGTTTTCAGAAATTTATCCATTTTTTTAGAAATACAAAACATTGATGACATACATGAATACAAAATCCTATTTACTAAATTGCTCTATCGCGTTACAATTTTTAGCAACTTAGAAAGTTGCAAAAAAGAATTTTATTGTATTTTAGCACATATAATTACGATATGTGAAATTGACGTGTAATTAAGTTTTATTACAAATAAAATTAAGTATATCGTAGGATATTTCCAGTCCTTGAAAAGAATTTATTGTATTGACTATAGTTAAAAAAATATTTGTGATTATAAATATAGGATTTATTACAAAAAATTGCGACTTATATATGCAAATATTTTTAAATTATATTATTATATTTATTATATAACACGTGACCATTAGAGACCACTTGTACAAGCTCAGTTTTGCTGAACAAAAGAATCGCCGACTATGCGGAAAAAAGATCGAGGACAGCCTTTGCTGCTGCCTTGCGCTCTCTCTTGTAAAAAGATTCTAAGGCCGTTTCTCGAAATCTGGGATCTAGCAGTAGAGAAGGTGAGCAGTCTTCTAAGCTTGATGTCGAACACTAGACTGGAACTGCTAGCCCTGTTAACCAGCGGGGTCACAGAAGAACTTTTAGACACTAGGGGGCCTTTCGTAGGCCCACCCGCCAATTTGTTACTACTACTACTAAAATTTTTCAATTTTGATATCAGATTAATATTCAGCAATTTGAAAAATCCTTAATTCTTCGTCAACAATGTATAATTTTGCACTTTCTGTCAACAATCTTTGAGATTCAAAGCAGATTGTTTTTTTATTGTTTCGAACTATAAAAATAAAAAAGTGATGAGTAAAAAATACTTGCGAAAGGAAGTATATAAGACATTAACAAGGAATTTTTACAATAAGAAGAAATCGAATTTTACTTATTTTTTACAGATTTAAATCGTAATAAAAAAATTTAATAATCGAAAAAATCGACTATGCCTTAAAATCCAACTTTAATCAAAAAGAGTTAAATTTGAATAATATAAAATAAATAATTAAAACATATTTGGTGAAAAATAACTTTTAGTTTATAAAATCTTAATAACAATATGTAAGGTGATTTAAATGAGGCAAATATCTCGAGGCAAAAATATGTAGTTACAAATTGTATAATTTTTTTTAAAGCAATAAGTTTTCTTTACATCAATTAATTCATCTCATTATTCTGTGCATAAAAATGTTAAGATGCAGTTATACAGTTGAGATAAGAAAATAAATAATTTACGAGACATTGTATATTTCATGTCAAAATGTGCCAGAATAAAATATCTTATAAACTAATGATTTTTTTACAACACTTTGCCTTAATACTTTTATATACAGAACTCGAGAAATCATATATTATGTAAAAGAAATCATACAATTCCATTAAAAAATGGCTTTTATGTAACTTTGAAAAATCGATTTTTTCAAAATTGATTTTACAATTATTTGTCTCCTTTCAGATTACGCAACTTTTATCTGAAACATTTTTGTATCTTCCATATTTTTCAAGATAATTGTGTGAAACATTAAAATGGGACATCTTGTATATGTATATAATTTATGGAATGCATAATTAAATATTTGATTTTTGTATGCATCGTGCATCGTACAAGAATTGCCGGAAGATCGCTCTGTATAAATATTATATTAACTATAAATCTTATATCACAAATATCTTTTAACCATAATCGATACAAATTTTAAAAATCCTAACACATACTTAATTTTAAATGCAATAAAAAAATTTCTCAAACATCACATATCGTAATTATATAATAATACGCCAAAATATACTAAAATAGCATTTTTAACCACAAATTTCTCAAAATTGTGGCGTAATAGAGCAATTTAGATCATATAATAGCGGCTAAAAAAAATTACGAAACGATTACCCTCGTCCTTGTGTGTTCGAAAAAAATTCATTTTTTTAAACAGTATCATAATTGTATATTATAATTGTATTATAATTGAATTATAATTGAATTATTTAAAAAAAAAGAATTGTACATTTACAGTTACAATTCCTCCCCCCCTTTTTTTTTAATAAGCTTGAATGATTATTGGTCGGCTGGATATAAAACATTTGTGATGTGACGTCATGAAGGGGTGCGACCAGGGAAAGTCTATCGATCGCTCGTTTCTTTTTCTTTTTACCTCGAGAAAGACGAAGCAGCTTATAATCTATAAATAGGTTTTCCCCGCTACTTTATCTAATGTGCGTCGATAGATTCAGTCGGCAGGCTTTAAACGCGGACTACATGATCTATAATAATCTTCGACAAAAAGATAAAGTCAAAAACAAGAAGGAGAAGAAAAGGATAATGGATACATTTAATAGTGCAACCACTCACTAAGCGACCAAGTATCAGCTAGACGTGATTTTTAGATCCAATCAGTCACATTAAATTGCTACTTAGTCGCTTAATGAGCGGTTGTTCTAGATGCACCCCAAGACTGCATTCAGCAGAAAGAGCGGCTTAGTACTGATCAAACGCTTAGCGCTGATTGAATTATACTTTTAGATCTAAAAAAATTTTAGATAAAACTAAAATAAATCTAAAAATATAATCTAATCAGCTTACTAAGCTGCTTTTTCTGCCGAACGCAGCTAATTATTTTGCAGCTTATTTTGCAGCAAATCGAGAGTATCGATAATTTGTGTTGATCACTACGCAATTATGTTTAAAGTAATTTTTTTTAAATTATAATGATGCGAAAGTGCTACTTAAAGTGTTACCTTTTATGTTAAAAATATGTTTTTTTTATTTCTATATGATTTTTTTTAGATAGAGAGGTTTAAAATGGCGGATTCAATGTGGTAGACAGGTTGACGAAATTTTTGTCGATACAAAAATTTCGTATTTGTCTGCCATGTTGAATCCGCCATTTTGAATTTTAAATTTTCAGGCTTTAGATTTAATTACGCGAATTCGCATAATGAATATGGCCAAGATCGCTCTTTTTGGCACATTTAACCTCAATTTTTTCAAAATCTTAATAGATCAATTTGGTTGCCGGATTCGGATTTAGAATAATAAAATCTACGGAAAATGACTAGTCACATTTCGGAGAGAAAAAAAGTTCATATTTTGTCGAACTATGTAATTGGTTATTGAGGTGTTTGTTAATTGAGCATCTGCGGGTCACGTAGCCATTAAAATCTGCATTAGATTTAATCGTTCTGTTTCTTTTTTGTTGTTTCAGATCCATATTCGTTGTCGCATCTCGGTGAGTCTCCCATTTGCATGCGCAATAGAATGTTTTTTTACTCTTTATCGAGTATCTTAGTTTAGCTTCATTTAATTTACATACTTTATTTGGCGTTTTTCTTGATTAATAAATATAATTAATTGGCTTTCCCTCCATTTCTCCTCTCTCACATTATTGCGACCTTACATTGCTCTTAAATATGTATTCTATCTTATATGTATTTTATTCTATTTTATTTCTATTCTATCTCACATTTTATATTAATCTTATCAAGAACGACTTAATAATAGAGGATTGACTTTGCGAAATTTAATAAGATTAAAACGTATCAAAGAGTCAGATTTTATTATCTCTGTAATAATACATCGTTGAAAGATTAGAAAAGGTTAAATGTATGCTCAGTTTTCACAATTTCTGATTAGCGTAATCAATCTTTGTCTCAGTTTAAGATATACAGAGTGAGAAGGAATGTCGAGATCTTGAACATATCGAAAACAAAGTATTAAAAAAATGTGTTTGTGTGTGTGTGTGTGTGTGTGTGTGTGTGTATTTTAAATAAAAATTTTATAATTTTAAACAGACATACAAAAAATTTTTATACTATGTATTTTTTTATGAAATATTCATATTATCAATTTATTATTGATGGTTTTTTAAAATAAAATCACATGACGTTTATTCTATTATATTTTAACATAAACTGAAACTTTTTATATTTATATTTTTATAGATATATAAAAAGTATTAAAAAATTTTATTTTAGAAAAAGTATGTACTTTTTGAATTTATATACTATATATGAAAAATATTATTACCTTTTATTTTTTTTTTAAGTATGTACATTATATATGCATATATATTATGAAAAATTGTTACGTACATTTTCTTTCTACAGCTTTACGTATATCTGTACAATTTTTATCTTGATTTTTTAAAAATATTTCTTTTGTAATGAATTTAGGAATGTCAACATTTGTTTTTCACCTTTTATAAGTTTACATGCAATTTGCTTTTCTAAAGGTACTTTAGCCATTGGATTTCGTAAATGCAGTCGTGAATTTTTTAATTTATTTGATTTTTTATAAATGACGAAATTAATCATAATAATAATAAATCAAATCAAATACATTTTAGATACAAATTTTCAGTTTATTTTGAACTGCGCGCCGATTGCTTGTCGGACTTGCAACACAATTCTAAACTGAACTAATAGAGTCACAAATTAAATTTTTGATTATCAGTTAGATATTGATGCTAATAGCGTCTTAAAAATCTGTAAATAACTTGTTGCGAAAAATATTACCTCAGTCAGAGTTTGAACCTGGAACCTCCTGCCTATCCGGGGCGAGCGTCTTAACCAATTTGACTACCGAGATAGTTTAAGTAAAAATTTAACAGTTTAAAAGTCCTGGCTGAGGTAATATTTTTCGTAATAAGTTATTTACAGATTTTGTCAGAAGACTCTATTAGTATCAATATCTAATTGACGATCAAAAATTTAATTTAACTCTATTAGTTCAGTTTAGAATTGCGTTGCAAGTCCGACAAACAATCAGCGCACAGTTCAAAATAAACTGAAAATTTGTGTCTAAAATGTATACAGAAATATGATTGGGCACTCCAAATCCAGCCGTGTAGGCATTTCTCTCATTTGATTTGATTTATTCGTTACGGTTTAAGATTTATTACTTATTATTGGTAATAATAAATTCAATTGAACTGACTGATGAAACGAGATGATTTGCATAATCGTGATAAAATGCAATTATGCAAATCATCTGTTACTTATCTGTTAAAGCTGAATTAAATTTGTTGAACTAGCAATTTAGTTTTGTAAGACGTCTTTGCCAAACGGAAAATTCCGGCAATAAATTAATCAGTTTATTGGTCGTTGTTTTGCCGCAAATATCTTTTTTTCGGCGTATATTTGACGAAAGTAGATTATAAAGAATCGAGAGTATTTTCAAATCATTAATGATGGTGACAGAAAACAAGCTATAAATTTGATTGAATCCAAACCTTTTCATATTCTTCCTTAGTAGTTCTCAATTGATATTGGTCAAAAAATCGATATTTTATAACTTTTTTTATTTGTCACAAAATTAAATGTGACAATTAATATGGCTCATTATTTATTAAACAAACTTACTTCAATATTAATTTATTTTTCAATATTGTCAATGTATTTTTTAAAGTAGATAATAATTATAAATTGTGTCGAAATCTATTAAGTGGGCGAATGAAAATATGGAGCCGATGCTCGGGATCGAGAACGTTTTTTCGGCATTGATCGGCGCCTCAAATCTAGGTCGCAATAGAGGTCAGACGACGGCAATTTGTGGTCGGAAAGGTCATGGCGTTATCGAACGAATGCAACGCGAAAATAGATCGCAGAGGTGCCCAATTGCTTTTACGAGACACTTTGCTCTAATTGCTCGTGTTTGCGCCAATACTAAGACACTCAAGCTTT
The DNA here is from genome assembly GCA_037157785.1 of Cephalotes varians. NCBI lineage: Eukaryota > Metazoa > Arthropoda > Insecta > Hymenoptera > Formicidae > Cephalotes > Cephalotes varians. Next base: position 574,018 of record JANQDE010000054.1, read on the forward strand.
CTAATTTTTTTTTTTTTTKTTAAATAACATTTTATCTTTCTAAACATTGCATTTGATCTTTTCGTCAAAGAATTTGCCAGCGAATTAACCATAATATAGAATTTGAAAAATACATAAAATATTTTTCCCGTATTTTATTGTCGACACATCTAAATATACTGATCATAAAAATGAATGTTAATTTGGATATTTTTTTGTATCTTCAGGATACAACAATTTTCATTTTTCATATCCATATATTCTTTTAATTTTCCAACGGGAATATTACGAAGACAATTTGTCTGCAGAAATGAAGTTAAGTGACATCTCTAATTGTAAACTCTCTGGCGTAAAAATCGACTTCTCAAATAGCTAGACTTCTTAATAATAACTTTTAATGCAATTAATATCTCGAGATGTTTACAATATGAAAATTGAATGAGATGTTTTTCTAATCAACTTTTGCTGTCCAAAACATTACTGGTTTAACAAAACAATCTAGAAAATAATTTACAGTCAGTCCCATAAGAGCGTACATACCACATTATACAGTTGTATATTCAACAGGCGAGTGAGTCCTAAGATTTCGATAGAAGGGGAGCGTTTTTCATTTCGTCATATAATAGATTTATTAGTAACGTTTCACATTTGATGCAATCTGGACGTAATCCAGTCGTGCACCGTTTGTTCGAAAATGGCATTACGATCTTATATAGATTAGTCGACACAGTTTCCTGATGCGAATCCAATCGAAAATATTTGAGCGTTTATGAAAAGGAAGCTTCAGAGAAAACATATATAACCTGAAGCTGTGATATTATATCCGGCAAATAGAGACCGCTTTTCCTCAGCTACGCTAGAAAATTAGTTTGAAAGCATACCCAAATGAATAACAATACAGATTGCACAATATATTATTAGATAATGACAAAATAGATCATTGAATATACTTTAAAATGGTATATATATATTTTTTTATAAAACTTTGTTACGTGTATACGTTCTGACTGTAATTTCAAATCTTGAAATTGATAATCTTGAAAGTGGTACTTTTTTGATTTAATAGATCATTTTTTGTTTATACCAATAATTAAGCATGCATATAAATTTATTGTTTATAAATATTTTATCGATTTATTAAAATTATTCTCTAAAGTGCCTTGATTAATTTATTCATTTACTTCATCGGAATCAAGAGAATTAAATTGAAAGCCTCTACAGGGGAATAATCGAGATGATCGAGCCATGTAATCCGCTTTGTATAATAGATACTGCTACGTCAAACTCCATTCGCGCTTTAATGACAAATATACTGCGTATACATTTCAATACGCGACAAAGGATTGAGTTAGGGAAGAGGAAGACGCAAATAACAGCACGTGGGGGACACCTTGACGATACTGCCGGAACTTCAATTGTACCAATTGCGAGACTCGGCATAGTAAACTCAACTGTTTATTCGTACGTGCACTTGCATTGACGTAGACAGGCGCAATTATGAGAGCTCGCACCCATAATCGCCCGGATCACATACACGCGTCTGTCATTGCGAGAACTTGCGCTAGTAAAATTCGCTTGACGCATGTCAGAATTAATTCGGTGCGTTGTAGCCGCTAGAAACAAAAATGCAAAATGCACGAAAATTGCGTCACGCAAAATTGCTTCACATACTATATGAGAAACAGAAATATTCTCAGAATCGTTTCGCCTCTGAAGAAACAACGCGAAATGAATTAAAATCGTCCAAATTACATTCTCACGCAACAAATCGTCCTATGGACATTCAAATAATGTTCGTCATATACAGAACCGAACATATGCCGAACATCCGAAGACATTCAGTAGAGCCTTCTAACGTACAATGTACCGCCTAAAGACATTCAATCAAGATATCGTTAGTACAATGTATCATTGTAAGGACATCCAATCTCAGATAGCACAGAAAAATTCTACGAATTATTCTATTTCTTCAAGTAATCTTCTTTTCTGATCTATAATTCCTCAGAAATTCATAAAAGGGTACCTACAATAAAATATTTTAAAATATTTTATTTATTCTTATTTTGAAGCCCAATTTTGAGGACTTGCCTTCAAAGCTTCATCTCATTAGGGTGAAAAATTTTATAATGCTGCGCTTTTTATTCTATTCTGTAATTTTTTTACTTATTAGTAATAGAACTCTGCTGCATTCGTCTGATGCTGCCTCGTAAGGGAGACCAGGTTATCACAGTTTCTGTTTAGCGATTTTTAGAAAAAAATGGATATGGATAAGATTTTGAAACCTTATATACATTAAAATACACCTACATCCCTTAGGTTAATACCTAATTTATTCTTAAATGTATCATCATACAAATAAGTCTTAATTTTAAATAAAACTATGAAAATGTGACAATTCAACCCCATAGTCGGACTTGATTGTCACACGTTCCAAGGTTGGTACAGGACTTTTTGCAATGATCACTTAATGCACGGTAATTCATATTAAATCCTAATGCGACTTGTCGGATAAATAAATTATGTAATTTACCTCTATCTATCTTCCTTTCTTATCTTCGTATCATATGTTACAATTTAACCACATATAACTTCTGAACGACTATTCAAGCCAGTATTGCCAGATGAAAAACGTGGCTTTCTCGAAGAATAGATAGAAAAGCTCATTTAGAACAATCTACTTCACATGGCCGTTTTTGAGTAAAGTAGATTATATTCACAAATTTTGTTACAATAATGATTAATCACAGTCAAAACTTATCTAAGA
>JANQDE010000054.1:577262-593703 GCA_037157785.1 Cephalotes varians
TGGATTTTTATATGATCAGATAGGGGTAAATGTTTGTCAGTTTATGCAGTATTTTTATTACTGTATATCTTATACTTTGTTTTACAATTTTTAATTAAACATTTTTTGTTTTGAAAAATCAATTGAAAAATGCGGGGTTCTTTTATTACAATAACGATTATTTAACCACAATCACTTATTTAAGACATTTTTTATGATTGCAGTGAAATTGCGATTGATAAAAACTAACAAAAAAGACAAAATATAAGATCAGAAAAATTTACTCATCAACTTCATTATCTTAAAAGTTGTTGTAATATACGCGATGCTTTTGGCGCAAACCATTTTATGTCACAAATGAATATTACGTCAGCAATCTACGGTATAAAAGAGAATTTTTTGACATATATTGATTGAGTTATAAGCTTTTTGACAACCTTGTATGACAACTTGCCCCGGTCTGCTCGTACTGTGAAAATATTGACGATGTACCTTGGACATTTCTGAAATAATCTTATTGTAGGATGTTCAAATAACGTCTCAAAGATATCCTATAATACATTCTAAAGAAACGTCCAAATAACATGGATGTTAGAACATATTTTAGACGATATTTAGTTCGATATACGGCAATATAAACGTGAAACGAAATTTTTCAAATGATAATTCAGAGATCCAAGGATGTCAAATTGTGATAAATTCTGTGGATCTGTGGTTTCCTACGTACTTCCGTTAGCGACTGCAAAGCCGAAGACATTCTTTGTCATCATTATTTTTTCATTTGAAGAAATTTCTTTAAATTAACTTTACAGAATTACAAAATTCTTGTACAAATTAAAATTTTTGTACAATTTAACAATGAACAAAAATGAAGGGAAGAATTATCGACTTTATACCAAAAACGAAAAAAAAAATTAAAAATATCATTTGTTTTTAACAGACAGTAGAGCTGTCACCTGACCACAATATTTGCTTAATACAAGAATTCTATAGTATATGTATAAAATGTGATAGTCGTTTCCTAGGACAACATGCATGAACAATATCGCATGGACAATATTAAGATTAAAAGTCTAGAAAAAAGATTTTCTCGATCAAAATTTTATAAATATAAATACAAATGTGGATTGGAAAGATCAGTATTGCGTGTGATAGTAAATGCTGGATCTTGTGAGATGACATTACAGTATGTTAGATAAATTAAAGATATTACTATTATCGATATTTTTAGTTTGGAATTTAAAAAATCTGTATTATTCACATCGTCGAAGTTCTTCGCTTTACGATCCTTTTAAGGTTTTAAAAATATATTACTAATAGTCTTATCGATGAAGTGAAACATTTCTTCTTTGAAGTTACGTAGCGTTACTTTAATTTAACGTAGCTAATATAATTGTAATATTTTATATCAATTAAGCTAATATAAATTTCTTTAACAGAGTTTATAAGTTAGAGTCTTTCAAACATTTTTTTATTATCGATCAGTTTATCGTACACGTAATGATTGGTTCCATGAATTTACCGTCGATGTATCTTAATATTGTCTCAATTAAGTTAACAACAATAAGCATTTAGGCGAACAAGATGTTGCGTACGAGGTGTTGAGTTATGGCTGAAATTTACGACGCGGTCGCAATAAATTTGTGACACGCGGGTAACTAAAATCCATTTGCGGTTTTCGCATTAACGTCAAGTTTAAGCGTTTGGATTTTGTTTGTCGAGAATTAGCAAACAATACTGTATATCATGAGAATGTAAAACTCGGACAAGATCTCATATACCCTCGTTATACACAAATCTGATTTTAGAACGTTAACATGAATTAATTATCAATTAATTTCACTTTACTTATTTAATAAATATATAATTAATTTACAATGTGATATAAAATTATTAATTTAATAAAGAATTAGAATAATTTATTTAAAAATTTATACAATTTTGTATTTTACATTTTTCTTATATATCTTTTAAATATTTTTTAATTCTTAAATTTTTATTTTATATTTTTATAGATTTTTCCTAAGTCTAAAGTTAATTTTTTATTGTTATTAATACAAAATGATTCATTTTTCATCTCGCAAAATCTTCGAGGATTTATGAGCGACTCTTTTCGCTCTATATATTATTTTCTTTTTCAATATGTTTTTCTTTTTTCTTTTGTGTGTGACTATTCCGTGTTAGTTCATGTCATATCTCATACTGTATATTTTTTACTTTCGTTTATTAACATACACTAGGTCATTTCTGACATATTCTAATTTATTTATTATTCGATGACTTTCCCTGCGTCTAGAAAAAATACGCTTTTCATTACTATTAATAGCGAGAAGATCTCAGTGTGTGTTTTCTCGAAGATCTGTTCCGGGATTTCCATAAATTTCTACGGAGAACATCCAGATAGGGAAAGACCCGAGAATGTTTCAACTAAGCTTGAAGCACGATCACGTACTCCCTTTCCATCCTGACTTTTCGATAAACAATAAAAGCGGATAAAGTCCATTGACGTATAGCGACTCAAGCGGATCAAGTCCAACATCTTTTGCTATCGAGAAAATATGTTGACGCGCAACTTAATGCAATCTGACAGCATTCAGAAAGATATATCTTGGCTGCAGCTAAAAATATAATGGAATAAGCCTACATCATTAAACAGTTGAGCAGTTGTATTATAAATACATCGATAATTTCAACAGAAAGTTCCTTCTCTCTGCCTTTTGTTTCGTGAAAAATAATTCCTTCCTGTGCATCAATTTAATGCAATAGTCGTAAAAAACAAAATGGATTCCTAAATATTTTTTAAATTTATTCAAAAGTAACTCTGTTGAAAAGAATTGAAAGAATTTCTCAGAATTTCTAGTTAGATTTTAGATCTTAGATATAGTTCTTTTAAAAATGTTTTTAATGTATTTCTAACATATCTGTAAAAATTCCTAAAAATCTGATCTACGCGTGTCGAAAACTTTAAATCTTCTTAAGATTGCTCGAAAAAGTCTCGAAAGCCCAAAAATAAAATTATATTAAAACTTTTCAGCTCGTAATGTAATTTAATAATAATAGTAATATGATAACAATTTATAAACAAATTGTTTTAGATAATTTTGTCTCTAAGGTATACGTTAAGAATGCATTAGAAAAAAATAAATCAGAATTATTTAATATAATAATAAGTATTAATACGTAATACCGACATTATTGAAAAATTATGCACATATTTATAATAATTTTAGCATTTATTTCGATCACATAAAAAATACGCTATTTTTATACCACTTTTAATTTTTATAAGCGATTATGTTTGTTACGCAACAATCAAAAAAAAGTGAAAATATTGATTAATTTCCGTTTATCGTGTACAAGAGATCGAGTAGCGCGATCAAAGTGCAAGATAGAGATTAGTTTCTTAATTAAAAAAAATATATTTTCAAAAAATTAATGAAGTAGATAAATGAGGGTAGCAACCACAGTGAATCAGAGCTGCAGAGAGCAGCAAAAATCTTAATCGTCGGTTAATCAGACGAAGTGCACGGATCGACAATCGATGAGTCACCAGCCGACTCCAGAGAAATGATTTTATAGTAGTATGTAATGCGCGTACAGAATGATCTTGCATTACATTATTAAATTTCATTGCGGATCGATGAAAGAATCTGGAAGAGATTCGGTAATCCTTTTTGGGACAAATATACATATTATGAGGAGCGCCGGAAACTAGGTTTTTTTGTTAAAAAATAGATTTTCGTTATGCACGCGTTGGCAGAATGATTTCGAGGTCGTTTTGAATCATATCTCACTCGAATTTACACAATCGTCATAGTTTGATTAACTTCGTCGCACTCGATCATTCTTTGTTTCTAAATAGTTTTGCTGCGTTTTATTAATAGATTTAATAGATTTAATTAATAGATTAATTAATAGATTTAACACACTCGACATTTCATAATCAGTTTCATTTTTCGTCAAGTCGTCAAGTTCCCTAAGGAACGTCATTAATAAAATCGTATTAATTAATTACGCCACATGCAAGAGATTGTAGAAAAGTATTTCGACAGAGATGCCTGGAAGCCGTTCACTTCGTATGGTGCCGTCTCATTACTGCCGGCTTATTAAGCTGTTATGGATTTATCGCTCGACAAGCGCCTTATCCGCGATAGCGATGCTATTTTTAACGGGATAATATAACGTCTCGATTATACTGTTATAAATAGAGTTAAGGCAGCTGGATATAGAATCAAGATTCATAAATCGTATGGACAATGACATGACGATTGAAAAATCGCAATTTCATTTGCAAAATCTCATGTTAAACATCCTGTTGTTCTCTTATCTCCGCAAGGTTTACGAAGGCGATGACATCACGTAGGATTTGACAAATGCGACGAGGATGACGCCGACGATGATATTTCCCCGATTCTCTTCGTGAGCATCTCGCGCGTCATCATCGTCGATTCTGACGGCGCACGCGGCGGAATCGCGGAAAGAACGGTCGTTTGTGCAGCCGGGTTGCGTAAGCTGATTCCCCTGTCACGTTTGAGTCACGTCGCGGCGATTTACGTTACCGCAACGCTAGTCAGAAACCGGCCCAGAACGGCAGGCAGACCCACAATATCGTTGCAATTCAATATCAACTAAGATATTCAACACAAACTACATTTAATATAATATTTTTAAATACTATATAATTTTGGAATAGTGATAGAATCATAAGTTTAAATTTTGAATTAAAAAATTACTATTCTTAACAAAAGAAATGTTAAGAACAAAGGTAATTGTTTCCCGTAGTTTTTTTTAGCATTGAATGCAATTTCATTTATCATTACATTATTATATTACACATTATTATATTACATTACAATTTATAGTAAAAGTTGCAAAAAATACTATCTTAGTACTTATATTTTGATATTTTATAATTATGATATGTGATTTATTAAAGAAATTTCATTGCAATCAAAATTAAGTATGTTAGGACTTTCAGCACATAAAAAGAATTTGTTGTGCTCATTAAAAAATATTTGTGATTAATATAGAATCTATTGCGTCAAAATTACGACTTACCTATGTGCTATTTAAGATTTACCAAATATTTTTAAATTATATTATTCAAAACTAAGGATTTTTTAGATTCCCGAATACTCTCTAATTTAATATCAAAGTTGATTTCAAATTCAAAATAATGAAATCAATACGACGTATGTCAAAATTTAAAAAAAATATTCAAATATTTGGAATAATTAATGTAAAAAAATTTTTCATACAATTTAAATTGACTTTACTAACTTTCATATTAATTTCATATTTAGCGATCTGAAAACTCTTACATTTTAATATATTATATTTAATATATACGTGTATTATGCGTTAATATGTTTGATAACATAATTAAAAATATTTGGTAGATCTTTAATGATTTATGTAAATTGCAACTTTGATCCAATATTATATAGATTATAGAATTAAATTAATGAATCTCCTGTTATAAATATTAATCATAAATATTTTTTTTTAAATTATAATCGACACAACAATTTCTTTTAAGGGCAAAAATTCCTAATACGCTTAATTTTTATTGCAATAAAACTTTTTCAACACATTACATATCGTAGTTATAATATGCTAAATACATTAAAAATTCCTTTTTTACAACTTAACCATAAATTTCTTAAAATTGTGACATGATAGAGCAATTTAATCAACTTATTTAGTAAAACCATAGTATAGAAAAATTACGGGAAACGATTATCTTTTTGCTCGAAAAAAGACATTTTTGTTTTGTCAGTGTTATTACTGCATAAAATTAATCCATCATTTTGGCGTATAAACTCTTTTTAACGAAAAGTCAATGATTAATAATTATAAGTAGCTAATTAAAAACGATTGTGTATTAAGAATAAAGCATGAATGATGCATTTTATATTTCAATATTTATTTTTGTATATTATTTTTATATGTGTATAACGATTTGTCTAGAAATGTCTGGATTCCATAAAAGTAACGTAAGATTAATTAAATTACACCTAAAAGGTTGTAAAGAAAATATATAAGTGTTTAAATGACAGGAGAAATCTGCAAGTATTTTACGGTGTCTTAAGTTTCTTTAAGGCCTTGAAAAACAATACTTTGGACTTCGAACTTTTTAAATATAAGATTTTTTAAATGTTTTTTTTAACTATAGCAAAAATAGCTGTACTTGTATTTGCTGTGTTTATAGACCTATATATTCGCTGATGTATATTTATCAAAATGCTGACGATGATACTAGCACAAAACTAATACATTGACACGAATAAATCTCCTTGTCTTTAATATCGTGACGTGGTTCAGGCGACCGTGTCCTACATCGAGAAATGGTAAAGTGAATGGCCACAATAGCGAAACCGCCGCGAATCTCACAAAGCATTCGTTTCCCCTCCACTTCTCTCCCTTCTCTGTCTCTTACCCTTGGCACTTTCTCTAAACGTAAGGAAAAATTTAGTAAATCATTCAAATATCAGATTTGTTTAATTAATTATTGTTTAAAAAAAATAAAATTAAAGGATTAAAAAATTACAGAAAGTATTTAATTGAACTAGGATATTGATCTCTTCAGGACAAACTTTTGAAGTTAAAAAGTAAAAAGTGTTTTAGTACCATGCGATTCTAAATGATATAAATATTACATTCGCTATTATATAATGAAATTTCCCTTTCTTTTATTTATTATACATATATTTATTTGCCATATATTATTCTTTCCTTTGTCAGCAATATTGGAACTTAAAAGAGAATTCTAGAATCATCTGTTTTTTTATCTGTTTTTAAAAATATTTTTGATAAAAAACAAGTTATACATCATTATATTAGTTTCACAGAATTGTAATTCCTTTTACATGGCTAAATCACATATGCTATGACTCTGATCTATTTTTTGTCAAAACCGGGAAAAAATAAAGAAATTATAAATTTTTTTTATCGATTTTTATGTCAATATAACAATCAAAACTGTTAATTCATTGAAACATTTCGTGGAAAAGTTGCAGATCATATATGCGAAATAAAGACAAAGCCAGTTGTATAAAAATGAATGAATAACATTGAATTGTTAAATTTAGACGCATAATTTAAAAGAATAATGTTTGATAAATTATGTACAGTAAGACGGGAATGGTTCATTTTGACACCATGCGATTGCCCACAGCCACTCACAGCGACCGGTACTTAGAGTTTCCCTTAAATCCAATCAGATATTTTTATTTTAAATTGATCAATTAGCGACATGTCCAATTGCAACTCCAGTAGGATCTTTATAACGCGAGAGATACGTTCCGCGTTATAGGAATCTCGCGAAATCAAGAGCGCAAAAAATTAGAACTAAATAAATACTCTTTTTTAATATAACAGAAAATAATATGCAAGTTATTCTATTTTAAACAATATAAACGTAAAATTTTTAATTTTATGCATAACTTCAAGTAAGAGAACATAAAGTAAAATCTAATCACTCTCAGTTATCACTGAAAATTTCTACTGACATCGCTGGTCCTTCATCACTCGAATTTTGTTGAGCTTCGGAATTTGTATGTTCTTCATTTGGTAATGTATCTGCTTGCATTATTTTCTCACTGTAATTGTTGTTTTCCAAATCTTCTTTAATCATAAAAGGATAATGCTCGATTGGACTCGAGCCATTCACAGCGTTTGAACGGTGGAAAACTTCTAGGTGGTGTCCGAGACGTGGTCAATCTTAACACATTTCGTTACCGCGGTTAAGTTGCAAAAACCTTCGCTATGACCTATGTCTTTCTTGCAATATACCTTTCTTTTACGTAATATATCGCACATGTTCACTTGTACACATATAAAATACATATATGGATAATCAATAACAATTGATAATATGGGTAATTAACAGCAATTGATGAATAAATAATTAGTAATCAACTTGTACACATATATGGGTAATCAGCAATGTCATACATATGTGACGGGCTTTCGAAATGAACCGCTGTGACACACACACGTGACGCGTGGTAGCGATCGTGTTAAAGTATGAAATTAAACAGTCTTGCAATTTTCTTTTGAATTCAGCAGAGCTATCCGTTAAAATATCGTTATTGCAACGTATATTTACGTTCGTGTGATTCTTGTCTCGAAGTGGTATATTTGTATGTTTTCGTGTTATTTCCCGAGTGGTACGCACGTATGTATAAAACAATAAAATGTATTTTTATTTCTACTGTTAACGATAAAAGCATATTTTTATTTTTCTTGGAAAAGCTCACCACGGAGGTGTAACTAAGCATCAAAAATTACACCAGTCAACAAAGAGTTAAATCGATCACTTTATATTACTATATACGTGTATGTATATTTAAGTACATTTTTAAGTATATAAGTATATATTAATGTATTATAGTACACAGTTACATGAAGGAATGTATGTATAATGTTAATCTTTTTTTTCAAAAACTAAAATTTTTAAGCAATACTTTACTTCATTCTTCTATCTTTTATGTCGTTCAAATGTTCCCAATATCAACTCTCAATGCGACAGGCTTGTTTAGCTTTCAATGTTTTAACGATTTTAAAATTAATCGAGTGTCCTCTCAAAATCATCTCTTTGTGAAAACGTCACGTGGAAATATTTCAACGATATTACTCGCCAATTAACTGTACTGATGTGTTGTGATGATCTTATCTGATTAAGATTGATGAGATATCAAAATCGACTTTTCACAACAAGAGAGGCCGTTTGAATTTTCTGAAATGTTGTGACGATTATATCCGGCGAGGCCAAAAAAGTTCGGAATCTGTCAACGGCGTCAGCTGATGGCAACCTGTGGTTGTTTGCGACGAACTGGACGGATTCCAAATTGTTCGTGGACGAGACGCAGAGCGTTCCGCCGTGACGATCAGAATATTATGCTGATTCATTGAACACATGTGTTCTCGTCACGTATATAAGATATCTAAAAAAATCGCCCTTCGCAGCACACAATTCGTTAAACAGCCTGATTTAGTTTGTATGATTTTATTTTATTCTAAGGAGAAATAGGACTCTTTACAAATATTTACTATAAGACAAAAAAAAATACATCTGTATATCTTGAAAAATAGATAATCTTTTCATTCGCTGAAAATCCGTTCTCCTGTTTTCTTTCGCTACATCTGAAATAAATCGTATTTCTTTCTGTTGGAATAGAACACTTCTTTCCAACAGAGTGTTTCCAAAGAAGTGTTTTTGTTTTGCCGCACAAATAAAATGTATTTCATGTTTGCGCGTGTTGCTTCTACGAATCAGTCATGTGAGGAGTTATGTACGTTTTATCTCAAAGCGATTCAACAAGAGAGCGAATCTGGCAAGAAACTGCAAGATTCGCTTGATAGGAGCGTAAAGTATGATTCGGCGGATCTCACGAACCGGGAGATGCCTCGCGCCGTAGCAATTCCCTTTTGCTCCATCGAACTCGCAAAGGTGGCGTTGAACTTGAAAGGACGACGAGTTCTTCTTCTTCTTTCGTGGCGCGAGAGAAGCCGGAGAAAAATGTGGCTCGGCCTTCGCCGGAAGATCATTCTCCTTAACTAAACGAGTTCACTTCGAATCGTTTATTTCCCGTCTTCCAATCTCTCTTGATTTAGATCTCATAGAATGATCCCATCGAAACGATTCATAACTTGTATTTCTCCTTTTATTAAATTAATGCCAGATTGATTATTAAACTGTCTAAATTCTTAAATAGTCGTGAGTTTCTAAATTCTTGGCTCTTGATACGCGTTGATTATTGAATGATTGAATGGATTTTTTTATTGGATTTGAATGATTGAACATATGAATAACTTTACTGTTTGTATTCACACGCGATATGCTTGGATCTCCTTGAAATTTTGAATGCAGTGATTTTAAACACCAGGATCCTCAAATGTCTTATTATCGAATGTTTTAATCCTTGAATGTTAAGTTTGAATAATTTAATAAAAGAACATTTTTTTCATTTTTGTTCTGTCAGAGTGATAAAACAATGTCTCTTTGTTACAGATCCACCTACCGGTAGTGTTTACATGATAGGAGGGGTACTGATCGCTATGGTTCTGGTAGGCGTCTTGATTGTTTTGCTCGCCGTAACGATCAGGTAAATGCCACTTTATCATACACTGTTCCATCGTTGACGTTATTATCAACAATCTCATAATAATATCTCATCCTCTACTAATGGCCATTAAAATCTATCTTCAGATATTTTGACGTGAATTCTTCGCAAAACATATATTATTGTTATTGTGATATATTCTATCTTGATTATTTTATCTTATTTTGAAAACTTACTTTAAAAACTGCTTTTCAAAAATATTTCGTTATATATTAATATAATCAATACGGAATGAAGATAATTTTGATTATACATATTTTCAGATTTACAAAAAAAATCTTTTCTTATTACGTTTTCTTATTACAAACTAAATATTAGAGATATCGACTTAATAGCAATTTATAAATTTTCAAAATTGATTAACGTTTTATAACATTAATTGTTATACTAATTCAAAATATATTTTTGTAACATATTAATTCATTTGGTAATACATATTATTATATATTAATAAAATAAATACCATCATAAAATATATATATATTTTTATAACATATATACATATCACATATATTTTATATATATATATATATATATATATATATATATATATATATATATATATATATATATATATATCTTTATCTATAACTGTGCGTTTCATTTTCATTATCAGCTTTTTAATTCATTACAGATGTAGTGTTTATATTACAGGTATTAATAATGTTAATTAAGTAATTGCACAATAGCGCAAGTGTGATGGTACAGCCTCGTACAGCCTGAGTGACGTTAAATGTAATAATAAACACACTCGGAAAGAAACGAGTGGAAGAAAAATAGTGACGAATGGAATAATTTCACATGACGAACATGCGATAATTGCGGCCGCCAACTAGATCTCGCATCAAATTGCGCGCTGAAAATTGTTAATTAAGGCCAACCGTCTTCTGAGTTTCTTTCTCTCTCAGTCTGTCTCTTTCTTTTCTTTGCTTAATAGCAATGTCGATTAACCACAACGTTTGTAAAATGCGATGCATTTTAAATTAGAAAATTGCAAGAGGCAAATCTAACAATGGAAATTAAATTCTCGAGAATTTATTAAATAGTCAATAAGGCAGCAACCAATTTGAAATTATAGTGGTTTTTATGCTATAAATTGTAACATAAATAAATTAATAAATAAAATAAAAATTAATTCATTAATTCATTAGAATATTAAACTTTTAAAATTGTTCACGTATACAGCAAATAAATTTTTAGAGTTAATGAACATTTGTTCACTTAGCGCATGTAATACGTCTGTATAATTTGAATTACTATTCTTGAAAATGTGCTCAATTGCAAATTCCTTTATACATGACTCAGATTTTATCCATTTGTTTTTTTACAATTCTTGAAATAATGAATTAATACATTTTCTTGTGGTGATATAAAAAGTATATACATAAATATTTAAGAAAGAATACAACGTAGAAGCGAAATAAACAAGAATTCAAACTCAGGTTTGTTCGTCTGTCCGTCCAAGAGTATTACGTAGCTAAAAATGACATGGATACGTTTGGCGTGTGCTGGACGGAAATAGAGATAGGAGGCACACTCGTGGACGTTCGCATTTCCCTTTCGGATATTTTTTCCCAGAACATTGTCGTCATCACGAGACACCGTCGAGACGCTGTCTCTCCTCCATCGCTGTATCAGAACAATGTGTCAGCCTTTCTCGACATGAATCTTTTCTTTAGAAAAGAATTTTATCTCAGTTGAAATAAAAGTTATAAGATTTTAAAAATTTCAAATAATGATTTTTTTTTATTTTCCGCTAATTTAAAGTCATAACTGCAAGTATACACACTTTTTCGTATACATGGTCTGAGAGATCCCCCGCTAATTTCTTCATTATAGTGCTTGAGAGAATTACCGTATTATGTTCAATTTTTTTTCAATCTCGTAAACTAAAAACTATATATTTAAGAAGTACTATATGTACTTAAAAATCTAAAAAAAAATCGTAATAAGTATCAAAAAACATGCGTTAAGAAATATTAATTGGTTTTTAATCCAAGAAAAAATGTTATTTTACCGTAATTGCTTGAAAAATTCAGAAGATTTTTTTGTTAATAAAGATTTAAAAAAAAGAGAAAAAAATTTTTTTATTTTAAAAGGGCATATTTCAAGCCAAAAAAATTTGACGATTAAAATTTCAATCAATAAAGATTAAAAAATGACGAATTTTCAGATTTCTGTTTATCGGTGGTTTGACAGATTAGTACAAAAAATTAGGGTTTGTATTACAAAATATAAATTCAGTAATGTATGTATCTTTATTTTATAAAGAAATATGGTTAATAGAAATATAAGTACAAATGAATTCGTTTACATATTTTCATAATAAATTTTCTGTACATATTTCATACATAATGATTGGTGGTTCTTTGCTTGAAGCTCTCATCGCTTTCTCATCATCACTTAAATTTTTTTCCGCAAAAACTTTAAATTTAAGGTACGAATCAGACATGGATCTTCTTCAGATCCGTTTGAATTATCGTGACTACTTCAATCATGCTGAGAATGGAGCATTTTTCCTACCAATTTGCAATTATGAATTTTCATTATTATTTTTCATTTTCTGCAACAATAAACAAATGTAAACTATTGGATGTTCTTATGTTCCAACGATTTTGAACTCAAATCTAGTAAATCCGGGATAGATAATAGATAACATTATGAGAAAAGATTACTTTATTAACATTATTCACTATTGTTTAAAAGTAATATATAAAAAAAATAATAAAAATATGATCGGATATTGTTTTAAGTATGAATTTACACTATCAACTCAAAATAAAATGAATGAGAAGATTCATTTACTTGGAAAAAAGTTTCACGAATAATACACTAGAGTCTGAGAGACTCCTGATTAATTTCACAAGCACACTGTCACAGCTTAGCGATAATTGATTGTTTTTGCGATTGTTTTTGTTTTATTGAGAAGCTTCTAACTTTTTTCTACTATGCGATTGTGAAATTTTTCAAGAAAGTGCAATTCATATGTTTTTTTATCTAGTTATGAGAAAAAATTTAAAAAATTCCCTCTTTGAATAAAAAATGACAAGTATAAAATAATAATAAAAAAATGCCTATTTTTCATCTTAGATAATTTATCAAAAATAAAATCTTGTTTATCATTTAAACACGCACGAATAGCAATGATTTAAGCTATTATTATTTATTATTTCAATATTTTCATTATAATTTTGTCATCTTAAGTTTATTATTAAAAATATGTTTTTTCAAAAAGCACTATCTCTTTAAATAAAAATTTTATATAGTGTTAAAAAAATATCCTATTTTTCAGTTCGCTTCTTTTCCTTAATCGTATATTACATAGAGTCCGAGTACATCGTAACAACTTATAAAACTTCAAAGAGACTGTGACAGAATTTTCACATATAACATTAAATCAAGAAAAATTGCGGAAAAAAGACGACTTTCTTAAATTTTTGTTAAAAAAGAACTTTTGTTAAAAGGAACTTTTGATTATAAGATTATAAAATGCAGCATGCATTTTATCATATCTATTTATCTTTTCTCGATTAGATATGCAAATTGAATAAAATTTTATAAATGAAATTTAACAAAACTTAAAAATACTTAAAAATAATTACAGATTCTCTTTTTTATTTTATTGATTTTTTACACCTAATCGCATGTCTTGGACAATTACCTGAAACTCGAGACGCTTCTATTCTCGCTGACGCTAAAAGCGCGAGCACGTTTTTTAACGAGAATTTTCATAGAGAATATTTTTTTTTGTTTAAAATAAAAATTAACATGGGAATTATACATTTATCATCGGTAAAATAAGTTAGATAACATGAAAAAAATTTCTTTATATTATAACGTTATTCACTACTGTTTAAGAAAAATCTAATCGAATATTAATTTAAGTATGAATTTACGCTATAATTTATGCTAATAAAATGAATGAGAAAATTTACTTTTTTGAAAAAAAGTTTCACGAATGACACACTGGCATCTGTGAGACCACTGATTAATTTCACATAGAGAATTAAATAAATAACACGAAAATATAAAATTAAAATAGCGATTTATATATATATTTTTATTATAATTTTGACAATAATATCTCATTCCGTTCGAATGCAATTTCTTGTCATTTTCGTCATTTTAATAGACTCTGACATAGTTACAAGTTGACGTCTGTTTTCACGAATTATACAAATGCACGATCTTTTTGACTTGTTTTTATTCATCAACTGAATAATGAGAAAACTAAATGATCTGTCACTTGTAATACAATTTCTGTCAAATTCTGTACGAAGTAGACGCAGCAGCATACTAGCACCAACAGCAAAATATAATTCTTCCAAGAAATCTAGATTTTGTAATTTTCTTCATTGTGAGGTTCAACGTTCCTCTTTCCTCTTTGTCGTTCATTGTTTTGCATTAAATTCGATCAACTGATTCATCCGTTATCGCATCTGTATATGATAAACGCCGATAATCAATTAATAATAGATTCTCATATCTGCATCTCGATGAAAAACTGTCTCGAGTAACTTGCTCTAAGAATCGGGATCTTCTATCTATGCTGTCATGTACGAGAATAGATTTCAGAGATTTCAAGAGAATCGCCGAGATTATATATATGTGTAATAGATTTTCTTGTCTTCTTTGATTCTTTTTTGTTCCATTTTATTCAATTCAGTTATCTTCAACTTCAAAGATTGAAAATCAAGTCTCTTCTGTTCTGTTAAGCTTATTTTAGACGATCTTTAAACGATTCGCGTCAGATATCATTCGATAAAATTTTATTTATAATTTTATTTAATTTTGTATGCTACGTATTATTGTGTGTGTGTGTGTGTGTGTGTGTGTGTGTGTGTGTGTGTACATATATATATTTAATGTATATTCTATATACTTGTGTACGATTAAGTTGTTCCTCATATTTCATCGCATGTAAACATAATTATAAACAGAATAAGTACACTGAAAAAAATCTGATTCTACATATCAAGTATGGTAAAATATTTTGATGAGATCAAACAGAATATCTGATTATCATGATTAAATTTCGATATTTTATAGAAACGTTTAATAGAATATTAACTATAAGGTTTTTGAGATCTATTAAATTTTTAATTATATTCACTAGATGTTTCTCACAAGCAGTACTCGGTACCTGGCGACATCGCCAACAGATGGACGATCATGAAGAAATTATGGTATATTTAATAGGAAAAAATTAATTATTTTCATCTAATTACTACAAAAATTCATCTATTTTCCAGACATATTTTTTGAATCAACCAGATTTACAAATAATGCAACCAAATCTTTTTTCCAATATACTATCTTAAATTCTGACGCGAATAACATATGCTCGGATTTAATACAAAATAATGACAGATCGTCTGAAATAGACTTAATTTTTTGTTTATTTTGTTTTATTTTATTTTATTTTATTCTGTTCGATCCAATTGAATCAAATTCCACATCCAAAATTCAACGCTGTTATGCCGTTTTTCTTATTTTGCTTTGCTTTTTTCTTCCTGTTTCAACTTAATTCGAGAAATTATGATAGAAAAGGCAGCGTATACAAATGCGAATGATTTAGAAATGAGGACCTTGCTGTTATTGTTAGCGTAAGCGTTGCGCGTGTAACACAAACGAGCTCTACGTACATATTGTGTGAAGTAATAAAGGCATCTTCACAGCCACCGTTACATAATCGCGGACCGCAGTCTCTACATTATTATTTCCTATCGCAATATGATAAGCTTCACTCAATTTAGAATGAAACCTTTCTCTTTTCTTGTAATTACTCGACCTCTTATTTATTGATTTTCTCAAATTGAATTCGATTTAAATATAGTGCAATTTGATTCAACTTGATTTCATTTTCTTAATTAATTTTGCAATTCTCCATTATTTTCCATTATTTTGGCTTGATCAAATTTATTCAATGTGAGAATTATATTTTAATTTAATTTAATTTAATTTAATTTAATTATGTCTTATGCATTTAAGTTACAAATTCTATATCTATTTTTTTTCATGTTTTATTCTTTATAAATGATTTGAAATTTATAAATGCATAACATAATAGATTTTTTAAGTGTACATATTTATATGATAAAATTTTACTTTATTAAAAGTAAATATTAAATATTAACTTAATCTTTAATTTCATTCCATCCTATTTGAGAATAAAGCATTAAATTCGTGGAAATATTTAATAAATAAAATTCGATTGTAATCCACAAGTCGATGACCGCAAATTAAAAATCATGTTCCGAATTTTTCAATGTAAACTAATAAACTGAATATATCATACACGTCGAATGTACCTACACTGCAAGAACCGTTACGAA
>JANQDE010000054.1:593728-613360 GCA_037157785.1 Cephalotes varians
AAAGAAGGCTAAATGGCGGTCTTGCAGCATACACTGCGGCGGATCTTGGTGCCTAATTATAATTTGTGAATCTTTTTACATTTCCTGCTCATGCGAACTGCGCGCCGCAATTCGTCGGACTTTGAAAAAAAAAAAACGACTTTCAGTCAAACGCGTGAATTCCCTTTAGAGAATACTCAGAACGATTATATGCTAAATACGTTCTGTTGATCATCACAATATATCGCGATAACGTGCACAATATGCACCGTACATAATATATTACCGTAACAAAGGGAAATAGATAAAGAAAAAAGAAACTTATTAGAAACGACAATGAAACGAAAGGCCACGATCGTCTCCACCGTCGCCGGTGCGTCATGTCGCGTCGGTTACACGTTGCGATTACACGATGTAAAGACGTAAGTTCGGCCTCCGGCGCGACAATTGTGACGAATGTGACGACGTGCGCGAGTTGTGGCGAGCGGGCGGGCAGGCGGGCACCGTATACCGTTTGAATTTCGCCGCAGTGGCGATTGGCTGTCACGCGCAACGCGTACCAATCGCAGCCGCGCTCACCCGTGACGTCACGGAGCGGTATAAGAGGCAGTCGCGCATCGTTCTCGGATTCAGATGCGCGCTGGTTTGCGAGCGATGAACGGACGGAGGTAGCTGCGGAGTTACGTCGGCTGCGGCCTTTGAGCAGTGAGACGACGCCGTGCGCCGTTCCTTCGAATTCGCGCGTGATAGGACAAATAAAAAGAGACAGAGGGATAGGGAAAAAAAAAGGTCCTCCGAACGATCGAGTGCCGAGGATTCACGAAACTAGTCAGTGCGAGTATCGCGCAAGTGTAAATCGTGATATCCTTAACTGTGAGTGAAACGGAAGATCGACAAAGAGAGCGTTGGAAGTTTGTGAAGCTTTGACAGGGAGCGAGACGGAAGTAGGAATTGTGCGTGCGACGAAGACGGAGAATAACCTAAAAAGAAGGCCGATGTGTTCCTAAAACTCTGTCGAAAAGAACGAATACATCGGTGAGAGAGAGAGAGAAAGAGACTTTAAGGTAAAGGTCCGCATTCGTCTTCACGGATCGGAACGCATCGATGCGAGAGTAGTATCGGAGAAAAAGAAGCACGTACAATATCTCAAAGCTTCAATTAAACGAATAAGGAGAGTAAAGATCGGGAAAGAAATAGAGAGAGAGAGCGTTTCTCAAACGTGAGGGAAGACAGCTGATTTGACAGATCCGCACACCTCGTAGTGTAAAAGCGTGAGAGAGAAAGAGATATAGACTGAGATAGGAAAACATCCACGTTTATTTTTGTTCCTCATATTTTAGAATTTCCTAGTCGCTCGAGGGAAATCCGAAACGTCTCGATAGTCGAAATCCTTGACAATTGAAATGGAACGCACGTCGCCGCGCTTCATAGAACCGCGTCGACGACTCGCGTAATTTCGAGTTCTCAGACTTTCTGAGCTCGAAGAATCCGGGTGCCTCAAAAAACTCTCGTTTTCAAAGCCTGGATCTCACAGAGCCTCAGGTATTTCGTAAATCCACGAATTCTGAATCGAAATCTCGGATCTCGAATCCAATTTCCAAGTCTCAGTTGGACTTTTGATCATCCGGGAGCTTCGGGAACTCGTGTACCCTGGAGAGCTCAAAGAATTCCGTTGCCAACGAGCTTTCGAGATCCGGAAACGCGGTCACGAAGGCAGGCAAGCTCGCGAGACTGTACCAAAAGTGCAGGAAGATGGTCGGGAGCAACGGGACTATGATTGCGATTCGCCTTGTTCGCAGCAAGCTGCGAAAGCGCGAGGACCATCACTCAAACGCGGATGTGGTGCACCCCGAGGCGACGGTGGTGCAGACAGCAACGTCGCTCGCGACAATCGGAACACCGACGACGCATCCGGATGGTTGCTGCACGCAGATGTCCACGACCACCATGTCGACCGACCTCGGCAACAGCGTTTGCGACGAGCATGTATTCGCCGCGACGACGGTGACGCCGTCCGCCAATCCGGTCGATCCGTTCGCGTGGCAATTCCCGCCCCCGTACCCGCCTCCCCACATGCCGCCGGCGCAGTACGCGTTGTACAACGATCAGGTTGGTGCTTTGTGTGTTTTGTATTTTATACTGGCGCTCAACGGTTCTTAACTTTTATTTCTGGTCGGTATCGAGGAACCGTGATTTTCTCACGGAAAGATACAGAATATTTATGATTTTTTTGGAGAAAGGGATACATTCGAGTATCGGATTAGAACGACTTAAATATCTTTTTACATGTTCGAAACTTTCCCGACCTTTTTGTGTCTATTAACGGGAATATTTGTATATTTTTGAAAGAACATTGGAAATTTTCTAATTGTATTGTAATGCAAGTTGTTTTGATGTTTGTGTTGTGCATATTTCTTTTTTTTTAGATGTTTAATTTATCATAATTAAGTATCTAATTTATCATGTTCGAAATCTTCTATGTATTTTTCTTAATCTTATACAATTGTCTTATAATCTCCTTATGGATTTCTTCTAAAATCAAAATTATTTTTATACATGTTATAAAAAAAAAAACAAAATAATGTGTGTGAGACCGAAAGCGCCAGATATTTTTTTTTTTTTTTACAGATTAATCGTCTGTTTGCGAAATCTGTTATGTTGTAATTTTTATAATATAGTTTATAATACAATTTCCTTATTCTTATAAGGCTTGTTCTTTTTAACTGAATTTCTTGTACGGTTCAGCTTTCCTCTTTTTCTTTCCACGTTGAAAAAAGAGAAAAAATGAACCGTGTGAGAAGTTGGCTGAAAAGAACAAGCTATTAAGTCTTAACCCAGATCAAAATCTTTCTGAACTCAAGTTTTAATGTAAAGTAGATACATAAATCCTTACACACTTATTCGTATCAATTAAAAATATCGATTCAATTATAAATCTGTTCTTTGTGGTCAATAGTGCGTACACTCATTGCTTAAAATGAAATTTATATATATTTGAAGTTTGGCAAAAGCGAGAAAGAAAATTTTGCAATCCAGTGCAACTCAGTAAACGAAAATGGATTGAAATGGACAGAAATAGATTCGTTTTGTTCGTGTCAAATCCAGATTCTGATATTTTGAATTCATTTCTATCCAATTAAAGTTTCCGAATTTTTTAAAATTCATTCTAATGCACATGAAGGGAGAAAAACAAAGCGATTCTTATTCTTTTCAATTAAAAAAAAATATCAGATCATTAATTCATTTTAATCTATCACGCGGGATAAAACAAAATAATTTCTACTTTTTAAATCCAAAAAAAAATTACTCGGGTCATACAATTCATTTTTATCTATGACATAGGATTGAAATGATGTAAATGCTATTTTTTCAATCCATATTTTGTTCAAATGAATTAAAATAGATTAAAATTTTCAATTCATTTCAATCCATTTTCGTTTGCTGGAAACAATAAAG
This sequence comes from Cephalotes varians, assembly GCA_037157785.1. Lineage (NCBI taxonomy): Eukaryota > Metazoa > Arthropoda > Insecta > Hymenoptera > Formicidae > Cephalotes > Cephalotes varians. Next base: position 597,164 of record JANQDE010000054.1, read on the forward strand.
AACAGGCCTCTTGACATGACTATTGCAGAATCGATTGTATGCGAATATGGGAGATATACAAAAGTAATCGGGATGTTTTAGGCTAAAGTTATGTATAGATTTTTCGTATATCTGTCCGTGATAACAGTAATACGGAAGAGAATTTCTCCGCATGACTTTTCGAGTCACTTTAAAATTGGCCCGAGCCAATAAGACGCGATTAGCTCGAGAGTCAATGGCATAAACTTTGTTCTTAATCGCTCCTCACGATCTATCGGTCAATCTAACCGTCGCAATAGCTAACCGACTAACCGGTGGAGCCAGTATTACTAGATTTTACTGGTTTGCCCCTGCTACGCGGGCGCGCTGTCCAATGACTCGAGGACGCGGTATATCGACTGGAGACACCCGAAAAAAGATTCGCGAGCGTAGAAAACGATAAACGCAACCACTACTCCGTAAGGGTGATTTTCCCCACAACGAAAACATGTGAGTCTTACGACTTACGTTTTTCTTCCTCAGCGATGACATACTAACTTCATTTACAACTCACAAGTTAAAAATTCAGTATATATTAAAGACTTATGTTAAATAAAGTTAAAGAATAGATATTATTAACGTAAACCCATTTGAACATCGAACGTTGGCAAGAATGTACTTTCATACACTGAGGATGGTTTAAAGGAAAGCCGAAACGTCTGTAAATATAGATAATAAATTACACTAATTAATTACGCTCTGTTAACTGCGGCATTGCTCTTATTAGCCCTTCTAAGATTAATTGATTATTGTTAAAGAATAGAGAGGATTACTTTGAAATTCATTAAAAGATGAAACTTGTGATGTTTCAGGACCTATGATGTTACTTTGTAAACATATCCAAACAAATGCAAATCTTAATGTTCTCTAAAATCATGCAGTTTTATTTAAAAAGTCGAAATATACTTTTGCATTAAAAGGACAATAAAATCTGAAAATTTTGTTATGTATCAATTTCGCAATTTTGATTGAAAAAAAAAAATCGGTAAATTTATAATCCCAATCGTTTGATTTCCGTTTTTTTCTGATATATCCCCCATAAGACTCGGAAAAAATAAGAAGACCGTTCATCAATCGATAGTCGGGACAGTGACCCGAGGCCATTGCGGTTTCACGCTACTTTGCAGACGATCGATTATTCCCGCCATTCAAATGGTGATCGCTGATTGGTTGCAGCTGCGATGCGCCTTTTATCCTCCTAACCTAACCTAACCTAACGTGGAGAAATGGATTCGATCGCGACGAATGGAACATTAGCCATGTTCAAGCCGGACGAAGCAGCTTACCTGCTCGCCGAGCGATTTAATATAATTGGTTGGATCTATAAGCAAGAACCAATCATATTCAACCGCTTGGCGAGCAGGCTAGCTGCTTTGCCGACTTGAACGCGTCCATTTTTATTTTATTTTATTTTATTTTATTTTATTTTATTTTTTAATAATTTGTTCGACTTTATCGATGTTATGTAAAAAATGACGTTAAAAATTTCTTTATTAAAAAAGCTGTTATTCTTATCACAATTAGATTGTGGCGTAATTTATCGATCTTGCAAGGAAAAAGTTTATGAGTTGGCAATTAGAAAAATTAACTTCTTTATTTAGAAAGAAAAAATTAGAAGGGCGGCTTTTTATAGAGCGCTTGAAATAACCGTCGCTTTTAATAACTTTATGCCGATCATTCAATAAATTCTGAACCGATTGCGCAACTTTTTTAAAAATAATTTCTATAATCGCCATTAAATTAAAAAATATATTTCTATTGCATTAGCAACATCGAGTACAAAATTAAAAATGTACCAACATACATTTATATTTAATTAGTAATAAATTCAATAACAATGAATTTTTGTAATAGCGTCACAACATCGATTAACTTTATAACAGTAGTTTAGTGATAAAATTACTTCGTGAGATATAATAAAGCCGCAGAATGTATGTATAAATATACATTGGCGAAATAGGTGCAGCTCTCGATGCTTCTCCGGCCTGGCGCTAAATTTAGCGTCGCCGGTGGGCGTCTACCTACCTACCTACCGCCGCTTACCAGCCGGGCTTCGAATAGGGTGCAGCTGTCGAGACGTTCACGAAATACCGTTCCTTCGTCTGCGAGATTGGCAGGACGTTCGAGTCGCTGCTATTCTAGCCAACAAATCTGGCGAATTTTAAGCGAAGATCAGATTTTATATAAATAAAATATAAAATACCGTTTGTTTTTTTAACTATTAGATATTCGAGCGATCGTAAAAGAATTATAGATAAATTTCAGAAATGCGAATAAATACCAAGTTTATAATATAATATATGATATATCCAGCAAATGAAAATGGATTGAAACGAATTGAAAATTTTAATCCATTTTAATTCATTTGAACAAAATATGGAAAAATAAATTGAAAAAATAGCATTTACATCATTTCAATCCTATGTCATGGATTAAAATGAATTGTATGACCCGAGTAATTTTTTTTTTTTTTTTTTTTTAAAAAGTAGAAATCATTTTGTTTTAATCCCACGTGATAGATTAAAATGAATCAATAGTCTGCATATTTTTTTTTGAATTGAAAAGAATAAGAATCGCTTTGTATTTATCCCTTTATATGGATTAAAATAGATTCTAAAAAATTTGGAAACTTTAATTGGATAGAAATGGATTCAAAAGATCAGAATCTGGATTTGACACGAACAAAACGAATTCATTTCTGTCCATTTCAATCCATTTTCGTTTACTGGGCAGTATATGTTACGTACACTGTATATTTCGAGTAAAATTGTTTTCGAAAAGGACGTTTTGGAACCTAATCCTAACAAAATTCTGTTTTTTCGGTCAACTTTGAAACGAAGTGCTTTTTTTGTTCGAATAGAATCTTGATTCTATCCGAATTATATAATTATTAGCATTATACAAAGTATCAACATTATATTGAATGTTAAAACTTCAAAATTTGCGAAAAAGTATAGTATCCACTTAAAACATTTCAGATCTCAACAAGGAATGTCTTCTTGTTTTCCAATTCGTTATTTTATAGCATTTATTTTCACAGACTTTGAACCTACATAATACGATATACTTTTGTATATTTCATATAATATAACTTATTGTTTCATTTACGTTTGGATGTTAATGGCCTACATAAAACAGAAACTCTCTTTGCAGGATACCCTTGTACACGGTTTGCCGTCGGACCGGCCTGGATTTGCGAAGGGCTTCCGCAAGAACCTTGGTGGACGCTGGCGTCGACTGGTGAAACGGAAAGCAGAAACGGATACCTGTGCTATTCCCCCCGAGTTGAAAGATCAGTTGAAAACTATCTACGTCTATTGACGGCCAAAAGTCTAATCCGAAAGCCTGAAAATCCCGAGAGGAATTTGAAAATTATCGATAAAAAAAAACGATAAAAATATGAGGAGTATTGGCAAAAGTAAGAAAAGGCTCTAGTCAAGAAGTCGAGGAAAACGTGAAAGATTGAAATGAAAAAAGGAATTAGGAAATATGTGAAGGGAATTAACAAGGATATAAAGACAAATGATGAAAACACAAAAAAGTGAAAGATGAAAAAAATTTTAGGAAGCATATAAAGAGAAATCTAAAGACACAAGAAAATTTAGGGAAGGAAAGTACGGCAGTACGATAGACATATCAGAAAGTGTGCCTGAAGAAGATGCAACGAAGTGCCTTTTATTCCACAAGCGCCTTTTCATGAGACTGATACCGCGAAGAACGCGATACATGGGTGCGACAAAGCGAGTTACCTCGTAGCTTCTGCATATATGTTTTTGCGCAAGTAATTAATAGCCTACAGATCACCGTACTTCAGATAGTTAATTAGTATTAGCGCGTCGGCTGGATTTACGGAAAGTAGGAGCGGCGTGTGATCGATCGTTCGGCAAATTTTCGGGATTCTATAAAGGTTCGATTGCTACTTTTAGTTAATTCCGATTAAATCTTTTTGCAGCTTTGACAAATTGGAAGTTGCAATCCCGAGAAGAAATTCACTGTAAAACGTTATTATTTACTAAGAGAGAAAAACGGCATACACATTTTCCTATTAAAGTCAAACTAGTCGTATACCGAATGGGAAGACTTGCAGCTGCTGGTGGTGTCATTGTACATCGTATCACACTGTTCGGCGACACAACGAAACCGGCGACAGTCCGTACTTTCAGCTATAAGCTCACTATGAAGCATCGTTTGAAGCTAAAGTAGATCAGATATTATAATTTAAGAATCCTCTTTGAATATATAATTTTGTATTTAAAGTGAACCTTACGGATGGAACAAACTCGATCTACTTTGGCTTTATACACATATTTTGGCATTATACGTGAATTTCTTCTTGGGCAGTTAATTCTTGGTTCATCTTATACGAATGAAGTTGATCACTCGCTATTTCGCAACCGTAATTTCGAGGCCGCCGACGTCAAACTGTGTAAATAAAATGTAGTGATCTCTTTGGACAAAAGTCTGCGGGATGTACGGTTTAATCAACGAATGGACTGGTGTTCCTAAAAAACCTCAGGGATCTGAAGGAGGTTCTAGGATTTGAGAATCTGAAAGATCCTTCCGCCGTCAGAACGGAATGCGGCGCCTCGAAATAATAGGATAGGTCAATTTAAAATTATCAAACTGTTACGACGGCTCATATTGAGTTCGCTTTATTATAACGCTGACGTGATATTTCACTTTTACGCTTGCGTTGACCCTTTGACTGCTATTTAATGCGTATTCGATAAACAAAGTATTATAAAGTATTACGACTGTTTGAAAGTCATATTCTTAAAGGAAATTTTGATATTTATGATATTGAATAATTATTTCTATATTTAACATTTTTTACATATTTAATTGTGTGATAATATTCAATACAGTAATTTAAAAATTATAAAATATCCTTGAGAGTTGAAATAAATTTTAGTATAAATAAATTTGGTAAATTTTTGACATACTTTAGTAATTTTAGTATCTTTTATTAACAACCAAGAATTGTTTATTCTAATAAGTAATTTTGTTTATAAGCAGTCGAATGGATTAATTTTCAGTTAAAGGGTTAAACGGCGTAATAACGCCATTAGAGGAGCTTCTCGCGTCAGTGATTAATTAGTTTTAAAGAAATCGACAGAGAGATAACATTCGGTCATTAGAGAAGTTCCGTAGATTTGATTAAAATTATTAAACTTAGGACATATTTAATCATGAAATGTTATTTTCACCAAAGAAAAATGTAAGAAAAATTGTGATTAAATTGTTTTCATTGCCAGAAATTATTGAAAATTATTTGTGAATCGAAGAAATTTAGAAATTATTTATGCAACTTTAATTAAAGAATTTTTGCATGTAACAGTGATTACTTAATTGTTTTCATCAACAGCTTTTCATTATTTTATATATAACAGATTATTTGTTATATTTTTATTATTTTCGGACAATACAATTTTCCCATTGGCATTTTTATTTATTTTTGCCCTATGTAAATTCTACGGAAATTGGCAGTACTTCACGAGTGACCGAAAATCCAGGGGATCATGATCCTCGGTATAGTATTGTGTATTGTAGAGTGTATAAATAGGAAAACGGATAATTCGTCGATTTTTAGAATTATTTTTAAAGATATAATCGGCAATATATTTCTTACGACGGATTTAACAAGATGGTTATTAACTCGCGACTTCAATCTTTTGAATATCACAGTCGGAAAAAAAACGAAAAAGCTACAATTTTTTTATACGACAAAATACCTCATTCTGATGTATTATTATGTAAGTGATTTTATGACAATCGAATGATCAATTTGTCAAGCATTGAGAAGAAAAGATAGTCTTTTAAAAGGATAAAATTAATTTTACACGAAGCATTGGCGGATAATTGAGTTTATCAGTTATCCGCATACATATTTCAATTAGAAAATATACAACGTATATCGATTCAAATTCTGATGCAATTAATTGTCAATGATATCAATTTGAAACGAGTATGTTATTACGAGTATATTATTATCACATTATTAAAGATATTTGTTTTATTATTGCATTTAAAAACAAATTCAGGAGTTTTCATGTAGATCATCGCACGAAATTAATTGCAACACTATGTCTGCGGTAATGCATTAAACGCATTAATAGTCTCCGGTACGCTTTATACTCAGCGATCAAATTTCTGTGTAGAATCATACCTTTTTGTTTACATAACTAATTGTATGGTCCAATTGCTTTGCAATGTAGAATAAAAAGAAAAAATCAATGGGTCGCGTGTCACAAAGTGTCTTCGTGAACGCATGAAATATACATCATAAACCCGATTGTACAGTGTATAGCAAACCATTTCTGTTCTTTTTTCCGTTTTTTTTTTAATAAATAATAGGAAGTATCAGGACGGGAGAAGTTGCACTTCCGTCACCTAGTCACTCGCTCGATTAATATTTCGTCGAAATGTTGTAACTGTAAACGATGAAAACCAACCGACGCTTTCTGCCTTCAATAAAGATGTCAAATAAAGAAGCAAAAAGATGTTACAAAAAGGAATTATGTGTTATTCAATGTCTTATTCTGACAGTAGAAATCATCTATTTCGGGATTACCTTTAATCCTTACTCTTATGTTTAATGACACGTGTATATAAATGTATATAAATGTATATAGATGTATATAAATGTATATAAATATATATAAATGTATATAAATGGGATGCGTGATCAAATATTTGATTTTATAGGAGCGAGTTCATCAATTTTTTTGAAATTTACATTTTATACATATATCTAGAGACGAAAAAAGTGAATCTGCTCAAAAACTTATTGTGCTCTTTCTCTCTCTTTTTTTTAAATGTTAATTATTTCTAATATAATCATATTAACTTAATCGGTGATTAATTTACTAAGTGATACTTTTTTGTGAATATCCCAGATAATACAGATGATCGATGAAATCGAAAAAAATTTCTTTTCGGCAATTCAAAAAAATTCCATAGAAATTTAACTTTACGGAATTAAAATCAAAATTGCTCTGAAAAAAGTTCTTTTCTTGCTCATAATGGGTTCGCTTCCCCATGAACGATGCGACACCGTTGACAGATGGATACGACTTAAATAAAAAACTATACAGGATAGAATAAAAGGCACAACATTGAGTCCTCATTCTCATTTTTAACTTGTATTCTAATGGAATGATGATGAAAGGTATGAAAGATTTTGAAGATAAACCCCCAAAATTGAGCTCCGTGATGAAAATAAAATTATTTTGACAGTACAACTTCGTTTATTTCTGTGTAAAAATTAATTTAGAGATCTATGATTCCTGAGAGGTATATATTTGCGTTTGCTGGGATATTATCTAAAAGCTATTTCGATTTTATTGCGAATTCTTATAAAATACTATAAAAAGATTTATTTTTATGTATATTTTCAGAATTGATAATATAAAAGTGAAATTTTTTGGAATATTTTTAGATCACCAATGGAACAGAAAAAAATATATTTCATATTCGGGGAATCAAAACGACTTATTTTTTCTATTTTCCATGTTATCTGGGATGGATAATTATTAATTTTTTATTGTTTATTCTTGATGCATAAAAAGAAAGATTTTGTTAGGAATGATGAATCATTTAGTTCTAAACCCAGAACAAGAGATTACGATAACATCAAAATGATGTTAAAATGAACTGTGACTGATCAAAAAATGACTTTTAATAATCATTTTGATACTATTTTGATATCATAAAGACTTTTAGTTTTCTTTAGAAATTTTATTTATTAAAATTTATTAAAATTAATAGCCGATTAAATTAATTGAAGTTTAGCCAACGTTATTCTAATGTTTTGTATGTGTATTTCCTCCAAGCAACGCGTAAACTTGTCGCGTCTTTTTTACCTTTTTTAAAAAGGAAATTTTTTAAGATTTTGTATAGATATCATTCATTTTATTTTGTTTAAATGTTATAAACTTATTATAAAGATGTTATAAAGACGTTATAAAGATGTATTTATATTATTACAACAGTTTTTTCTTCAGACATCGCGTAAACTTTATTTTATTATCTTATAGATAACCTTTTTTATCTTTATTTAAAAAAATAATTTTGTACAGATATATATATGCTCCTATGAAATGCTCTTAAGCCCGTATCACACTAGAGATTGGGATTGAGATTAGATTGGAATTTAACCAATCAGAAGAAGGAAAACCAATCTCAAGTTTAGTGAACTTTGTTTTGATTGGTCAAAATCCAATCTAATCTCAATCCCAATCTCTAGTCTGATACGGGCTTTAGGGCCACTTTTACCAAGCCACTTTTTAATACTGGAACGTGCATGGGCGCTAGTATTATGAAATAAAGAGGATCTTACGTGGTATCTCTGTTTCTTTCCAACACAAAAATACGATCCCCCTCTATGATTCCCACTATCGTCTACCACACATGTGTAGTATAGCTTAAGCCAGCGGCACACGATGCTTGTTTTCCTGCTGGATTGCTTGCGTTTTAACAAATTACTAAAATTGCACCAAACAGAAGGCAGAATTTCTAGTAATTTACTAAAACGCAAACAATCCAGCAGGAAAACGCATCGTGTGCCGCTGGCTTTAAGCCCATATCAGACTAGAGATTGAGATTGAGATTGGATCGTAATTTAACCAATCAGAAGAAAGAAAACCAATCTCAAGTTTAGTAAATTTTGCTTTGATTGGTCAAATTTCAATCTGATCTCAATCTTAATCTCTAGTCTGATACAGGCATTAGGCTGGATCCTCATGCAGACACCGGCGCTTTGACACCGAGCGCTGATTGGGTAAAGTGTTGGTTTAGTAAAAATTTTCTAGAAAGTTTCTAGTAAAAACAACACTTTACCCAATCAGCGCTCGGTGTCAAAGCGCCGGTGTCTGCATGAGAATCCAGCCTTAAGGTGCGTTCCGTTTCACGCATATGCGCGCATTTATCTATAGTATACGTCACATATACTATAGATGAATGTGCACATATGCGCGAAACGGAACGCACCTTTAGTGTACACTTTTCACAGAGTTCAGTCATAGGATGTGCGAAATGAGCAAACCTTATATTTATGATGAATCCCAGAAGACCCGGGGAATTTAAACTTAAATAAATTCTAGTATTTGACCGTATATTAATTAAAACTGCGAGAGTATAAATGCATAAAGCAAGACTGATAAGATTAATACTTAGGAAAAGTGAGTAATTAAAGTAATTAAAATTATATAAGTAATTAAAATTATTTTACATTTAAAACAAGGTTAGAGCATTTAACAGCAAAAATTATAATGAAATCAAATTAATCAAGGTTAAGTTGTATTTTTATTATTATTATACGTATATTTTAATTACAAATTTATTTTTTATACACATTACGAAGTAATTAATTATAAGATAAGTAATTATAAGCTAATTATAATATATAAAAACACATTATATTGGAAAACTGACGAAGATATGATTTCTTAACCTTAAAAATATCATTTTGATTAGGTTAGTGGCACATAGAAAAACTTAAACAGCAAGCGAATCGGCTAATAGCAATTACATAGAGAATGTAAGCAGTAGTACATAAATAATATTAATTTGTTTACTGCTTACGTTTTTTTATGTGTCATTAGCCTTATTTTTATGTGTCATTAGCCTTATTTTTCTTGCCGGTGCTTTGCCAGTGCCGACAAATGATTTTTATTATTACACGCTTATTCCTCTATCACACTAAAATACACACGTGCTGTTATATTCATAATTGGTTCTTATATTTAAGCCCATCTTAAGTACAATCTTTTGATGTTATAAGCCATGTTCACAGAACCATCTTAAGATATTACTTAAGGTCTTAAAATAAGAACAGATTATTGAATAATGATCATGGACAAAATTTCATTAAAATTTGTTCCAAAGTATTAGACATGCTCCAGCTTAGATAATCAAGTCTGTCAAAAACATCTTATAAAATATTTGCTACCATATAATGATAAACTAATTGCAGAAATCAAACTTTGTTATTTTTAATCATTTAAATTATATATTCCATTTAAGGGATTAGAAAATGACAGGTTTCGCTTAGTTCCTGCTAATAATTTGCTCAGATTATATCGACAAACGCTTCTAAAACAAGCTTAATACGCAGTTGATATTCTGTTTGTATCTGCTGGCAAACTGCTAACATTTTGCTTACTGGAATATTTAGTCAAATTTTCTTAACTTACTTTTTTACAAGTCTCTTAAATAAACAATAACTCATGTACTTTTAATCATTTTTGTTCTCACATCTTGACATTTTGATTGTTAGCAATTAGTATACAATTGACACTTGTTTTATTTTGTTGTAAAAACTTAATATTCAAATATAGATTTGAAAACTTTTTGCTTAATACATATTATTCATATAACATATATTATCAAATATGAATATTAAACAAAAAATATAGATTTTACTATGTTTTATCAAAGACATGAGCTGTTGTGAAGCGCTGATCAGGCCTGTAGAGAATTCAATCAGGGAAAAGCTGCAAGCTGCATTGAAACCCCTTCACTGCGACATTATTAATGAATCCTACATGCATAACGTTCCTAAAAATTCTGAGACACATTTCAAGGTAGTAGTTGTATCAGAGAAATTTGATAAGCAGCCATTGATCAAGGCAAGTAGATTCTTAATATTTTCTAATTATAAAAATTATATTATTTTATTTAAAATTCGTTGAATTTGAAAATTATTTTAATTAATCATAAGATGAAATGTAACGAATAAGATGTATGAAACTATAAATCATATGTAATAGAAAATAACAGCATTTTTTTTTAAAGCAAATAAAATAAAAAATAATGATACTCATATCTAAGTTTAAATAATTGCGAAAAAGAAAGAACTAGATATTATTTCGCATAATCAGAATAATAGAAAAAATATCTAAATTAATTATTAATTTAGCGACACCGGATGATAAACCAGTTGTTACAAGCGGAACTGCAAGGAGGCGTACATGCTCTATCAATAGTAGTAAGTGATGGCTATTATTTATTAATTAATCCTTCACTATTATGTGAATGTGCCCTATTTAAAATGAGCTACAAAAAAATTTATATTATTATCATGTTGTTTTCAAGGCGAAAACACCAGAACAGTGGGAAGCAAGCAATAAAACGGTGGCTGCGAGTCCTGCTTGCAAGGGCGGTTTTGGAAAGTAGTATTGTATACGATTTAACAATTGATATAATTAATGGTAATAACTTACGTTGCGAAAATAATTTATATAGTATAAGTATTGCATAATAAACACATATTCCATTGCGATTTGCATAAATATTTTTCTTTTATTAAATGAGAGAAAGAGAGATCATTATGCATGACACATCTTTTATACATCAAAATCAGATAATGAATTAAGACTTCGCAAATTTGGAATGGGAGTTAAAATATTCGATCATAATACAGATCAAAGATCAATAAAAGAGTTAAGAGAGTTTAGCATATTAAATATCGAAATATCATTTTATCAATCCTAACTTTAGAATTCATTTTCTAAAAAGATAGTGTATATCTAAATTATATCTTCTTAATTGTTGCACTGAATTTTTTAATCACAAGATTTTGGTTCAACAATACAGTAAAGCACATGATGCTGAAATTTGCTAGGAAAAAATAATTTATAAATAATTGATGAAACTCACTCTTCTTCTCTCTTCATTGTTTCTCTGAATTTACTTGGCTATATACTAAAAATACAAGAGCTTTTAGTAAGCACGCACACATTCACAAATTATAAATAAAACATTCTTTACAATTTATTTTCTTTTTTTTTTTAATTAGGCCACGTATTGTGCCAATTTCTGCAATTCACCGATTGCACAATGTGTACAACGAAAACGATAAAAATAAAAAGATGCATTAATATCACAACACGAATGTATCCAGTCTTAATTTGCCTTCGTTTTCAGTAAGATAAAGTATGTCCGCTATTGACTGCTCGGCTATCGCTTCCTCTGCCTTCTCGTGCATCTATGATAATTGCATAATGTCAACATTAGCAAGAATTAATGATACTATATTCATAATTATAGAAAACAGCTATATCCTTGTAAAATTTAAAGTTAAATATAATAAATACAAGATACATAAGAGAAAGAATTGCACATATTCCAAATAATGTAAATGCAAAATTTACTTTAAATCGACATGAAAATTCTATATGTTCAGCAATGTTCTTACTATGTATGTCAAAATTTTTACTACTCTCTACTATATATGTAAGTCTTATCATATGTAAGAAAAATATTTCGATTTACAATTGTGAATTAGTATAAGGCGACTGTAAAGGTACAGACTTGTTGCGTATCATATCATTGTCGCGTATCAATTCAATGATATGATACGAGGGAACGTAGTAATGATACGATATGGTGCAATAGTATGACAGTGAAACGATATGGCGCAACGCGGTTTATTTTTTCCCTGTAATCATCTCTGTATCATCACACGTATCTCAACTGTGTGAAGTTGGCTTTCCAGTACTGAAAATCCAACTATTATCATTTATTTGGTGATATTTGATCCATTCCCGATGATTGTTAATCAAAACTGTAATTAATAATACAAAAAAAAGCATACGTATTTGAAATTACTCTTCTTCTTTTAGAAATCCTTTTTTAAAATTTGACTTTCTAAAGTGCAGAATTATATCAATAATATAATCATAATTGTTCCCGCGGATCGCGCGTCGAGCTATCAATGGATACACTTGCCAGTAGAAGGCTGGGCGGACGCGCGTATTGGGTAATCTTTAGAAATTAATATCTCGTTGACTATTGCAAAAAGTCAAAAATGTTAAAGGAGTTTCCGCCTTAGTTTAGTCCGCTCTAGCTGCCCATGAAAATTGTTCACAGAATTATCAAACACCCTGTATATACAGTCTAAAAAGTCGAATTTTATAAGGGGAGACTAACTTCAAATGTAAATGTGTTTTTTTTTTTCATATTATTAATTAGTTTTTATTATCGGAAATGAACTTTATGGCGAACTCTTTGCTTAGTGTAAGAGTTCTTTTAGATACACGTCTGCAAAATATTATAAAAATAAATGACTTCTTCCCTTCAGCGCGCGCGCGCATGCATGCATGCATGCATGCACACAAAACTTTGGCTTAACTCTTTGCCAAAAACCTTGATTCGATAACAGATTTTTTGCTCTTCGCGACAAAATTGAGAAGAAACAAAAAACGAAGGCGACACATGCCTGTCCAGATTCATGTTCACTCGATTCGTATTATTTTTTTGAGGTAATGGCAAAAGACTAACAAATAGTCGAGCTGGTTCCATATTATTGTCATGCAATCAAAATTTTAATACGCAGTCATGATACGTGGATATGTAACAAGTTTATAATTGTCTTCAAAAATGTCTTAAGAATGTGAGTTTACTTACTCCTCTAAATGTAACATCTGTTGGAGGATATTTAAAATTCGGTCCAAAATTCACAGATACCATTGCACTCTTGTAGAGTGAAATCCCTGGATAGTAAGCACCTTTATTGATATTCATGAAGGCATCACCTTGATTGATTCCATTTTTATAATATATAATTTTGCTGCCTTCTAAAGGTCGTAGAGCTTTCAGGGCTTCCTGTACTTGGTCCTTCTCTTCATAATATAAGTGACTCTTGAACTTTACTAAGGGCTAATTTATAAATCGGAAAAAATAATTTTATATATATTTTTATAAAAAGTTTATTTTTAAATTATATGCAAAACTTTCAATAATAAAAGAATATCGTAACAACTTATGTCAGAAATTATATTATATATAATTATACATTAATATAATTTTGAAATAATTAAGTCGTTACACGTATATACTAGAGGAATCATATTATGTCAGATATTATATTATATTATATATAATTATGTTATACATACATAAATATAATTTCTAATTAAGTTGTTATAGTATTCTTGATATGATTTTATTGTATAATTTCATATCATTCGAATATACACACACATTTTGTATATATATGTACATATGTATATATATATATATATATACATATATATAGAAGATGTCTCAAAATTTTAATAATTAATAACTCGTTAATTATCGCAAAATTGCAAAATAGTAGAGAACTTTTTGACACAGTTTAGTTCGTTTTATCTGCACACGAGCGTTATCTTAACTATTCTGCGACATCCTGTATATATGGACATGTATATAGGCTGCCTCATTTTAATTAATGTAGGGAAATAACATGAAAACAGCTAGATTTACAAAAAAAATATTTGGAATAAAAATTGCATGATTTAAAGGAAGACAAATAATGGACAAAAAATGAAAATAACCTTAAAAAAATAAATTTTTGAAAAAAATCAATTTTTTTTAAATCATATAAAGATCATCTCTTTTTTAATGGAATTGTATTTTTTTACATGATAGGGTTCCTCTGTTTTTCTGTATATAAAAGTATTCTGTATATAAAGTAGGATTATAGAAAAATCAATAGTTTACAAGATATTTTATATTTTATTCAGTTTGTAATATACAATTATAATCTTTTTGGAAAATAATACTGTATATTTTCTTTACAATTGATTCATTGATTTATTTTATGTATAAAAGTATTAAGGTATAGTTGAAAAAAATGAATAGTTTATGAGATTTTTATATTTTATATTTATATATTTAATGTCAAAATGTCAGAATAAAGTGTACAATATTTCATAAACTGCTACGAGATTTATGTTGTCTCCGTGTCTTGATTCACCATTATTAATGCCTGATAAACTATTGATTTTTATATATTAACTTTACTGTAATATTTTTATATGCAGAATAATTAGAAAAACTATATTATGTAAAAAATCATAATTCCATTTAAAAAATTGGCGATGATTTTTATATGATCTTGAAAAATCGATTTTTTGAAAAATTGATATCATTATTTGTTCAGATTATGCAACTTTTATCTCAAATATTTTTTGTAAATTTAGCCACTTTTATTTTATTTCAGTATTAATTAAAATGAAACATCTTTTATATTTGAAATTATTCAATATAATTTGACCAATTCAATAAAATTTAATTTTTTTAAATGACTCTCTTTCTCTCTCTCTGTACTCACTCTGTCTTTATAAGTATTCGGAATGTGTGATGCATCATGTGTGTCCGGAAGAACTATGAGGAAGCCCAAGGTATCACCTTCGCCATAACTGTCACTATAATGTTTGCCTCGGCTTTCGTGAAATCGTGTTCCTTTTCTATAAAAAAATTTATTAAATTTTCTTTTTTTAAACAGAATAATTTAGAAGCTCAAAGAAATATATACAAAGAATAATAGGAATATTGTTATAACAAATTTATTTTCTAATAAATCGATTGCTATGCATTTTACATATTATGTTTTTTACAACAAGAGTAAAAATTTTTAAATGATGAAATTATTGATTAATAATATTTTTAATAATATACTATAGTGTGATTGTAATCATAATTGTGTGTGTGTGTGTGTGTGTGTGTGCGCGCGCGCGCGCGCGCGCGCGCGCACACACCAACAAACAAACAAACAAACACACACACACACACATAGGGTGTCTGTGAAATGGAATAGAAGCATTGGGAGCATGGAAGTCAAAGAGAACAAAAACCTCATAAAATTTCGCAATTTTCGTAGTTAAAGAGTTATTAATTATTAAAAATCGCTGTATAAGCCTAGCTTATTGCCTAATGCAAGCGGGCGACGAGATGCGGTCGCTCAGCGATCAAGGTTACTAGGCGCGCGGAGAGTTACATTTATTACAATGACTATGCACGAGCGGCGCGTAACGCTGGACTCCCGTTCTGAATTATGATAGTTTCTCGCCTTCTTTTTATCAAAATAAAATTTTCTAACGGCATAGAAAAATGGTTTGTATATGTGTGTATAGGTGTACATGCATACATGTATGTCACAGAAAAATATCAATTCTACTATTTACAAAAGCGATCAATTTACTTTTTTCTTTTAGTATATAGTTATCTTTAACAAAAAATTTTCTTTGAAATTGAAAAATTTTCTTTGAAATTTTTTTTTAAGAAAGAAATTTTCTTGATAATAGTTTCAAAATACACTAATTATTTTACTTGAAACAATTAATATTTATTTAACACTTTTCTCTGTATGTACACACACGCACACGCACGCACGCACGCACGCACGCACGCACG